>JAOTOM010004843.1:0-512943 GCA_034440615.1 Ashinkailepas kermadecensis | reverse complement strand
TGGACCAGCTGCAGACGGTGTACAGGTGAGGCGACGCCGGACCCGTGGAGACGTGTGAGGGGTAAGCTTGAGTTGAGGCATAAGCAGACTGCATGAGTCTTATAGTAGGAGCGATATAATACTGTGAAATATACCAAAACGTACGTACTATAATATATATATATATATATATATATATATATATATATATATATATATGTACATGTTAAAATATCGGCTAAAAATTAACTAAAATATGTTAAGTTATCAAAGGTCGTACCGGTTCTGGTACGAGACGGCCGACCCGCGGCTGCGCTTCACTCCCGGTGCGTGAACGGTCTGACGAGTGGGGCTTTGGCGGGGCCGGAGCGATGGTTGAGCTGGATGGTTGAGCTGGATGGTTGAGCTTGATGGCTGAGATGGACGTGGGGACGAGTAGTCCAGGGGTAGGTTGCCCGTCTCACAATCGAATGATTGTGGGTTTGAGTCTCGCATGTCGCTACTTTTCGCCCGCGTCCAATCGGCGTGAGATATTGCAGACGCTACATGACTCAACAGTCGACATGTCGTAAAACCAACAACCACCGGTTAAGGTGAGTGATGGGGCCTGGGCAATGGTTGAGCTGGATGGTTGAGCTGGATGGCCGAGCTGGATGGTTGAGTTGAGTGATGTCTGAGCGATGGTTGAGCTGGATGGTTGGGTTGAGTGATTGGGCATGAGCGATGGTTGAGCTGGATGGTTGAGCTGCGTGATGGGTCCAGAGCGATGGATTCCCTGAATGTTAATCTCTGAATGTTACTCTATGAATCATTTCGGCTCGTGCCGCACTGGAGAAGGCGGGCCCTGGGTCGTGCCGACCCTAGCTGACGGGGTATGTGTATGTTGTGCCACGATACGCCCACTATGTGTGAGTGGGATCACCACCGAGGTGATGTTGAAACTTCGCGCGCCGCCAGACAGATGTATGTACCACCGATGCATATTTCAGCATTAAGTTTCTCAGAACTAGTCCGAGCCGCAAATGACCATGCGTCATTTGGTGCACTGTTCATTCTCAGACCAATCGGAGCTAGGGTACTTCATTTTACATTTTTTGCCATTTCATGTCATACATTTTCTTCCACGCATTTAGGCATTATTTGCTACCACGTGATGCGGGTTGTCAGCCACTATTTTCACACCGAATTCGAACTGCAGTGAATGCCGAACAAAATTGATCTGACTTGGTCCAGCTGGAGCCAGCCTGACAAGACGTGACCGGACATGACGTGACCTGACCTGACGTAGCATGACCTGATGTGGAATGACGTGACCTGACGTAACCTGACATTACCTGACGCGACCTAGCATGACGTGTCATGACCTGGCGTGACGTGACGTGACCTGACCAGACGTAACGTGATATGACGTGACGCAAACTGACGTGACCTGACATGACCTGGCATGGCGTTACCTGACGTGACGTGACCTGACATGACGTGATTTGACGTGGCGGACCGACGTTTCCAGAGCAGCTGCAACAGCTGCGGAAAACAAACCTGGCTCGCGTGCTCTGCGACCCCTCGGACAACGTGAGGAAGTACAGCCGCGGCCGCTGCTGCTGCCATCTAGCGACAACCTTCCACAACCGTGCGGCAGTGTAACGCTACCTGTCGTCGACCTGTCGTACTGGGAGGAGCCGGCTCCATGACATGCACACCGGCCACATTGACAACGACAATGTGGTAATTCAATGCGAAATACTGAACGCGTTGCTATTGGTCGGTGCGGGTAGGCGTGCGTCGGTGATTGGTTGGTTTGATAGGCGGGCAGCTGCAATTGGCTGTCGCGGATAGGAGCATTAACAGTGAGATTCCACCCCCCTTTCACGCGACATTTGGAACAATTTGTGCCCCAGTGCTCCGGTTATCCATTGATTTAACGATACAAACAAACTTTAGCAGCTTTGTTTGCTTAGCATGCCTGTCGTTGGTTGCGAAGGTTGACCTGAAGCTTGTTGGCACTCGCTTTTAGAGCGGGACATTGTCCAGAAGATAAACGCAGGCTGCATTTGCAACGAAGCTGTTTATAGACGAGCACCTCTCAATCTTGGACGTATGTTTGTAGCTGCCCTGCTCGACGAAACCGTAATGCTGTATCATATATCATAATCAGCGACACATGTTCCAGTCCCAAATACCAGTTACGTTGGCATCTGTGGAAAATCAATGCTGACATAGGCATCAGTGTGGTACTCGGCGCGTGTAAAAATGCATCGGCTGCATTCCGGGGACTTATTTACGGATACTGTTCGAGAGTAATGCATTAATAGGCACGAGCAAGAGACTTCATATTACTGTCACCATGCAATAGTTCGCGATATTATCACTACGTTGTTTATCTTGCTTGCTGGATCTTGATTGCGTGATCTTGCTTAGAGTCCCCTGGCGCTGGTTGCTATCGTGGGCGTGTCTGGATACATTAGTTGTGCTGTGAAAATGTCGTCAATTGCATCGTTACATAGTGTGGTATGATTTATAATATAGAATCGCTGAGGAAATTAACGACGTATGCGAGAGGTTTGGTCAGATGCGTTGTAAATTATGCGAGTCGTCTGCGAAAAAAGTCGCAGAAAAAGCGACGTGCTGTTCCGACGTGTTGTGCCAACCGTGAGAAACTTGTGTCAACAGCACAAACAATTCACTATTCAACGTGCCCACATCGTTTTCGCAAAATAAATCGAGATTTCAGACGCAGTCCAAGTCCAAGTCCAAGTCCAAGTCCAAGTCCAAGTCCAAGTCCAAGTCCAAGTCCAAGTCCAAGTCCAAGTCCAAGTCCAAGTCCAAGTCCAAGTCCAAGTCCAAGTCCAAGTCCAAGTCCAAGTCCAAGTCAAGTCCAAGTCCAAGTCCAAGTCCAAGTCCAAGTCCAAGTCCAAGTCCAAGTCCAAGTCCAAGTCCAAGTCCAAGTCCAAGTCCAAGTCCAAGTCAAGTCCAAGTCCAAGTCCAAGTCCAAGTCCAAGTCCAAGTCCAAGTCCAAGTCCAAGTCCAAGTCCAAGTCCAAGTCCAAGTCCAAGTCCAAGTCCAAGTCCAAGTCCAAGTCCAAGTCCAAGTCCAAGTCCAAGTCCAAGTCCAAGTCCAAGTCCAAGTCCAAGTCCAAGTCCAAGTCCAAGTCCAAGTCCAAGTCCAAGTCCAAGTCCAAGTCCAAGTCCAAGTCCAAGTCCAAGTCCAAGTCCAAGTCCAAGTCCAAGTCCAAGTCCAAGTCCAAGTCCAAGTCCAAGTCCAAGTCCAAGTCCAAGTCAAGTCCAAGTCCAAGTCCAAGTCCAAGTCCAAGTCCAAGTCCAAGTCCAAGTCCAAGTCCAAGTCCAAGTCAAGTCCAAGTCCAAGTCCAAGTCCAAGTCCAAGTCCAAGTCCAAGTCCAAGTCCAAGTCCAAGTCCAAGTCCAAGTCCAAGTCCAAGTCCAAGTCCAAGTCCAAGTCCAAGTCCAAGTCCAAGTCCAAGTCCAAGTCCAAGTCCAAGTCCAAGTCCAAGTCCAAGTCCAAGTCCAAGTCCAAGTCCAAGTCCAAGTCCAAGTCCAAGTCCAAGTCCAAGTCCAAGTCAAGTCCAAGTCCAAGTCCAAGTCCAAGTCCAAGTCCAAGTCCAAGTCCAAGTCCAAGTCCAAGTCCAAGTCCAAGTCAAGTCCAAGTCCAAGTCCAAGTCCAAGTCCAAGTCCAAGTCCAAGTCCAAGTCCAAGTCCAAGTCCAAGTCCAAGTCCAAGTCCAAGTCAAGTCCAAGTCCAAGTCCAAGTCCAAGTCCAAGTCAAGTCCAAGTCAAGTCCAAGTCCAAGTCCAAGTCCAAGTCCAAGTCCAAGTCCAAGTCCAAGTCCAAGTCCAAGTCCAAGTCCAAGTCCAAGTCCAAGTCCAAGTCCAAGTCCAAGTCCAAGTCCAAGTCCAAGTCCAAGTCCAAGTCCAAGTCCAAGTCCAAGTCCAAGTCCAAGTCCAAGTCCAAGTCCAAGTCCAAGTCCAAGTCCAAGTCCAAGTCCAAGTCCAAGTCCAAGTCCAAGTCCAAGTCCAAGTCCAAGTCCAAGTCCAAGTCCAAGTCCAAGTCCAAGTCCAAGTCCAAGTCCAAGTCCAAGTCCAAGTCCAAGTCCAAGTCCAAGTCCAAGTCCAAGTCCAAGTCCAAGTCCAAGTCCAAGTCCAAGTCCAAGTCCAAGTCCAAGTCCAAGTCCCAGTCCAAGTCCAAGTCCAAGTCCAAGTCCAAGTCCAAGTCCAAGTCCAAGTCCAAGTCCAAGTCCAAGTCCAAGTCCAAGTCCAAGTCCAAGTCCAAGTCCAAGTCCAAGTCCAAGTCCAAGTCCAAGTCCAAGTCCAAGTCCAAGTCCAAGTCCAAGTCCAAGTCCAAGTCCAAGTCCAAGTCCAAGTCCAAGTCCAAGTCCAAGTCCAAGTCCAAGTCCAAGTCCAAGTCAAGTCCAAGTCCCAGGTCGCTGCCGCTCCCGGCTGCCGTCTATCGCTCGCTGGCCGCAGCCCGAGCACCCCGGACACCCGGCACCCGGGCCGTCCGGCGCTCGCCGATAGACGGCCGCCGGTCGCTGCCGCTCCCGGCTGCCGTCTATCGCTCGCTGGCCGCAGCCCGAGCACCCCGGACACCCGGCACCCGGGCCGTCCGGCGCTCGCCGATAGACGGCCGCCGGTCGCTGCCGCTCCCGGCTGCCGTCTATCGCTCGCTGGCCGCAGCCCGAGCACCCCGGACACCCGGCACCCGGGCCGTCCGGCGCTCGCCGATAGACGGCCGCCGGTCGCTGCCGCTCCCGGCTGCCGTCTATCGCTCGCTGGCCGCAGCCCGAGCACCCCGGACACCCGGCACCCGGGCCGTCTGGCGCTCGCCGATAGACGGCCGCCGGTCGCTGCCGCTCCCGGCTGCCGTCTATCGCTCGCTGGCCGCAGCCCGAGCACCCCGGACACCCGGCACCCGGGCCGTCTGGCGCTCGCCGATAGACGGCCGCCGGTCGCTGCCGCTCCCGGCTGCCGTCTATCGCTCGCTGGCCGCAGCCCGAGCACCCCGGACACCCGGCACCCGGGCCGTCCGGCGCTCGCCGATAGACGGCCGCCGGTCGCTGCCGCTCCCGGCTGCCGTCTATCGCTCGCTGGCCGCAGCCCGAGCACCCCGGACACCCGGCACCCGGGCCGTCCGGCGCTCGCCGATAGACGGCCGCCGGTCGCTGCCGCTCCCGGCTGCCGTCTATCGCTCGCTGGCCGCAGCCCGAGCACCCCGGACACCCGGCACCCGGGCCGTCCGGCGCTCGCCGATAGACGGCCGCCGGTCGCTGCCGCTCCCGGCTGCCGTCTATCGCTCGCTGGCCGCAGCCCGAGCACCCCGGACACCCGGCACCCGGGCCGTCCGGCGCTCGCCGATAGACGGCCGCCGGTCGCTGCCGCTCCCGGCTGCCGTCTATCGCTCGCTGGCCGCAGCCCGAGCACCCCGGACACCCGGCACCCGGGCCGTCCGGCGCTCGCCGATAGACGGCCGCCGGTCGCTGCCGCTCCCGGCTGCCGTCTATCGCTCGCTGGCCGCAGCCCGAGCACCCCGGACACCCGGCACCCGGGCCGTCCGGCGCTCGCCGATAGACGGCCGCCGGTCGCTGCCGCTCCCGGCTGCCGTCTATCGCTCGCTGGCCGCAGCCCGAGCACCCCGGACACCCGGCACCCGGGCCGTCCGGCGCTCGCCGATAGACGGCCGCCGGTCGCTGCCGCTCCCGGCTGCCGTCTATCGCTCGCTGGCCGCAGCCCGAGCACCCCGGACACCCGGCACCCGGGCCGTCCGGCGCTCGCCGATAGACGGCCGCCGGTCGCTGCCGCTCCCGGCTGCCGTCTATCGCTCGCTGGCCGCAGCCCGAGCACCCCGGACACCCGGCACCCGGGCCGTCCGGCGCTCGCCGATAGACGGCCGCCGGTCGCTGCCGCTCCCGGCTGCCGTCTATCGCTCGCTGGCCGCAGCCCGAGCACCCCGGACACCCGGCACCCGGGCCGTCCGGCGCTCGCCGATAGACGGCCGCCGGTCGCTGCCGCTCCCGGCTGCCGTCTATCGCTCGCTGGCCGCAGCCCGAGCACCCCGGACACCCGGCACCCGGGCCGTCCGGCGCTCGCCGATAGACGGCCGCCGGTCGCTGCCGCTCCCGGCTGCCGTCTATCGCTCGCTGGCCGCAGCCCGAGCACCCCGGACACCCGGCACCCGGGCCGTCCGGCGCTCGCCGATAGACGGCCGCCGGTCGCTGCCGCTCCCGGCTGCCGTCTATCGCTCGCTGGCCGCAGCCCGAGCACCCCGGACACCCGGCACCCGGGCCGTCCGGCGCTCGCCGATAGACGGCCGCCGGTCGCTGCCGCTCCCGGCTGCCGTCTATCGCTCGCTGGCCGCAGCCCGAGCACCCCGGACACCCGGCACCCGGGCCGTCCGGCGCTCGCCGATAGACGGCCGCCGGTCGCTGCCGCTCCCGGCTGCCGTCTATCGCTCGCTGGCCGCAGCCCGAGCACCCCGGACACCCGGCACCCGGGCCGTCCGGCGCTCGCCGATAGACGGCCGCCGGTCGCTGCCGCTCCCGGCTGCCGTCTATCGCTCGCTGGCCGCAGCCCGAGCACCCCGGACACCCGGCACCCGGGCCGTCCGGCGCTCGCCGATAGACGGCCGCCGGTCGCTGCCGCTCCCGGCTGCCGTCTATCGCTCGCTGGCCGCAGCCCGAGCACCCCGGACACCCGGCACCCGGGCCGTCCGGCGCTCGCCGATAGACGGCCGCCGGTCGCTGCCGCTCCCGGCTGCCGTCTATCGCTCGCTGGCCGCAGCCCGAGCACCCCGGACACCCGGCACCCGGGCCGTCCGGCGCTCGCCGATAGACGGCCGCCGGTCGCTGCCGCTCCCGGCTGCCGTCTATCGCTCGCTGGCCGCAGCCCGAGCACCCCGGACACCCGGCACCCGGGCCGTCCGGCGCTCGCCGATAGACGGCCGCCGGTCGCTGCCGCTCCCGGCTGCCGTCTATCGCTCGCTGGCCGCAGCCCGAGCACCCCGGACACCCGGCACCCGGGCCGTCCGGCGCTCGCCGATAGACGGCCGCCGGTCGCTGCCGCTCCCGGCTGCCGTCTATCGCTCGCTGGCCGCAGCCCGAGCACCCCGGACACCCGGCACCCGGGCCGTCCGGCGCTCGCCGATAGACGGCCGCCGGTCGCTGCCGCTCCCGGCTGCCGTCTATCGCTCGCTGGCCGCAGCCCGAGCACCCCGGACACCCGGCACCCGGGCCGTCCGGCGCTCGCCGATAGACGGCCGCCGGTCGCTGCCGCTCCCGGCTGCCGTCTATCGCTCGCTGGCCGCAGCCCGAGCACCCCGGACACCCGGCACCCGGGCCGTCCGGCGCTCGCCGATAGACGGCCGCCGGTCGCTGCCGCTCCCGGCTGCCGTCTATCGCTCGCTGGCCGCAGCCCGAGCACCCCGGACACCCGGCACCCGGGCCGTCCGGCGCTCGCCGATAGACGGCCGCCGGTCGCTGCCGCTCCCGGCTGCCGTCTATCGCTCGCTGGCCGCAGCCCGAGCACCCCGGACACCCGGCACCCGGGCCGTCCGGCGCTCGCCGATAGACGGCCGCCGGTCGCTGCCGCTCCCGGCTGCCGTCTATCGCTCGCTGGCCGCAGCCCGAGCACCCCGGACACCCGGCACCCGGGCCGTCCGGCGCTCGCCGATAGACGGCCGCCGGTCGCTGCCGCTCCCGGCTGCCGTCTATCGCTCGCTGGCCGCAGCCCGAGCACCCCGGACACCCGGCACCCGGGCCGTCCGGCGCTCGCCGATAGACGGCCGCCGGTCGCTGCCGCTCCCGGCTGCCGTCTATCGCTCGCTGGCCGCAGCCCGAGCACCCCGGACACCCGGCACCCGGGCCGTCCGGCGCTCGCCGATAGACGGCCGCCGGTCGCTGCCGCTCCCGGCTGCCGTCTATCGCTCGCTGGCCGCAGCCCGAGCACCCCGGACACCCGGCACCCGGGCCGTCCGGCGCTCGCCGATAGACGGCCGCCGGTCGCTGCCGCTCCCGGCTGCCGTCTATCGCTCGCTGGCCGCAGCCCGAGCACCCCGGACACCCGGCACCCGGGCCGTCCGGCGCTCGCCGATAGACGGCCGCCGGTCGCTGCCGCTCCCGGCTGCCGTCTATCGCTCGCTGGCCGCAGCCCGAGCACCCCGGACACCCGGCACCCGGGCCGTCCGGCGCTCGCCGATAGACGGCCGCCGGTCGCTGCCGCTCCCGGCTGCCGTCTATCGCTCGCTGGCCGCAGCCCGAGCACCCCGGACACCCGGCACCCGGGCCGTCCGGCGCTCGCCGATAGACGGCCGCCGGTCGCTGCCGCTCCCGGCTGCCGTCTATCGCTCGCTGGCCGCAGCCCGAGCACCCCGGACACCCGGCACCCGGGCCGTCCGGCGCTCGCCGATAGACGGCCGCCGGTCGCTGCCGCTCCCGGCTGCCGTCTATCGCTCGCTGGCCGCAGCCCGAGCACCCCGGACACCCGGCACCCGGGCCGTCCGGCGCTCGCCGATAGACGGCCGCCGGTCGCTGCCGCTCCCGGCTGCCGTCTATCGCTCGCTGGCCGCAGCCCGAGCACCCCGGACACCCGGCACCCGGGCCGTCCGGCGCTCGCCGATAGACGGCCGCCGGTCGCTGCCGCTCCCGGCTGCCGTCTATCGCTCGCTGGCCGCAGCCCGAGCACCCCGGACACCCGGCACCCGGGCCGTCCGGCGCTCGCCGATAGACGGCCGCCGGTCGCTGCCGCTCCCGGCTGCCGTCTATCGCTCGCTGGCCGCAGCCCGAGCCACCCCCGGACACCCGGCACCCGGGCCGTCCGGCGCTCGCCGATAGACGGCCGCCGGTCGCTGCCGCTCCCGGCTGCCGTCTATCGCTCGCTGGCCGCAGCCCGAGCACCCCGGACACCCGGCACCCGGGCCGTCCGGCGCTCGCCGATAGACGGCCGCCGGTCGCTGCCGCTCCCGGCTGCCGTCTATCGCTCGCTGGCCGCAGCCCGAGCACCCCGGACACCCGGCACCCGGGCCGGTCCGGCGCTCGCCGATAGACGGCCGCCGGTCGCTGCCGCTCCCGGCTGCCGTCTATCGCTCGCTGGCCGCAGCCCGAGCACCCCGGACACCCGGCACCCGGGCCGTCCGGCGCTCGCCGATAGACGGCCGCCGGTCGCTGCCGCTCCCGGCTGCCGTCTATCGCTCGCTGGCCGCAGCCCGAGCACCCCGGACACCCGGCACCCGGGCCGTCCGGCGCTCGCCGATAGACGGCCGCCGGTCGCTGCCGCTACCGGCTGCCGTCTATCGCTCGCTGGCCGCAGCCCGAGCACCCCGGACACCCGGCACCCGGGCCGTCCGGCGCTCGCCGATAGACGGCCGCCGGTCGCTGCCGCTACCGGCTGCCGTCTATCGCTCGCTGGCCGCAGCCCGAGCACCCCCGGACACCCGGCACCCGGGCCGTCCGGCGCTCGCCGATAGACGGCCGCCGGTCGCTGCCGCTCCCGGCTGCCGTCTATCGCTCGCTGGCCGCAGCCCGAGCACCCCGGACACCCGGCACCCGGGCCGTCCGGCGCTCGCCGATAGACGGCCGCCGGTCGCTGCCGCTACCGGCTGCCGTCTATCGCTCGCTGGCCGCAGCCCGAGCACCCCGGACACCCGGCACCCGGGCCGTCCGGCGCTCGCCGATAGACGGCCGCCGGTCGCTGCCGCTACCGGCTGCCGTCTATCGCTCGCTGGCCGCAGCCCGAGCACCCCGGACACCCGGCACCCGGGCCGTCCGGCGCTCGCCGATAGACGGCCGCCGGTCGCTGCCGCTCCCGGCTGCCGTCTATCGCTCGCTGGCCGCAGCCCGAGCACCCCGGACACCCGGCACCCGGGCCGTCCGGCGCTCGCCGATAGACGGCCGCCGGTCGCTGCCGCTCCCGGCTGCCGTCTATCGCTCGCTGGCCGCAGCCCGAGCACCCCGGACACCCGGCACCCGGGCCGTCCGGCGCTCGCCGATAGACGGCCGCCGGTCGCTGCCGCTCCCGGCTGCCGTCTATCGCTCGCTGGCCGCAGCCCGAGCACCCCGGACACCCGGCACCCGGGCCGTCCGGCGCTCGCCGATAGACGGCCGCCGGTCGCTGCCGCTCCCGGCTGCCGTCTATCGCTCGCTGGCCGCAGCCCGAGCACCCCGGACACCCGGCACCCGGGCCGTCCGGCGCTCGCCGATAGACGGCCGCCGGTCGCTGCCGCTCCCGGCTGCCGTCTATCGCTCGCTGGCCGCAGCCCGAGCACCCCGGACACCCGGCACCCGGGCCGTCCGGCGCTCGCCGATAGACGGCCGCCGGTCGCTGCCGCTCCCGGCTGCCGTCTATCGCTCGCTGGCCGCAGCCCGAGCACCCCGGACACCCGGCACCCGGGCCGTCCGGCGCTCGCCGATAGACGGCCGCCGGTCGCTGCCGCTCCCGGCTGCCGTCTATCGCTCGCTGGCCGCAGCCCGAGCACCCCGGACACCCGGCACCCGGGCCGTCCGGCGCTCGCCGATAGACGGCCGCCGGTCGCTGCCGCTCCCGGCTGCCGTCTATCGCTCGCTGGCCGCAGCCCGAGCACCCCGGACACCCGGCACCCGGGCCGTCCGGCGCTCGCCGATAGACGGCCGCCGGTCGCTGCCGCTCCCGGCTGCCGTCTATCGCTCGCTGGCCGCAGCCCGAGCACCCCGGACACCCGGCACCCGGGCCGTCCGGCGCTCGCCGATAGACGGCCGCCGGTCGCTGCCGCTCCCGGCTGCCGTCTATCGCTCGCTGGCCGCAGCCCGAGCACCCCGGACACCCGGCACCCGGGCCGTCCGGCGCTCGCCGATAGACGGCCGCCGGTCGCTGCCGCTCCCGGCTGCCGTCTATCGCTCGCTGGCCGCAGCCCGAGCACCCCGGACACCCGGCACCCGGGCCGTCCGGCGCTCGCCGATAGACGGCCGCCGGTCGCTGCCGCTCCCGGCTGCCGTCTATCGCTCGCTGGCCGCAGCCCGAGCACCCCGGACACCCGGCACCCGGGCCGTCCGGCGCTCGCCGATAGACGGCCGCCGGTCGCTGCCGCTCCCGGCTGCCGTCTATCGCTCGCTGGCCGCAGCCCGAGCACCCCGGACACCCGGCACCCGGGCCGTCCGGCGCTCGCCGATAGACGGCCGCCGGTCGCTGCCGCTCCCGGCTGCCGTCTATCGCTCGCTGGCCGCAGCCCGAGCACCCCGGACACCCGGCACCCGGGCCGTCCGGCGCTCGCCGATAGACGGCCGCCGGTCGCTGCCGCTCCCGGCTGCCGTCTATCGCTCGCTGGCCGCAGCCCGAGCACCCCGGACACCCGGCACCCGGGCCGTCCGGCGCTCGCCGATAGACGGCCGCCGGTCGCTGCCGCTCCCGGCTGCCGTCTATCGCTCGCTGGCCGCAGCCCGAGCACCCCGGACACCCGGCACCCGGGCCGTCCGGCGCTCGCCGATAGACGGCCGCCGGTCGCTGCCGCTCCCGGCTGCCGTCTATCGCTCGCTGGCCGCAGCCCGAGCACCCCGGACACCCGGCACCCGGGCCGTCCGGCGCTCGCCGATAGACGGCCGCCGGTCGCTGCCGCTCCCGGCTGCCGTCTATCGCTCGCTGGCCGCAGCCCGAGCACCCCGGACACCCGGCACCCGGGCCGTCCGGCGCTCGCCGATAGACGGCCGCCGGTCGCTGCCGCTCCCGGCTGCCGTCTATCGCTCGCTGGCCGCAGCCCGAGCACCCCGGACACCCGGCACCCGGGCCGTCCGGCGCTCGCCGATAGACGGCCGCCGGTCGCTGCCGCTCCCGG
Organism: Ashinkailepas kermadecensis; assembly: GCA_034440615.1. Lineage (NCBI taxonomy): Eukaryota > Metazoa > Arthropoda > Thecostraca > Neolepadidae > Ashinkailepas > Ashinkailepas kermadecensis. The sequence goes on along the minus strand of JAOTOM010004843.1, from coordinate 501,162 downwards.
CTGCCGTCTATCGCTCGCTGGCCGCAGCCCGAGCACCCCGGACACCCGGCACCCGGGCCGTCCGGCGCTCGCCGATAGACGGCCGCCGGTCGCTGCCGCTCCCGGCTGCCGTCTATCGCTCGCTGGCCGCAGCCCGACCACCCCGGACACCCGGCACCCGGGCCGTCCGGCGCTCGCCGATAGACGGCCGCCGGTCGCTGCCGCTCCCGGCTGCCGTCTATCGCTCGCTGGCCGCAGCCCGAGCACCCCGGACACCCGGCACCCGGGCCGTCCGGCGCTCGCCGATAGACGGCCGCCGGTCGCTGCCGCTCCCGGCTGCCGTCTATCGCTCGCTGGCCGCAGCCCGAGCACCCCGGACACCCGGCACCCGGGCCGTCCGGCGCTCGCCGATAGACGGCCGCCGGTCGCTGCCGCTCCCGGCTGCCGTCTATCGCTCGCTGGCCGCAGCCCGAGCACCCCGGACACCCGGCACCCGGGCCGTCCGGCGCTCGCCGATAGACGGCCGCCGGTCGCTGCCGCTCCCGGCTGCCGTCTATCGCTCGCTGGCCGCAGCCCGAGCACCCCGGACACCCGGCACCCGGGCCGTCCGGCGCTCGCCGATAGACGGCCGCCGGTCGCTGCCGCTCCCGGCTGCCGTCTATCGCTCGCTGGCCGCAGCCCGAGCACCCCGGACACCCGGCACCCGGGCCGTCCGGCGCTCGCCGATAGACGGCCGCCGGTCGCTGCCGCTCCCGGCTGCCGTCTATCGCTCGCTGGCCGCAGCCCGAGCACCCCGGACACCCGGCACCCGGGCCGTCCGGCGCTCGCCGATAGACGGCCGCCGGTCGCTGCCGCTCCCGGCTGCCGTCTATCGCTCGCTGGCCGCAGCCCGAGCACCCCGGACACCCGGCACCCGGGCCGTCCGGCGCTCGCCGATAGACGGCCGCCGGTCGCTGCCGCTCCCGGCTGCCGTCTATCGCTCGCTGGCCGCAGCCCGAGCACCCCGGACACCCGGCACCCGGGCCGTCCGGCGCTCGCCGATAGACGGCCGCCGGTCGCTGCCGCTCCCGGCTGCCGTCTATCGCTCGCTGGCCGCAGCCCGAGCACCCCGGACACCCGGCACCCGGGCCGTCCGGCGCTCGCCGATAGACGGCCGCCGGTCGCTGCCGCTCCCGGCTGCCGTCTATCGCTCGCTGGCCGCAGCCCGAGCACCCCGGACACCCGGCACCCGGGCCGTCCGGCGCTCGCCGATAGACGGCCGCCGGTCGCTGCCGCTCCCGGCTGCCGTCTATCGCTCGCTGGCCGCAGCCCGAGCACCCCGGACACCCGGCACCCGGGCCGTCCGGCGCTCGCCGATAGACGGCCGCCGGTCGCTGCCGCTCCCGGCTGCCGTCTATCGCTCGCTGGCCGCAGCCCGAGCACCCCGGACACCCGGCACCCGGGCCGTCCGGCGCTCGCCGATAGACGGCCGCCGGTCGCTGCCGCTCCCGGCTGCCGTCTATCGCTCGCTGGCCGCAGCCCGAGCACCCCGGACACCCGGCACCCGGGCCGTCCGGCGCTCGCCGATAGACGGCCGCCGGTCGCTGCCGCTCCCGGCTGCCGTCTATCGCTCGCTGGCCGCAGCCCGAGCACCCCGGACACCCGGCACCCGGGCCGTCCGGCGCTCGCCGATAGACGGCCGCCGGTCGCTGCCGCTCCCGGCTGCCGTCTATCGCTCGCTGGCCGCAGCCCGAGCACCCCGGACACCCGGCACCCGGGCCGTCCGGCGCTCGCCGATAGACGGCCGCCGGTCGCTGCCGCTCCCGGCTGCCGTCTATCGCTCGCTGGCCGCAGCCCGAGCACCCCGGACACCCGGCACCCGGGCCGTCCGGCGCTCGCCGATAGACGGCCGCCGGTCGCTGCCGCTCCCGGCTGCCGTCTATCGCTCGCTGGCCGCAGCCCGAGCACCCCGGACACCCGGCACCCGGGCCGTCCGGCGCTCGCCGATAGACGGCCGCCGGTCGCTGCCGCTCCCGGCTGCCGTCTATCGCTCGCTGGCCGCAGCCCGAGCACCCCGGACACCCGGCACCCGGGCCGTCCGGCGCTCGCCGATAGACGGCCGCCGGTCGCTGCCGCTCCCGGCTGCCGTCTATCGCTCGCTGGCCGCAGCCCGAGCACCCCGGACACCCGGCACCCGGGCCGTCCGGCGCTCGCCGATAGACGGCCGCCGGTCGCTGCCGCTCCCGGCTGCCGTCTATCGCTCGCTGGCCGCAGCCCGAGCACCCCGGACACCCGGCACCCGGGCCGTCCGGCGCTCGCCGATAGACGGCCGCCGGTCGCTGCCGCTCCCGGCTGCCGTCTATCGCTCGCTGGCCGCAGCCCGAGCACCCCGGACACCCGGCACCCGGGCCGTCCGGCGCTCGCCGATAGACGGCCGCCGGTCGCTGCCGCTCCCGGCTGCCGTCTATCGCTCGCTGGCCGCAGCCCGAGCACCCCGGACACCCGGCACCCGGGCCGTCCGGCGCTCGCCGATAGACGGCCGCCGGTCGCTGCCGCTCCCGGCTGCCGTCTATCGCTCGCTGGCCGCAGCCCGAGCACCCCGGACACCCGGCACCCGGGCCGTCCGGCGCTCGCCGATAGACGGCCGCCGGTCGCTGCCGCTCCCGGCTGCCGTCTATCGCTCGCTGGCCGCAGCCCGAGCACCCCGGACACCCGGCACCCGGGCCGTCCGGCGCTCGCCGATAGACGGCCGCCGGTCGCTGCCGCTCCCGGCTGCCGTCTATCGCTCGCTGGCCGCAGCCCGAGCACCCCGGACACCCGGCACCCGGGCCGTCCGGCGCTCGCCGATAGACGGCCGCCGGTCGCTGCCGCTCCCGGCTGCCGTCTATCGCTCGCTGGCCGCAGCCCGAGCACCCCGGACACCCGGCACCCGGGCCGTCCGGCGCTCGCCGATAGACGGCCGCCGGTCGCTGCCGCTCCCGGCTGCCGTCTATCGCTCGCTGGCCGCAGCCCGAGCACCCCGGACACCCGGCACCCGGGCCGTCCGGCGCTCGCCGATAGACGGCCGCCGGTCGCTGCCGCTCCCGGCTGCCGTCTATCGCTCGCTGGCCGCAGCCCGAGCACCCCGGACACCCGGCACCCGGGCCGTCCGGCGCTCGCCGATAGACGGCCGCCGGTCGCTGCCGCTCCCGGCTGCCGTCTATCGCTCGCTGGCCGCAGCCCGAGCACCCCGGACACCCGGCACCCGGGCCGTCCGGCGCTCGCCGATAGACGGCCGCCGGTCGCTGCCGCTCCCGGCTGCCGTCTATCGCTCGCTGGCCGCAGCCCGAGCACCCCGGACACCCGGCACCCGGGCCGTCCGGCGCTCGCCGATAGACGGCCGCCGGTCGCTGCCGCTCCCGGCTGCCGTCTATCGCTCGCTGGCCGCAGCCCGAGCACCCCGGACACCCGGCACCCGGGCCGTCCGGCGCTCGCCGATAGACGGCCGCCGGTCGCTGCCGCTCCCGGCTGCCGTCTATCGCTCGCTGGCCGCAGCCCGAGCACCCCGGACACCCGGCACCCGGGCCGTCCGGCGCTCGCCGATAGACGGCCGCCGGTCGCTGCCGCTCCCGGCTGCCGTCTATCGCTCGCTGGCCGCAGCCCGAGCACCCCGGACACCCGGCACCCGGGCCGTCCGGCGCTCGCCGATAGACGGCCGCCGGTCGCTGCCGCTCCCGGCTGCCGTCTATCGCTCGCTGGCCGCAGCCCGAGCACCCCGGACACCCGGCACCCGGGCCGTCCGGCGCTCGCCGATAGACGGCCGCCGGTCGCTGCCGCTCCCGGCTGCCGTCTATCGCTCGCTGGCCGCAGCCCGAGCACCCCGGACACCCGGCACCCGGGCCGTCCGGCGCTCGCCGATAGACGGCCGCCGGTCGCTGCCGCTCCCGGCTGCCGTCTATCGCTCGCTGGCCGCAGCCCGAGCACCCCGGACACCCGGCACCCGGGCCGTCCGGCGCTCGCCGATAGACGGCCGCCGGTCGCTGCCGCTCCCGGCTGCCGTCTATCGCTCGCTGGCCGCAGCCCGAGCACCCCGGACACCCGGCACCCGGGCCGTCCGGCGCTCGCCGATAGACGGCCGCCGGTCGCTGCCGCTCCCGGCTGCCGTCTATCGCTCGCTGGCCGCAGCCCGAGCACCCCGGACACCCGGCACCCGGGCCGTCCGGCGCTCGCCGATAGACGGCCGCCGGTCGCTGCCGCTCCCGGCTGCCGTCTATCGCTCGCTGGCCGCAGCCCGAGCACCCCGGACACCCGGCACCCGGGCCGTCCGGCGCTCGCCGATAGACGGCCGCCGGTCGCTGCCGCTCCCGGCTGCCGTCTATCGCTCGCTGGCCGCAGCCCGAGCACCCCGGACACCCGGCACCCGGGCCGTCCGGCGCTCGCCGATAGACGGCCGCCGGTCGCTGCCGCTCCCGGCTGCCGTCTATCGCTCGCTGGCCGCAGCCCGAGCACCCCGGACACCCGGCACCCGGGCCGTCCGGCGCTCGCCGATAGACGGCCGCCGGTCGCTGCCGCTCCCGGCTGCCGTCTATCGCTCGCTGGCCGCAGCCCGAGCACCCCGGACACCCGGCACCCGGGCCGTCCGGCGCTCGCCGATAGACGGCCGCCGGTCGCTGCCGCTCCCGGCTGCCGTCTATCGCTCGCTGGCCGCAGCCCGAGCACCCCGGACACCCGGCACCCGGGCCGTCCGGCGCTCGCCGATAGACGGCCGCCGGTCGCTGCCGCTCCCGGCTGCCGTCTATCGCTCGCTGGCCGCAGCCCGAGCACCCCGGACACCCGGCACCCGGGCCGTCCGGCGCTCGCCGATAGACGGCCGCCGGTCGCTGCCGCTCCCGGCTGCCGTCTATCGCTCGCTGGCCGCAGCCCGAGCACCCCGGACACCCGGCACCCGGGCCGTCCGGCGCTCGCCGATAGACGGCCGCCGGTCGCTGCCGCTCCCGGCTGCCGTCTATCGCTCGCTGGCCGCAGCCCGAGCACCCCGGACACCCGGCACCCGGGCCGTCCGGCGCTCGCCGATAGACGGCCGCCGGTCGCTGCCGCTCCCGGCTGCCGTCTATCGCTCGCTGGCCGCAGCCCGAGCACCCCGGACACCCGGCACCCGGGCCGTCCGGCGCTCGCCGATAGACGGCCGCCGGTCGCTGCCGCTCCCGGCTGCCGTCTATCGCTCGCTGGCCGCAGCCCGAGCACCCCGGACACCCGGCACCCGGGCCGTCCGGCGCTCGCCGATAGACGGCCGCCGGTCGCTGCCGCTCCCGGCTGCCGTCTATCGCTCGCTGGCCGCAGCCCGAGCACCCCGGACACCCGGCACCCGGGCCGTCCGGCGCTCGCCGATAGACGGCCGCCGGTCGCTGCCGCTCCCGGCTGCCGTCTATCGCTCGCTGGCCGCAGCCCGAGCACCCCGGACACCCGGCACCCGGGCCGTCCGGCGCTCGCCGATAGACGGCCGCCGGTCGCTGCCGCTCCCGGCTGCCGTCTATCGCTCGCTGGCCGCAGCCCGAGCACCCCGGACACCCGGCACCCGGGCCGTCCGGCGCTCGCCGATAGACGGCCGCCGGTCGCTGCCGCTCCCGGCTGCCGTCTATCGCTCGCTGGCCGCAGCCCGAGCACCCCGGACACCCGGCACCCGGGCCGTCCGGCGCTCGCCGATAGACGGCCGCCGGTCGCTGCCGCTCCCGGCTGCCGTCTATCGCTCGCTGGCCGCAGCCCGAGCACCCCGGACACCCGGCACCCGGGCCGTCCGGCGCTCGCCGATAGACGGCCGCCGGTCGCTGCCGCTCCCGGCTGCCGTCTATCGCTCGCTGGCCGCAGCCCGAGCACCCCGGACACCCGGCACCCGGGCCGTCCGGCGCTCGCCGATAGACGGCCGCCGGTCGCTGCCGCTCCCGGCTGCCGTCTATCGCTCGCTGGCCGCAGCCCGAGCACCCCGGACACCCGGCACCCGGGCCGTCCGGCGCTCGCCGATAGACGGCCGCCGGTCGCTGCCGCTCCCGGCTGCCGTCTATCGCTCGCTGGCCGCAGCCCGAGCACCCCGGACACCCGGCACCCGGGCCGTCCGGCGCTCGCCGATAGACGGCCGCCGGTCGCTGCCGCTCCCGGCTGCCGTCTATCGCTCGCTGGCCGCAGCCCGAGCACCCCGGACACCCGGCACCCGGGCCGTCCGGCGCTCGCCGATAGACGGCCGCCGGTCGCTGCCGCTCCCGGCTGCCGTCTATCGCTCGCTGGCCGCAGCCCGAGCACCCCGGACACCCGGCACCCGGGCCGTCCGGCGCTCGCCGATAGACGGCCGCCGGTCGCTGCCGCTCCCGGCTGCCGTCTATCGCTCGCTGGCCGCAGCCCGAGCACCCCGGACACCCGGCACCCGGGCCGTCCGGCGCTCGCCGATAGACGGCCGCCGGTCGCTGCCGCTCCCGGCTGCCGTCTATCGCTCGCTGGCCGCAGCCCGAGCACCCCGGACACCCGGCACCCGGGCCGTCCGGCGCTCGCCGATAGACGGCCGCCGGTCGCTGCCGCTCCCGGCTGCCGTCTATCGCTCGCTGGCCGCAGCCCGAGCACCCCGGACACCCGGCACCCGGGCCGTCCGGCGCTCGCCGATAGACGGCCGCCGGTCGCTGCCGCTCCCGGCTGCCGTCTATCGCTCGCTGGCCGCAGCCCGAGCACCCCGGACACCCGGCACCCGGGCCGTCCGGCGCTCGCCGATAGACGGCCGCCGGTCGCTGCCGCTCCCGGCTGCCGTCTATCGCTCGCTGGCCGCAGCCCGAGCACCCCGGACACCCGGCACCCGGGCCGTCCGGCGCTCGCCGATAGACGGCCGCCGGTCGCTGCCGCTCCCGGCTGCCGTCTATCGCTCGCTGGCCGCAGCCCGAGCACCCCGGACACCCGGCACCCGGGCCGTCCGGCGCTCGCCGATAGACGGCCGCCGGTCGCTGCCGCTCCCGGCTGCCGTCTATCGCTCGCTGGCCGCAGCCCGAGCACCCCGGACACCCGGCACCCGGGCCGTCCGGCGCTCGCCGATAGACGGCCGCCGGTCGCTGCCGCTCCCGGCTGCCGTCTATCGCTCGCTGGCCGCAGCCCGAGCACCCCGGACACCCGGCACCCGGGCCGTCCGGCGCTCGCCGATAGACGGCCGCCGGTCGCTGCCGCTCCCGGCTGCCGTCTATCGCTCGCTGGCCGCAGCCCGAGCACCCCGGACACCCGGCACCCGGGCCGTCCGGCGCTCGCCGATAGACGGCCGCCGGTCGCTGCCGCTCCCGGCTGCCGTCTATCGCTCGCTGGCCGCAGCCCGAGCACCCCGGACACCCGGCACCCGGGCCGTCCGGCGCTCGCCGATAGACGGCCGCCGGTCGCTGCCGCTCCCGGCTGCCGTCTATCGCTCGCTGGCCGCAGCCCGAGCACCCCGGACACCCGGCACCCGGGCCGTCCGGCGCTCGCCGATAGACGGCCGCCGGTCGCTGCCGCTCCCGGCTGCCGTCTATCGCTCGCTGGCCGCAGCCCGAGCACCCCGGACACCCGGCACCCGGGCCGTCCGGCGCTCGCCGATAGACGGCCGCCGGTCGCTGCCGCTCCCGGCTGCCGTCTATCGCTCGCTGGCCGCAGCCCGAGCACCCCGGACACCCGGCACCCGGGCCGTCCGGCGCTCGCCGATAGACGGCCGCCGGTCGCTGCCGCTCCCGGCTGCCGTCTATCGCTCGCTGGCCGCAGCCCGAGCACCCCGGACACCCGGCACCCGGGCCGTCCGGCGCTCGCCGATAGACGGCCGCCGGTCGCTGCCGCTCCCGGCTGCCGTCTATCGCTCGCTGGCCGCAGCCCGAGCACCCCGGACACCCGGCACCCGGGCCGTCCGGCGCTCGCCGATAGACGGCCGCCGGTCGCGTCGGGAGCTGTCTGTCTGTCTATAGACGGCGTCGGGAGCGAGCGATAGACGGCGTCGGGAGCGAGCGTTTTAGACGGCGTCGGGAGCTGTCTGTCTGTCTGTCTATAGACGGCGTCGGGAGCGAGCGATAGACGGCGTCGGGAGCGAGCGATAGACGGCGCCTAGAGAAGCGATAGACGGCGTCGGGAGCTGTCTGTCTGTCTGTCTATAGACGGCGTCGGGAGCGAGCGATAGACGGCAGTCGGTAGCGAGCGATAAACGGCGTCGGGAGCGAGCGATAGACGGCGTCGGCTGTCGTCGTCTGCGATAGACAGCGTCGGGAGCTGCCTGTCTGTCTAAAACGGCGTCGGGAGCGACGATAGACGGCGTCGGGAGCGAGCGATAGACGGCGTCGGGAGCGAGCGATAGATGTCGCCGGGAGCGAGCGATAGACGGCGTGCGGAGCTGTCTGTCTGTCTGTCGATGGACGGCGTCGGTAGCGAGTGATGGACGGCGTCGGCAGCGAGCGATAAACGGTGTCGGGAGCTGTCTGTCTGTCTGTCTATAGAGGGCGTCGGGAGCGAGCGATAGATGGCGCCGGGAGCGAGCGATAGACGGCGTGGGGAGCTGTCTGTCTGTCTGTCTTGATGGACGGCGTCGGTAGCGAGTGATAGACGGCGTCGGGAGCGAGCGATAAACGGTGTCGGATGCTGTCTGTCTGTCTGTCTATAGACGGCGGCGGGAGCGAGCGATAGACGGCGTCGGGAGCGAGCGATAGACGGCGTCGGGATCGAGCGATAGACTGCCCGGGTGCAGCCGTCCGAGCCGGCCAGCGAGCGATAGACGGCGTCGGGAGCAAGCGATAGACGGCGCCGAGAGCGAGCGATAGACCGCGTCGGGAGCGAGCGATAGACGGCCCGGGTGAAGCCGTCCGGGCCGGCCAGCAAGCGATAGACGGCGTCGGGAGCCGTCTGTCTGTCTGTCTGTCTATAGATAGCGTCGGGAGCGAGCGATAGACGGCGTCGGGAGCGAGCGATAGTCGGCGTCGGAAGCTGTCTGTCTGTCTGTCTATAGAGGTCGTCGGAGCGAGCGATAGACGGAGTCGGGAACTGTCTGTCTGTCTGTCTATAGACGGCGTCGGGAGCGAGTGATAGACGGCGTCGGGAGCGAGTGATAAACGGCGTCGGGAGCGAGCGATAGACGGCGTCGGGAGCTGTCTGTCTGTCTGTCTATAGACGGCGTCGGGAGCGAGCGATAGACGGCGTCGAGAGCTGTCTGTCTGTCTGTATATAGAGGGCGTCGGGAGCGAGCGATAGACGGCGTCGGGAGCTGTCTGTCTGTCTGTCTATAGACGGCGTCGGGAGCGAGCGATAGACGGCGTCGGGAGCGAGCGATAGACGGGTCGGGAGCGGTAGACGGCGTCGGGAGCTGTCCCTGTCTGTCTATAGACGGTGTCGGGAGCGAGCGATAGACGGCGTCGGGAGCGAGCGATAGACGGCGTCGGGAGCTGTCTGTCTGTCTGTCTATAGAGTGCGTCGGGAGCGAGCGATAGACGGTGTCGGCAGCTGTCTGTCTGTCTGTCTATAGACGGCGTCGGGAGCAAGCCTCTTGATCAAGCCTCTTGATTTTCTTACCTCATGTTTTTTTTTGCGTTTGGTGGTGCATTTGATCTCCCTATTGGATTTTTTGTCCATGGCTGCTGTGCGTTGTCAGCCATTTGTCATACTTTGCAGTCTTGATGTTTAGTAACATTCCTTGGTTTGCCTCCAGCATTTCCAATTTGGAACTGGTGTTTGTATGATGATGGAAAGTTATTGATGATCTATAGGTGATTGTAGAATCTGGATATTTAATCCTGCTACCATATTACCACATCTTTCCACTCAGAAACCTTAAAAAGAATGCTAATGATCTCTGAACCTCTCAAATGCAGCGCCACAGCACTGATTGAGACACTGTTTTTACTGGTGCTTCACATCCCACAAACCCAGTCAGGAGCACAGTGTGAAAATCTCAATTGCAGCTTATTGTAGGACATCATGTCTTAATTGTGGTGGAGTGGGGTGTCATATGCCTGATCTGTGCTAAATGGGCGAGCATTCCCATCTCAATGGGGATATGTGTGATATTTGTCTGATTGCTTTGTGATTGAGTGGCACCCTAAGTGGTTTGATTATGTGATGGTGTTTCATGTCAGATGTTGGCAGCTGGAGGTATGCTCATTTTGATGGTGATATGGAATGTGTTGCCAGCAGGCACATAGGAAGCTCCCCTCCATTGGCCAGCCATGCTGGTCTACCTGGCTGTGATATGGGGCCAGCCTTGTCATGACCTTGACTGGGGCTAGGTCCAGAGTTGGGATTCTGTGTGCACCAAATGCACACCTGTCAGCACAATTCAGAGTGTCTGGTCTGCCAGCCCAAATACAATGACCTGTATCCATTTGCAGAATGTGGAGAATATTTGGCAACAAGGTCTAATCATATTTTGTGCTTTCAGCATCTGCTGCATGGGCCTGCAAGTGGTGCCAACTGGTTGGCCGAGATTAGCTGCTGCCCGACAACCACCTCTCCGACCGCAGTGGGACAGCAGGTGGTGGTGGGACAGCGGTGTCATTTTGTGCACAACTGAAGAGAGGGCTCACAAAGATTAATTATAGGCTGTGACAGGCCACTTCACGACAAAAGTATACTGGCATGTCGTTGGCATGCGCTATTATAACACTTGATGTTCTTAATGTGCTGCGACTGCCTCGACACAGGCCTAGCACATGTTCGAAGCACGTCGTTCCAGCTGCAGGATCAATGATGGCCTTGTGTTGCACACATTTGATGGTTTTGTGTATAGGTGTCTTTCCTGGAAAGCATTGAAGCTGGCGTGAAGGTGGTAAGAGTCGTCCGATTTTCCCTTCTCTGAGAATATTGCAAGTTGGTGCAAATAAGCACTCGTAAGAACCAAATGAATATTGTATCCAGATAGCTGTTGGGAGACTTTTCGACCAATTCGCAGCTTGCTTGATCCCAGGGTTTATGCAACAGAGGAGGGCGAGGCCTCTCACCGAACATTTGATTACTTGATTTGATTTGATTCTTCGCTTAGTATTATTGTCTGCCGTGGAATCGTCGATCCAGAACAGGGATGAGGGCAGTGAAGGATATGCACGAACAGCTTAAGGCATTTCTGTCCAGGGGACACCTTTCGCTAAACATTCCGACGGCGGGATGGCGTGATGGTGGCGTTTGGCCGATTGGAGTTGGTACGGATGAACCTTTGCGATGCGGCACTTTTCTCGGTTATATGAAAATTTTCGTTCACCGATCTGGACCGGGCACGGGATCACACAGTGCGCGCCCGCCTCTGGATCCGCCAGTGAAATATGCGTGTGCACCGATGTGTTCTGTTTGCGTCTGTTACCCTTTGTGTCTGTAAATGCTTGTAACTTGTGGAATACATTTGGTGAAGAGGAGTGCATTTTTTTCTGCGTCTGCTACACTGGTTGCATTTGGTTGGAGGCCGAACAACGTTCTCCTCTTTAGGAAAATTGAATTTCCCTCTTCTCGTCGTCCCGAGGTAAGCAAGGCGTTTTGCGAGAATGAGCGATGGAAGCATATCACAATCAACTGATAAAAATCTGGGTTAAATCTGGCGTTGAAAGACTTGCCTGTGCTACCCGAGGAAATGTCTGTTAGTGTGGTGAGGTGAGCTGGAATACACTCTCAATTTTCAACTTTAACACTCGGGAGTCATCAGCATTGCGTGGGTCATAATTCAACCGATACAATCTTCTCCAAATGTATGCAAGACAAAACACCTGGAGGTTGTAGCACCATCTGCATGAGATATACAAGGTGGCACTGCAATTATCAGCTTAGTGAATTGACAATACGTGGTGGCAGGGGTGAAGCTTTATATGACATTGTGAGGGCACTTGCATGACCCCCCCCCCATGTGGCCTTTGCACCTCTAAATAATATAAACTTATAACATGAGATACTAGTGGTATGCCCCCAATCCACTTGTGCCCGCTTATTGCTTTAATGTGTTGCGCCCTCCCCCTCGACGAAATTATGTTCCGATGACTAGGCCTATGGGTGGCAACATTTATTTTTGCAACAGTCGCAATGTACAATGATGGAACATGTACGAATCGAGTATCGGCACTCGTACCCTTCTGATCAGGCTTCTGGTGCATATTAAATGAATTTGCATCGCCATGAAGGTTCTCTTCTACCATTGCTGAGTTCTGCCTAACTTCTTCCATATTCATGTTCATCTGTGTTCCATTTCGAAGTTCTATTTTTCAACGTTTTTCATTTGTTTCTACCCACTTGTATGACAACGGGGCACATCTCCATCGAATTGCATCAAGCTACCTAACAGATCCAGCGGGGCCCTAGGGGACGGCCACCCTCCTCCCTCCCCTTGGGAACCCGATGAAGGTCTCCGACATAGATGGTTGCTTGTTCAGGTAGTAAAGGCTCTAAACAAAGAAACGTAATAATGCATTATTTCCTTTTTATTTCCCATGCATTATTCCCCCTTCGGCAAAGGCACGATCTTTCCGTGAAGGTTGAATGCTCCTTCACCCCGTCCATCCTCAACACATTTTTCAGCCGGAGACGCTTCTCCGAATAGAGAACGTCCTCGGCATGTGGGAAGCTCGATTGCACCCATCCCTCCCCTCAGAGGCGTAGGAACGTCTCAAAAAGTGGAGGGGGGGGGGGGGAAATCCATTTTGAAGTTCATTCTTTCCATGCATTGCCATAACATTAATGTTACACTTTCATAGAAAGTGGAGGGTCATGGCCCCTTGTCCCCTGTTCCTACACCCATTCCTCCCATTTCCCACGCTCAACGAACTTTTACCCGAAGGTGCTTCTTCGGATGGAAAAGGCGCCACCTAAAAAATAAGCCCGCACCCCCGTAACGAAATCCAGATCCGTCAGTGAAACATATCACCATGTGTGCCTACCATGCCCCTGTCGGTTCCCTATATTGGTTCAGATAATGTCGAACCTGAAGTATTTTATAGTAAGCATAGATGGGGCTAGCGCAACGCTGACAGAGCGTTCGACACCTCCCTCAAGACCCACAAAACATGAATTTTCATTAATTTATTGATATATTGAAAAACAGGATTATAATTATCTAGTATGAGAATCTAAAATTTACCCATAAATTCGGTCGTCATAATTCATGTCAGGCAGGTATTGTTCTTATTTATTTCCTGGAACGAAAACTCTATCCATATTGAAGGTATAGAGATGACAGGTTCATGCCATTCGCGCAGTTCGGTTGTATTCTACAGCAATATATATATTATGATAATATCAGTTTAGCAAATATATATGTGTTGAACTGTCAAAATAATACAACAAAATATATCATTACAGGCCGCTACGCGAATCGTCATTTCATTTTGACACACATTTCCACCACTAGGCAGCACAGCTAAGGCATATTTAGTAAGTACTTACGAAAACGTCGGCGAGACTGACCGAAACGTCATACATAGTGAGCGCACTAGCGCCCTCAGCGGGGAATGCGCGGGTTTTATCCAATTTGTAGTACGACTCGTCTTGTCGAGGCTATTTCTTGTATAGCATTGGTCTTGTATGACTGTAAGGTTTGCTTAAAAGTCATGTGAGCCACAGCTTTCTTTTTTATTCGTTTAGGAATACCAATTATAATGCAGTGGCCATGCAGCTTCTTGCTGACTTTTCTCTGTCATGGTATCATAAGCTGGCAGATTTGCCCACACATGGCTCTCGTTTTTCCCCATATCAATATTTAATGCATGCATTGTCATTGGGCATGTAGGTAGGTACCTAGGTAAATATTAAGCTGATGGTGTGATAGGTGGGCTGCTGAAGATAATTATAGTTTGCATATCCACAATCTCAATGATTGTCATTGTTGTTCACTGGACAATGCAAGTTTGACAATGACTGGAAATTAAGAATGGATTTTTTCCTGTTTAAGCTCATATGCATGTGGTTTTGCCATTGGTGGCGTGTACAAACATCAGTATGACAATTCAATTGTTGTTTTGTGGCTTAACATTTTAAAAAAAGACAATCTGGTTTAAAATGCATCATCATCGAATCTTAACATTGTATGCTGTAAGTTTTCCTTCCACAGTGGAGGGAAATCTAGGTATTTTGTTTTGTTGCACATAATTTTGAATTGTGTAGCAAAAGTTGGATACTCAGTCCACTATCTAATCCAAATCTGTTCTTTTTCAGTACAAAATGTGCTGGTTAACGTCAACTAAGTTTTCTATGTACCTAACACAGTGTTTTTCTTCTTTTTTTTCCTTTAGCTTTTTATCAGCATAAAAATAGCATGGGTTATTGGGGGGGCCCAAATCAACATTGGGGGGGCCAAGATCAACATTGGGGGGGCCATGGCCCCCGCAAAAGGATACAAATCGACGCCCCTGCCTCCCCCTTATCCCCAACCAAGACATGACGACGAAACCAATGATCCCCTCCCCCTCCCACGCCACACCACCCCTTCATACCCCCCGCCTTTCCAACCCCTCCCCCATCCATCCCCCTACCCCACACCGACCTCGCCGCCCTACAATACACTTGCGCCATATTTGACGTGATGGAATGCTTCGTATGGGCGTTCGCTGCGAAAAGTCGATTGATTGAATTCGATCATTAGTTTCCTACTTCCCACATTTTCTAGTAGTTATGAAATGCGGTTTCCGCTGAGGTTTGATGCACTTCATATCTTTGCTGCTGTCCTCCCAGATTGGCTACCGAACCGAGGCCCTGCCTCAGCATTCTTTTTTGGAGCCATTGCGTCTTTAGTGATTGTGTATTATGGCTCCAATCCATTTTTGTTAGAGGCCTAAAACATTTTCGAACCCCCTGCTCGTTTTAGGGTTTGTTGCATTTTTGCGCACCGATGTTTTTTTTTACGTGTCAGGGCGTTTTCGAAGACCCCGATGTGTTTATTTAGAGCCCGGTCTTTTTGTTTGTTTTGGAACCATGTTGCCTTTTGCGGCCTCAACCACTTTTTCAGGCCCTTGTGCGTTATCATGACCCCTGTGTGCCTTGAGAGCTTCCGGTGTATTTTTTAGACCTCCCGGTATGTATATTTATGGCAGCAACGCATGTGTTAAGGCCGTGTCGCTTTTTGTGAGACTCTGTGCGCTTTGGAGGGCCAGTTGTATTTTCGGCCCCCGTTGTGCTCTTAGGGTCCCGATGTGTCTATTTTGGGCTTCTGACGCACAGTTGTGGGGCCCCAGTACAATTTTGGGGCTTCGGTACGATGTTTCTAGGTCCCAGAGAGGCTTATAGCGCCCAGGCGCGTGGTTCCGGAGACCCAACCCCAGTTTTCTGGGCTCAATACGATTTTTGTGAAGCCTTTCTGATTTTTAAAAAGTCCGAATCCCGGCCTGATTTCTCGAGCCCTTGGCGCCATGTTTTTGTATCCCACCTCGATTGTTCGAGATCCGGTTTGTCTTTCGGTGCCGTACGCAATTTGTGAAGGCATCTGATAATATGTTCGGTGCTCCAGAGCCATTTTTTAAACCTGGGCATTTAGTTGTTGGAATCCCTCCTTATTTTGGAAGGCTCCAGCTTGATTTTTTTTGGGATACCGATCCGGTGTTTGTGGTTACACTGTGCTTACGTGTGGCCCTAGACGCCAATTTTTTAGAGCCTCGACGGGACTACCGATGGGAATTGTGGGTCCCGAGCGCGATATTTGAGGTGCCTGGTTCGAGTTTGTGGGACGCGTTGTATTTAGCTGTGGCCCCAACGCGATTTTGGCGGTTCCTGTTGCAATTTTTCGGGCCTCGGAGCGAGTTTTCCGGGGCTCGCCGTATTTATTTGGAGACCCATACGCGAATCCTGGTGGACCGACGCGAATTTTGGTGGTCCCAGCGCGATTTTCGAGGCCCCGGCACGATTCTTGGGAGCTTATCCCTCTCAGGATGGTGGGGGCATTTGCCCCTTTGATATAGCACTGCGGCCACTGAAGGAGTTTTTTTTTGTCCCAGAGTGACATTCCGATTAAGGATTGATTTTTTGGGCAGCTGCAACTTTTGGGCCCCCGGTGCGACCTTCTGGGCCTCCAGTGTGATTTTCAAGGGCTGCGACGCGACTTTTTTTATTCCAATGTGATCTTTTGGGCCCCGACGTCATTTTCTTGGATCCCTAGCGCGAGCTATAGCGGCCTCGACACTTTTTGGTGGTCCAATGCGCTTTGGTGGCTTTTGGCGTCATTGTTGGGCCCCCAACGTGATTATCCATGTCCGGATTGTTTTCCGTTGCTCCGGCTTCATTTGTTTTGGTCCCAATCAGACTGTTGGGGCACGGTACGACCTGTCGTGCCCCCGGCATGATTGTCGTGGTCCGGGCGTGAATTTTTGGTACCCCAGGCTCAGCATAATTTGCGGGGGCCCCGCCGGATCTTTTGGGGCCCATATCGTGATTTTAAACTACCCAGACACGACTCCTACTATTTCTTAATGGTTTCTTCTTGCAAATTATAGGCCTCCTGTCGCGTCTTAATGGTCTCGTCTCATTTCCTGGAGCCTTTTTACTGGTTTTCGACGTCTCCTTGTGTGTCCTACCCTCCTCCATATTCAATGGTCCTCCTCTCCCGTCTTGGAGGGCTTCCTCTTGCATTCTGGGGACCCTTTAACAAGGCATGGGGCTTCCTCTCATCTTCGATGGGCATTCTCTGCCAAATTAGGGGCCTCCTGCCACGCCTCGTGGGCCTCCTCCTTTATCATGGCAAAGCCTTACCCGTTTTGAGGGATCTTCAATTTTGGAAACCTCACCTCTTCCATACCTGCTACCTCTCCCATCTTAGGGGCCTCCTCTCATTTCCTGGGAACTCTTTCCGGTTTTCGGGGTCTCATTTGGTCCTGGAGTCCTACTCCTTCTTGAGGGACTCCTCTCCAGTCCGGCAGATGCCTCATTTCTCTTCTAGAGGCCTTCTTTTTTTCAAATTAGGGGCCTCCTCTCATGTCTTGGGGCCTCCTGCTCTGCGTGTGGATTCTATCTTTACCCATCTTAGGGGTGGTCTCTTATCTCCTGGTGGACTCCTCTTCTCTCCCAGGCGCCTCCTCTGCCAAATTACTGGCAACCTTTCCTATCTTAGTGGCCTTGTTATTTCCCGGGGACCTTCTTAGCCGTCTTCGAGCCTTCTTTTCCGCCTGGGAGCCATTTCTCTTATCCAATGGCCTTTCTCTCCTATTTTAGGGGCCTCCTCGTTCATCATGGGGTCTCATTTCCAATCTTGTGTCGTTCTCTTCCCAATTAGGTGCCTCTTGCCACGTCTCTGGATCGTCCTTTTCTATCTCGGTGGAACCTCACCTGTTTGGGGCCTGCTTTTGCGTCTCCGAAACCTCATCTCATATCCACTGGCTTCCTTTTCCGTCTTAGGGCTTCCTCTCATATTCTGTGGCCTCCTTTCCGTTGTTGGGGCCTCCTTTGCAATCCTGGTTTCCTCCGTGCCATTTTTGACACTCCCTTGATTTCTGGGGACTCCTACCCTCTCCTAGGTGACTCTTTTTTTAAATTAGGGGCCTCCTCTCACGTCATGGGGGCCTCCTTATCTGTGTTTGGAGCCTCATTATCCTCTTAGCAGGGTGCTTTTGCGTCCTAGTCCTAGATTTTCTCTTCTAGGGTCCTCCTCTTCCAAAATATGGGCCTCATCTGGCTGGTCTCGGTGGCCTTCTCTCATTCCCGCGGAGACCTTACCAGTCTTGGGGCCCCTATTGCGTCCGGAGAAATCTCCCCTATCATGTCTTAATTTTATATTGCAGGGGCATCCTCTTCCGTCTTGGGGGCCTCGTTTTCCAAATTAAGACTATCCTGCCACCCATCGGAAGCCTTTTCGTCTAACCTGGGTGGCTTCTTGCCCGTATCGGTGGCATCCTTTCCGTCCTGAGGGCCTCCTTTTCGTACTGGGGGCCTCCTTTTCGTCCTGGGGCCTCCTTTTCATCCTGGGGGCTACCTCCCAATCTCTGTTCAACGTCTTAGGGGACCCCTTTTCGTCCTTAGGTGCATCCTTTTCGTTCTGGGGGCCTCTTTTTCGTCCTGGGGCCTCCTTTTAGTCCTGCGGGCCTCCTCCCAATCTCTGTTCTACGTCTTGGGTGCTTTCTTTGCGTCCTGGGGGCATCCTTTTCGTCCAGGGGGCCTCCTTTTCGTCCTGGGGGCCACCTCACAATCTCTGTTCTACGTCTTAGGGGCCTCCTTTTCGTCCTGGGGGCCTTCTTTTCGTCCTGGGGACCTCATCCCAATCTCTGTTCTACGTCTTGGGTGCTTCCTTTGCGTCCTGGGGGCATCTTTTTCGTCCAGGGGGCCTCCTTTTCGTCCTGGGGGCCACCTCCCAATCTCTGTTCTACGTCTTAGGGGCCTCCTTTTCGTCCTGGGGGCCTCCTTTTCGTCCTGGGGACCTCATCCCAATCTCTGTTCTACGTCTTGGGGGCCTCCTTTTTGTCCTTGGGTGCATCCCTTTCGTTCTGGGGCATCCTTTTCGTCCTGGGGGCCTCCTTTTCTTCCTGGGGGCCTCCTCCTAATCTCTGTTCTACGTCTTGGGGCCTCCTTTTCGTCATGGGGGCCTCCTTTTCGTCATAGGGGCCTCCTTTTCGTCATGGGGCCTCCTTTTCGTCCTGGGGGCCTCCTTCCAATCTCTGTTCTACGTCTTAGGGGCCTCCTTTTCGTCCTGGGGACCTCATCCCAATCTCTGTTCTACGTCTTGCGGGCCTCCTTTTTGTCCTTGGGTGCATTCCTTTCGTCCTGGGGGCCTCCTTTTCGTCCTGGGGGCCTCCTCCCAACCTTTTTTTCTACGTATTGGGGCATCCCTTTCGTCCTGGGGCCTCCTTTTCGTCCTGGGGGCCTCCTTTTCGTCCTGGGGGCCTCCTTTTCTTCCTGGGGGCCTCCTCCTAATCTCTGTTCTACATCTTGGGGCCTCCTTTTCGTCATGGGTGCCTCATTTTAGTCATAGGGGCCTCCTTTTCGTCATGGGGCCTCCTTTTCGTCCTGGGGGCCTCTTTCCAATCTCTGTTCTACGTCTCTTATAGAGACCTGATTATATTTCCTGGGGGCCTCGTCAGTCTTGAAGCCTCATTGACAGTATGATCTTCTGTCCCGTCGGCCTCCTTGCTCACCTTTTTTGCTGTGCATTTGCGGATGGGGCCTCCTCAAATTTCAGGGGGGCGGCGCCCCCCCCAGTTTCACGGCAGGGGGGGCGTTTGCCCCCCCCCCTGCCCCCGGTGGCGACGCCCTTGCCCGTAATACATACAGGCCTACAATTTTCGGATCGAAGGCGCCGGTAGCTCAATAGTGAAGTGGAGCGTCCATGGCATACAAGAGGCACGGGGTTGAATTCCCCGCGGTGTCCGCCCCGCCTGTCAGGGTGAGAGGCAGGCGACTCCATATGGCCTTAGCTGCTGAACGCATCGTAAAGCCACAACCAAGCAGCCAGTCAATTTTCGGAGTAAACTACCCTCCCCCATCCCGGCTATTTCATAATACGAGTAGCAGATGAGGCTCAGCGACAGAAGAGCACTGATGTCCAGGGGCATCAACATTCTGAGTTCCCCTTTTGGCCAAATCCTGGATCCGCCACTCGTAACTCAACGTTTTCCTCGCCACAGTGAGAGCATTTCTCCCCGGAGCACGTGTTGTGAGCTTTCCTGTCGCTCAGCGGCGTGTGCAGAATTTGGCCAGAGATGGGTGTGTGGGGGTGGGGGTATGCAGAATGTTTGTCCCTCCTGAACTTTGGTGTGCGCGCCATGCATTTTATTTGCTGACTGTTGACCGTGGGGAGGCTCAGGGACTCTTTACTGGTCTCAGTCAGCCTGGGCCCTTCCAACCACCCGGAGCTGCCCCTTTGTCGTCGGATCGGATGCCCTTCACACTGATGACCGGAGCCATCAGCGTCATGCACGTGGGGACTACTCTCCGTCGACTCCAGGGGCCTTCTTCATCGGCCCTCTCCATGAGTCCGAGGCTCCTTCCATCGGTCCTAAGTCCCTTCAAATCGACCCTGTGCCCTCATCACTCGTCTGAAGGTTCCCTGGTGTGCCAGATTTATTATGTGTTTCGTCACGGCCTATGCTGAAGCACATCCTCACCAGGAAGCACATCCTCACCTATGCTGAAGCACATCCTCACATCCTCCCTTGGCCCCGAATGGATCTAAAGGGGACATTAACCCATGACCCACTTGATCCGCCACTGACGCAACGGCACAATGTCCAAAAGCTAAAAGTATTGGGCTGCAATGTACAAGCGTCAGAATGTCCAAGTGCAAAGCAGCTCTACAATTAGCGTGGGACTCTGTGGGAGCTTTGTAGTTTCTAGCGCACTCGCCATTCTGCGTCTTGGACATAACACCCCAGCCCAAGGCTACAGGCACGTCACACCGCAATCAGTTTTTGGTTGTTGAGCATTCTGAAGCTTGGACATTATTCTGCTGGGACATTCTGAACGTGTTCCTCTTCCGACAGTGCGCAGAGTGTCATTCAAGATGGAGGCGCTCGCTGTGGAGGTGCGGAGGGAAGATGGAGGATATTACAAAGTGAGTCTGTTTTGTGAACTTAATAATCAAACTAGTGATGTAGAGTAGGTCTGTGATAATTTTCATTGGTGTGTTTGCTATTTCATGACATGGTTTCGTCACAATTCACCTTTTAGTTATTGCGGCGAACGTGGTGCACATGGCTTCGTGGTTGCCGGTGCTTAATTCTGATGTTTAACTCTGAAGTATTGGTTGATCAGCATTTTTATGCATTCCACTTCGTTGTTACTTTAAATTATTTTTTCGGAGTGTCATATTGAAATATTGAGCTTAAGGTATGAAAGTTGTGTACAGATGTTTTACCGTGGTAAGGCTATTAAAGGGATGAGTTGAGGATTTTATATGAGTTACCTACCTACTTAGGTATTCACCAGACTTCAAAGTATGACACTTTCAACAAGATATTGTTGGTGCATGGTGGGCAGCCAGTGGTGCAGCAATTGGTGTGGGATTGGTACCTTGCGTGGACAGGCTGATAATCCAGACAACTTTAAAAAAATCACAAGAATAAGAAAATCACAACAATCTGAGAAAACTACAAAAATATACAGAGCACTACATCTGCCTCACTTGACAGCTGCCAAATGTGTTCAACACTAAAGACCATGCTGCCAAATTCAGTTTTGTGTTTCATGTAATTGAAAATATCAGGATGGGTAGTGTGGGATGTTGTTTGTGCTTTAAGCATATTGTATGTGCATTTTGTATTTATTGGATGTGAAAGATGTGTTTATGCAGAAATGACACTTGCCTTAAGCCTCTTGATTTTCTTACCGTTTTTTTTGGTAAGTGCAGTTCGAGGCATTTTTTTTTATTTCTTGTAGTTTCATTTTACAATGCAGTGTTTATGAATGTTCTTGACATGGTGTGACCACTCATTTGTTCTGCAAATGCATGTTTTTCAGTTGGAAGGCAAATATCATCAAAACAGGGGCTTGTGTTTTGGTAATATAGGGTGAAAAGTAATGTTCAAAACATACAAAATGTAACATAATCTGACCTAATCTAGCCTAAACTTGCATGCAAGAAGCTAATTGTTTGATGGAAAATTTCAAAACTGGTTTTTATTCTTAACAGTATTTAAATTAAAATACCATTCCCAACTTAGCCCAAGTTGTTTTTGAAGAAAAAATATATACAAATTATTTTAAAAGGAGGAAAATTTTCCAACTTACAAAAACCTAAACTAACCTAACATTACCATACCTAACCCCTTTGTATGCTTCAGAGTTAAAATGTGTGCAAAAGTTACGTCATGGCTACCTTAAACTGCAATGATACCAATTTTTTTTGCATTTGGTGCATGTATTCAACAGGGTGGGAATTAAGGCACTTCTTAAGAGATTCTATCTCTGAAAACATTTTTGCACTCTGGGTTCATGCTGGATAGTATGGGCTTCACATCTACTCTGACACAAATGTGGGAACAAAGATATCAATAAAAACAAACACAGAATGACACCCAAAAAAATGCTGGTTATTCCAATTACGGTCACCACTCAAACTAATCACTTTTTGTAGCAGTCAGCAGCCGGACCACAGCTTCACACACTCCATCAATCTCAACTATTGGAATTGCCGACAACAACGCGCCAACAGCAACATGCAAGATGATGTGCATGCACACTGAGAACTGTTCTCCGGCTCTGGAGCCGCATCTTGGAAAACCTGTGTTCCTGCCACCCATATAGTGGGAAAGTTTCAGTTTTAAGAGACGTCCTCCAGAGTCCCGGAGGCCACTGATCAGAATTGGCTGCATTAGTGTTTTCTGTTCTGAAATCTGTAAACCAATCAATGCAAGGTATTTTTATATGATGTCATAACCATTAGCAACTTTGAACACATGGTTAACAGTGTCATACTGTAAACACAAGACCTTGACTGATCCATTGCTTTGATCACATCCAACTGTGGCATGTGAGGTAGCGGAGTTGCGTTCATATTACATGTGAAATTGGCTGCGTAGGTAGGTATGCGCTCTGAGCTGAGGGTGAAGTGTGACGTATTTTTGTTTGTTTTCATATGGGCTAGCCTTGTACTGAGACCAATAATGAAAGGAAAGTGTATTTCTCCTGTGAGTTATGAGAAATGAAACAGTGCTGATTATTACGGGTCACTGCCGTGTGGTGCCATTCATTGTTCACTTCTTTGTTCCTATGTTTTGGCATTTGATTTGACCAAAAATGAGAATGATATTACTTATCCATATTATGTAGGTACTTGTTTAGGTTTTTCTGGTCGGTTACTGGTAAACAGATTCCATGCATCAAAAAATAATGTCCATGAAAATGTACTCAGGAAGAAATCCGTATGCACTCTGATTCCAAACCCGGAAAGTAAGTTTCCCACTGGTATTCAATCTCCCTGATACATATTTTTTACCATCCTGGTTTGTTTTGGTGCTGACTTTATCCCAGGCTGGTGCACATTGTTGAGCTGTTTGTGCCAAATTTTGCAGTTTGGCCTATTCACTGAGCAGCCATTGTGTTGGCTACCATATCTGATCCTTGTCAAAGATTCTTTGGATATAGTCATGTTTTGAATAAATTTTAGAATATTGTTGCAAAAATGTATATAAAAGATGTAATGCAATATAATGTTACTTAACATTACCAAATCACTTGTTACATTATTCAGAATATCTGCATTATTATCCTGCCAAAAGTCATTGCATCTATATATTTTTTGGTGTGGACAAAAATTGGCAGCAGGTTTCAGACATGCTCATTGATCACCAAGGTCTTTAGATTAGTCTTTGCACATCAAAAGCTGGCAGGATAACTGAGTTGATCCCCCAAAAAATTGGTATGGGACATTGCGATGACATGTGATGTTCCAGTTTAATTTTTTGTGAATGAACCAAAGGTTATTCTTACTCACTTTTAAAGCCAAGCTAAGGCACTAAGTTCTCAGATATTTATATTGCGAGGACTATCTTCATCACCATGTGTTGAGTCCATGAAATGAAAACAAATATTTTATATCTATTCTATTGTTGATTAGAATAGTTAGCTCTTTTTTTTTGCTTTCAAATTGGGTAGGTTGGCAAAGGCTGGAAATATGGGAAGCAAAATGTCGTTGTTTGTTTTTATTGATATCTTTGTTCCCATATTTGTGTCTGAGTACATGTGAAGCCCATCCTATCCAGTATGAACCCGGAGTGCAAAAATGTGTTCGGAGATAGAATATCCTAAGAAGTGCCTTAATTCCCACCCTGCTCTGCAGTGTCAAAGTGATGCAACATGTAAAAGCTGATTTTGATTTTGCTTCCCATATATCCAGCCTTTGCCAACCTACCCAATTTGAAAGCAAAAAAAAAGAGCTAGCTATTCTTTGCCTTGGCCATTGCTGGCTCCAAATCAACAATAGAATAGATATCAAATATTTGTTTTCATTTCATGGACTCAACACATTAGGTGATGAAGATAGTCCTCGCAATATAAATATCTGAGAACTTAGTGCCTTAGCTTGGCTTTAAAAGTGAGTAAGAATAACCTTTGGTTCATTCACAAAAAAATTCAACCGGAACATCACATGTCTTCGCAATGTCCCATACCAATTTGTTGGGGATCGACTCAGTTATCCTGCCAGCTTTTGATGTGCAAAAACTAATCTAAAGACCTTGGTGATCAATGAGCATGTCTGAAACCTGCTGCCAATCTTTGTCCACACCAAAAAATATATAGATGCAATGACTTTTGATAGGATAATAATGCAGATATTCTGAATAATGTAACAAGTGATTTGGTAATGTTAAGTAACATTACATTGCATTACATCTTTTATATACATTTTTGCAACAATATTCTAAAATGTATTCAAAACATGACTATATCCAAAGAATCTTTGACAAGGATCAGATATGGCAGCCGACACAATGGCTGCTCAGTGAATAGGCCAAACTGCAAAATATGGCGCAAACAGCTCAACAATGTGCACCAGCCTGGGATAAAGTCAGCACCAAAACAAACCAGGATGGTAAAAATATGTATCAGGGAGATTGAATACCAGAGTGGGAAACTTACTTTCCGGGTTGGGAATCGGAGTGCATACGGATTTCTTCCTGATTACATTTTCATGGACATTATTTTTTTCATGGACACCCAAAAAACGCTGGTTATTCCACTTATGGTCACCACTCAAACTAACCACTTTTTGTAGCAGTCAGCAGCCACAGCACATCCTCACACACTCCATCAATCTCAACCACCGGAATTTCCGACAACAACGCGCCAAAGTTTATGTGCATGCGCACTGAGTACACTGTTCTCCGGCTTTGGAGCCGCATCTCGGAAAACCTGTGTTCCTGCCACCTATATAGTGGGAAAGTTTGACAGTTTTAAGAGACGTTCTCCGGAGTCCCGGAGGCCACTGATCAGAATTGGCTGCGTTATCGTTTTCTGTTCCTAAATCTGCCTGTCAACCAATCAATGCAAGGTAGATTTTATATGACGTCATAACCATTAGCAACTTTAAACACGTGTTAACAGTGTCATACTGCAAACACAAGACCTTGACTGATCCTTTACTCTGATCACATCCAACTGTGGCGTGTGCGGTAGCGGAGTTGCGTTCGTATTAAGTGGGAAATTGTCTGCATAGGTAGGTATGCACTCTGAGCTGAGGGTGAAGTGTGAAGTATTTTTGTTTGTTTTTCATATGGCTAGCCTTGTACTGAGACCAAAAGTGAAAGGAAAGCACATTGCTCCTGTGAGTTATGAGTAACGAAACGGTGCTGATTATTACGAGTCACTGCCGGGCGTTGCCATCCATTGTTTACTTCTTTGTTCCTGTTTTGACAGTTGATTTGACCAAAAATGAGAATGATATTACTTATGCATATTATGTAGGTACTGATTTAGGTTTTTCCGGTCGGTTACTGGTAAACAGATTCCATGCATAAAAATAATGTCCATGAAAATGTACTCTGGAAGAAATCGGTATGCACTCCGACACCCAACCTGGAAAGTAAGTTTCCCACTCTGCTGCAGAGAATGCAGGAACATTTGAGGGGAGAGAGAGAGAGAGCACAATGCTCAGTAAATGATGTAATGACACGATTATATCAATAATAGACAATCCACTGTGTTCCATATGTCATGTCTTAAAGGTTTCTCAGGTTGTTTTTTTATATTGCTGCTGGTCTCTGTTATTTTAATGAATATTTTGCTTGTTTTTGTTGTATTACATAATGTATTTAATGATTGGAGTGCTGTAGTGTTTTGAAGTATTTTATTTGATTTTTTTAGAAAGTGTATATTTTAGGTTTTCTCTTGATCACAGTAAACAACTTGCAAGATGGGATCACAAATCACAAACATCTGGTCTCTCTGGACCTAAATATATGTCCAAATCCCTGTCCATGGATCTCCCAAGATCTTCCCCCTAAAATATCAAATTTCATGAGTGCGTTCCTTGAACAAGATCCCAGCCTATCTTATTGCATGAATGCAGAATGAACAGCTTATGGGCAGCATACGAGAAGAGTGCAACACCATGGGAGGTGCTTGTAGCATTTGTTTATATGTATTCATGATATAGTTGGTCATCATACTTTATACTAAGCAAAGTAGATTCTGTCAGAATCTGACAGAATCTGTCTTTCTGACATTATCTGTCAGAATCTGTCAGAATGTGACAGATTCTGACATATATATATATATATATATATATATATATATATATATATATATATATATATATATTCATGCACATCAGTCTTTTGCCCTTTGAAGTTGTGGTTGTAGCCTCTTTATCCTCCTCCTGGATCCACTACCGTTGTATACTTACCATGATGGTGCCATCCTGATGAGTGTGCTGTGTTTGCAGGCATCAGTCATCGATGCAGGACGAGGGGATACAGTCCGGGTTAGATTTGATGAGTAAGTACAAGAGAACATCTGTGTTGTGAATATATCCGATGGTTACTGGTACAATGAATGGAGGTTGCTAAGCCTAGCACCTAACCATTGTCCTTGTCTCTGCAAGTTTCCCTGATATCAGTCACAGAGTGTTAACCTTGGAATTTTGTGGTCAGTCGTGGCACAGAAAGAAATTGGGACATGAGGAAGTTGTTATGAATACATGCTTTCATCTCTGCACTGCCTGCAGGAATATATCTTGAATATTGCACTCTGTTCTTTGTATATCTTCACAGCCTATGGTTTGATCTGTAGTTTTTGTTTCTTTGTGGTTTTAGATGTAATTGTTCACCAATGACTTATGGTTATCAGTGTTCACCTATATTCCACAAAAGTAAAATAAACTTTCAGTGTTTGTTTTAGACGTAGTTTAACCGATAATTAATCCCCAGCAAATCCATGTTCGGCCCACTGGGTTCTTAAAAGCAACCCCACCATGCTTACTTGCAATGCAATGATATACTGATTGTATTGTATTGTATTGTATTGATTGTATGATTGTATTGTGTTGCATGTATTATAATGATTATGGGAAGAAAAGGACCAGCACAGGATATGACATTGCAAGACAATTCTGCTCAGAATCAGGCTTGAAAATCAGCTTCCAAACTATGCTTGTTAGCGGGAAAACGTCATTCGGAAGCCGATATAGCCTAGATGTAGATCACACCTGTTTAGTTGCATCAGTGGGTAGAGTACGGACCCACGCACTTCTCCCCGGTTTGGCACAACTGGTCGTGTCACTTCACGTGCTCGCTATTAACACATCCGGCTGGGACGGCCAGTTGGCAACTGGCCGGGCAAGGTCAGAAGAGCAGGTGCCCGTGACCAGCTATGTGGTCACGTTGAACTTTGGGTCAAACTTGTGCTAAAGAACTGGGATTTCCAGATCGGGAGGTGGATGCAGGGTCAATGTAACAAGCTTGAATTCAGCATTGCTTCTGATTCTGTAGAACGTAGTCAACAGCAACTCGAACAAGAACTATTTTGATCCCCGAACCTCAATTTTCCCCTCAATATGGTAAGAAAAAAACTCGTTAAAATCGTCCTCACCTCACGTCGGTAACTTGGACCTTAATTTAAGTTTCGAGAGAGCAGAGTTGTTCATCTTGAAAGAACAGCGTGATCATGAGTGCAGTGTTGATAAGTCGCAACTATTCCGAATGGCAGCACTTTGAAGCTTTTTGAACATCACTGGAACATATTAGACACACAGTTTGGAACTCTCTTACCCATCCCAGGTACACGGTCTTCAACTGAAATGTATGCAAGCTATGTAAAACCGATGTATAAGATGTTACTGGTGGTTCGTGTCTCTGCGTCTACTCATTCTGCCGTTATCCCGGATAACCTGAAGGAAATGCTTTCGAGGTACGCCCCCCACTCCCCCCCCCCCGGCTCTTCGAGGGTGGACCTTACATCGGCAAATTCACTAATTTGTTTATTTTCTGCTGTTTTTGTGTTATGTTCTGATCATTCATGGTGCAAAGCACAAGGGCACAGTGTATACCCAATTATTTGCCAACTATTTTTCACCTAACATAGCCTACAGCTTGTTTTATAATACCATTTGGAACAGTTACATTTCTTTTCTTGTGGTGAACTCTTGCTGACCCAATGTGGCTGAGGTTTGTCGGTGATCACAGAAAATGTGTCAGGGCACTGACCTATCACACGTGGGAAAATATTGGGCTAAACTAATATACCTACATAGGTCAGGCGCTGGGATGGCTGAGTGGTTAAGGTGTTGACCTCTGGATACGAAAGGTTCTCGGTTCAACAATCGCACCATTCGGAACATTTCCCAATACTGCTGCCCACCGACGAAACAGTGTTGTCGTCGCCATTAGCCGTGCATAAAGTGCGTCGAGAATCACCCAATAAACAAACCTCCATATGTCATTGAACTCTCCAATCATGTTGCACTATTGACCTCAGTGTTGGTATGATCGTTGTAGGTTTCTGAAAATTATTGGGAGGGTACAATACATGAAGGCGATGAGCGAACCCAAATGGATTGGGGGGGGGGGGCATGTGACATGGTCCAATGTTAACAGGTGCAATTATTGGGAGGGAAAACCCAACGCTCAAGAGGTTAGCAATTGCCCTGCCAAAAACATGCGAAGCTGCACCCCTAGTTGGTATTGATACTGGTGTTATTACCGGCTTTACGGGTAACATGGGTTGCCATCCGTCTGTTCTGTTCGTATAATTGTGCCTGTGTGAAATGCAGTAGTTGGATCCAGGAATGTTCATGGGGTGGAGCTTCCTCGGCGAGGGCCTCCGACGGGAAAATTCGTTTAGCGAGGGAAGGGGTGTACACTCGAGCCTTCCTGAAGGGGCGCCTTTACTGGCCGGATGGGCGCAACTATTCCATGGGGAGGGGGTGAGGGCACTTTCCCCTAGTAAGCCTTCATGTAGCCGCCTATGGATAGGCAAGACATCTTGTTTTCGTTGAGATACTTGAGGGACCTCCTATTTGGGAATGGATGTGGAGGCGCAATGCATTTTTTGTTCAAAGTGG
The DNA here is from genome assembly GCA_034440615.1 of Ashinkailepas kermadecensis. Classification (NCBI taxonomy): domain Eukaryota; kingdom Metazoa; phylum Arthropoda; class Thecostraca; family Neolepadidae; genus Ashinkailepas; species Ashinkailepas kermadecensis. The sequence continues at coordinate 472,319 of JAOTOM010004843.1, read as the reverse complement.
GCAACCCAGTAATAGAAGACGGGCCATGTTTGATGAGTAAGTCGCCAGAGGCACCAAGGCACATCATTTTTTTGAGAGAGTGGGATTTTGACATTGCATTTTTTTGTGCAAATCCCATGGAGGCAATGTAAAATATCATCCTATTATGTGGTGCGGGACGGAAAGGTGGATGCTCCCGCGGGTGTCGTATCCCCGCAGTTGTCGATTTGTGCCTGGTTGAGCCCGTATGTGATGTAACTTGACCTGACCTGACCCGCCCGGCAGTGGACAGCTGGCGGAGGCGGACGTGCCGCTGTCGCAGGCGCGCCTGCCGCCGGCCGCCGCCGACCACCACCTGCCGGCAGAGGGCGACGACGTCGAGGTCTACTCCCGGCTGAAGGACGACTGCGCCTTCGGCTGGCTGCCGGCCGTGGTCAAGGTGAGCCGCCTGGCGACTCTGGACCTCCTGGCGACCCACCGACTCGCCGGGGGCGACTCGTGCCGATCGCTTGGTAGCGTCCCGACTGACAACTCATGCTTACGAGTTGGTGACGCCCGCACTGGCGACAGGCGCCGACGGGTCTCGCTGACGGCTGGCCAGTGTCGGCCGGCACGACTCCCCTGCCGACGAGTCTTGTTGACTCCCCTGCCGACGAGTCTTGTTGGCTCCCCTGCCGAGTCTTGTTGACTCCCCTGCCGACGAGTCATGTTGACAGCTTGTGCTGACGACTGGACTGTTGCTGTTCAGATGACTCACCATGATGAGATGCTGCTGCACTCTGATTAGAGTGGGAATGTGGCTGCTAGCTGGATCCAGCACTAGGGTGTCTTACACCTAGAACATCTTCTCCTCTTTGTTGTAGGCTGCAATTTGGCATCCATGTTTGCATTGGTGTGACATGAAGCAATCGTGTCTGCTTGGTTGTGCACCCTGTTCAGATACGTGGAGAGACTAGCACGACCCATTTGGAAGTGGAAAAGGAAATTGGGCAGGCCCTCGCGGAGCGCAGCAAGGGCGGCAATATTGACCCAGATTTCCTGCGACATCGCCTCCGCAGCGAAAAAAAAGACAAGGGCGGATTTCTCCACCTCAAAACAGCTACCCTATAAGGAGCGATTTACCACGGCCGAGTTGTCCTCAGCAATTCGCTCCCCGAGGAATGTCTCCCGAGGGTCCAGATTTAGTGCAAAATCAAATGCTCCAACATCTTCCCCCATATGCACGAGATGGAATGCTGACTACTTTTAACTATCTGTGGGAGAACGAGTTTCCTGAGGCCTGACGGGAAGCCACCATTATAACTGTTTTGAAACCGGGGAAGAGTGGGCTCGACCTCACATCAGGAACAGTGAATGTTATCAATGCTGAATGTTATGATGACTATTACCAAAGGCCTCTCCTTTGTGTACATATTGTACCAAATTTTCCTCGTTTGCAACCAAGTAAGGGTATATGGGTGTAAGGGTGACGGGTATGTCCCCCAGACCGTTAAGGGTGACTGGTGTGTAACACCCAGACCGTATGGCGCAAAATGACCAAGGCAGCCGACGTGCCCTAAAGCACAAATCCACCTCCACCAACACCCAGACAGTGAGGAGTGACAGGTGTGTGACCCCAGACGATGCGGGGTGACGGGTGTGTGACCCCCAGACCATGCGGGGTGACCGGTGTGTGACCCTCAGACCATGCGGGGTGACCGGTGTGTGACCCCCAGACCATGCGGGGTGACCGGTGTGTGACCCTCAGACCATGCGGGGTGACCGGTGTGTGACCCCCAGACCATGCGGGGTGACCGGTGTGTGACCCACAGACCATGCGGGGTGACCGGTGTGTGACCCCCAGATCGTGAAGGGGACGGGTGTGTGTCCCCTAAGCCGTGGATGGTGACCGGTGCGTATCCCCCAGACCGTGAAGGGTGACTGGTGTGTAACACCCAGACCGTATGGGCGCAAAATGACCAAGGCAGTCGACGCGCCCTAAAGCACAAATCCACCTCCACCAACACCCAGACCGTGAGGAGTGACGGGTGTGTGACCCCAGACCATGCGGGGTGACGGGTGTGTGACCCCCAGACCATGCGGGGTGACGGTGTGTGACCCCAGACCATGCGGGGTGACGGGTGTGTGACCCCCAGACCATGCGGGGTGACCGGTGCGTGTCCCCCAGATCGTGAAGGGGACGGGTGTGTGTCCCCTAAGCCGTGGATGGTGACCGGTGCGTATCCCCCAGATCGTGAATGGTGACCGGTGTCCCCCAGACAGTCCGAGTGACCGGCGTGTGACCCCCAGATCGTGAAGGGTGACCGGTGTGTGGTGGAGTTCACCGGTCTGGGCGACGTGCGTCGCACGGACATCATCGGCCAGGACGAGATCCGGCCCAAGAACACCAACCCGCCCATCACGCCGACGTCGTTCCACTCGTGCTACATACCTGTGCCAGAAGACCTACTGGAGTAGTAAGCAGTGTTGGATTTTCACTTCTCAGTCTTGGACTCAGAGTGTATAATTTTTGGGCTAGCCAAAATATGGAGTGTATAACCTTGAGAAGCACCAAATGATGGAGGGTATAATTTTGGGATTTGCCAAAATATGGTGTATACCCTAGAAACACTAAGTAATGGAGAGTACACATGTCCTAAAATGCAGTAGATGTTTTCTGGAATGAAGAATAAAACACCCTCCAATTATTTTATGCTATGTTGCCTTTTGGGAATTATTTTGCTCACAACCTGAAAAGTAAGCATTTGCACAGAAAACAAGTGGTTCCATCATGTAAGCCACCTTCATAAACATGGTACTCTAAAAAAACCTACCAGCCCATAATTTTGCTGTGGCGCTGTTAGCAGCAGTGCCAAGAATCTTGGCAAGATTTGTCCACAGCATAGCTGAGAAGTTTGGGTATTATTGCAGTATAAACTAACAACAAGGCAAGTTTTATACACATTTTACTGGTATTATTATGCTTTAAGGTGGCAACAAGACAAGTTTTTATACACATTTTCCTCCATGAAGCAAGCAAATGAGTTAGGTTTGGTTAGGTTAGGTTAGTTCAGTTTTTGAAGTTGGAAATTTTTTGGATTCTTTTAAGAATTGAATTAATTTTGTTTTCTTCAAAAGCAGCTAATGTTAGGTCAGGTTAGGTTTGGTTAGGTTTTTAAATTTTGAAAATTTTTCAAAGAACAAATTTCTTTGCAGTTTTCTTTTTTATACTTTTTTCTCCAAGGGGAGGTTAGGTTAGGTTATGTTGCATATATTTTATTTTTTAAACATTTCTTTTTATGCCATGCTACATAACTCATAGCCCATTATTGATGTTATTTTGCTCACAATCTGAGAAGTAAGCATTTGCACAAAAATAGTGCTCCCATCATCTTAGTCACATTGGTAAACATTGCATTTGAATGAAAATGCCAAGATTTCATAAAACACCTTAAAACACAAATTTACCTATTTTACCTCCATGAACCATACAAAGAAGGGGTAAAGCTTGGTTAGGTTATGTTAGGTTAGGCTTTGATAGGTTTTGGTAAAAATGTGGGGGAAATTTGTCAAAAAAAAAGTTATTTTGTTTTCTTCAAAAACATTTCAGGCTATCATATGTTGGGTCTTTCCTTTTTAAATTTGAGAAACAAAATTGTTTGGAAATTTTGAGAAAAACATTCCATGCATGGAAGGTTATGGGAGGTGAAGTTAGGCTATGCCCCATCTTCTTTTGTTTTTGTGAACACTACTTTTTAAGCTATAGTAGTAATTACCCAACTTCAAGCCCTTTTTGGGTGTTATTTTCCCTCGCAAGTGAAAAGCATGCATTTGCAGAGGAGACGAGTGGTCAAATCATGTTCAGCACATTCATAAACATTGCATTAAAAAACAAAGTCCAAGGAATGAGAAACTACAGCACCAGATTTTCTTGTAATTCGCAACCAGACAAAAACAGAAAGAACAATGGACTCAACCTTACCTCACCTGATCGAAACGCAATGGAAGGAAGTAACCAAGGGAAGTAACCACCTTGGTAACCACCACGCGGCGGAATAATACGGCAATTGTGGTTCATGGTATTTAGTGCGGCGGATATGGACAATTTGCATAGCCGGCGAGGAACTATGACACAAAGGCTATAGAACAGCTGTGACCTACAGAAAAGGCTCAAAAATAAATTCTTATAAAATAAATCCCCCCGAAAAATTCAAGAAATAATTGTTTTCTTCAATTATCTTAACTACTTTAGCATCTTAACTCTGGGCCACCCAGATTAAATCCACACAGTCAAATTTTATTTTTGCGGAGTTGTAGACTATCTGTGTCCGAGTGGCATAAACAGTATTTGTGTCACGAATATGTGGCGCTCTGAAGCAGTGTATGTCATGAAATCAAAGGACACCGAAATTTCTGGTTATCTGGTGGTCTATTTTGCCACAAAGTCTTAACATGTTTAGAGAATGTCTTGGACGGATCTGGCTAATTTTCACGCGTAAATTTTACCTGATATCTTTTATTTAGATCGGCTGCGATTGCTTCAAAACTCAGAAATACACCTTTTCTTTTCCGTAAGCTGATGTAGAACATCTCAATCTTTCAGGAAGCATTCAAAGGCTAATTATGAATTGCCTTTCTTCGGAGTGGTTTAAAAAGCTCCCGAAAGAGTGGGAGCTGGAGAGGCATGATTCACCCCCGGCCAAGAGCCTCTAATTTTCCAATCCGTCCCGGAGAGTGGTAGTTTTCTTTACTAGCCAGGCGACGCATGCAAGCTTCCTTCATTGGAAGAGGGATTACTTCATGTTTTGAATTTGGAAGTCCAGAGATGATATCTTGTGGCAGATTTAGTTGTGCAGTGCGCTGGTGTTAGGATGTAGGTATTTGGATGATTAATGGACCGGTAGGCGGGAAGTGAGACTCAAGGCCCTTAAGTGAGAGTAGTAATTGCTGTGGTGTGGTGTCGACCCGTCGGTGGGTGTCGTCCTACGTAAGAAATTAGGCTCAATTGAATTGTTCAAATTGAATGCCTCTCATTGCCGTTGGTGTGAAAGGGTGAACTATGATAATATTGCGATGCCTTACCTGTAGATACATTGCATGGATGTAGGTAGGTTACCTAGTACGTACCTACCTACTAGGTAGGTACTTGGTGCAAATATAGGTAGGTGAGTTTTACCTAGGTGCATCTGCATCCACATCAACATGCAAGTGCATATGCACCCAGTGGCATACCTACCTAGGGTCTTCATTAATGGGTGGCCCTGTAATGGATGAAGCTTTCTGACTTGTTCTTGTTTGGACAGAATTGTTTGATTTTTTAAATTTTGAAGGCTGCTGAAAACAATCATTTTCAGCAGACAAATGCTTTGGAGTCGAGGGCTAGTCTGTTTATTTTGGTGTCGGAATACATTATTTTTTACTCCTATGGGTTTGGTGTCACTTCAGTGCACCTAAGCATGCATTCATGCACATTGATTGTGCACTTATGAAGTGTTTCAGGATATTGTTGGGTGCACCCATCCCATTCGACACTGAGTACAATTTTGTTGTGTTTTTTTGCCTCCCACCTCATAAAAAACTGCCATGCCAAAGCATGACTTGCACCTACTTAGATATTCATAAAATCATTCCCTTTATGCCTATCTAGTTGCGAGTTGTGTACTGCCTACTCCAGTTATCTTTCTAGTTTTGGTCTTGCATTCTTCTGAGCATTTCTGGTCAGGGCATTTTTGTGAATGGAAAGTAAGTGAATGAAGGCATGTATGTTTGTTTATTCACTTGTACTAGGCAATTACACTTGCACCAGTATACACTTGACTTGCACCATTATATTTTTATATATTCACTGTTATGGTCATATGCATAGTGATCCCAACTTTAGCTTCCATTCTGCTGGTATCCTGTCATTCTTTAACTCTAACAGGCATCTCATCTTCTGTTCTTTTCCTTGCATTCTCTTTGAATGTTTCTGCAGCCCTGGTGATCAGCTGAAATAACAAATGTACATTATTCTCAATAATCTTGCCAAGTTGACATGCCAAGGACCCAAAATGATTACACAAGATGAAGATTATTAGAACTGGTGGATCTCATTCTCACTACAAGCCAAAGATCACCATATAGTCCATTGAGCATGCTGCTCTGTGGGCTATGTTAACAATTATCATTATTTGATAGTGGCAGAACTAGTTGGGATTTCTTGTTATGCATTAGCTCTTCATCTGGTAGTTGGCAGCCCAAGGAGTGGATATTTTTGGGAGTGTATAATTCTTTGGACAGCCAAATGTAAAAAAAATGGCCATTTTTCCAACGCTGGTAGTAAGTCGCGCTCGGTGTTGTTCGGCGTGGGAGAGCGTGGTCGGGAGTGTTGGCCTGCTCGCGTCTGAGGTGCGACGTCGCCGGCCCTGCTGTCGGCTGTTGCCGTGGGCCTCACCACCTCCTTCCAACTGGTTGATTTGCGGCCACGTTAAGCGATCTTCGCAGCTGACTTCATCTTGATTGTTTGTAGTTTGATTGCATCTTGGTTGTTTGTTGATAGCATCTTGATGGGCTTGGCTCAGCCGCTCGCGTGTTCCCAATCAAGCATCTGCTGCGACTTTTGTTCACTTTTACATTAAAGGTTGTGTCCGGAATTTGTATGCGAATGGTTGGATGGCTGATTGACAATCATGTTTTTATTTTGCATATCTGATTACAAAACCATGTTTTATTCTACATACCTTATTACGAGTAACAGAAATAGACTGTCTGTAGCTTTCTGTTACGTGGGGACGAGTGGTCTAGGGGTAAGATGCTCGTCTCACAATCGAAAGGTTGCGGGTTCGAGTCTCACCTGTCGCTACTCTTCGCCCGCGACCAATCGGCGTGAGAGACTGGGGACGCTACATGACTCAACGGTCGACGTGTCGTAAAACCAATAACCTTTCTGCTACGTGTATCACGAGTAAGCTCTCGAGTAGGTATTTCAAAGGTGGATGTGCATCCTGATAACATTGCCAATTGGTTGCCACTTGCTGTATCACGATGGTGTCGCGTCATTTCCCCGGTAGTTACCACCTGCTGTATCGTGATGGTGTCGCGTCATTTCCCCGGTAGTTACCACCTGCTGTATCGTGATGGTGTCGCGTCATTTCCCCGGTAGTTACCACCTGCTGTATCGTGATGGTGTCGCGTCATTTCCCCGGTAGTTACCAATCGGCTGTATCGTGATGGTGTCGCGTCATTTCCCCGGTAGTTACCACCTGCTGTATCGTGATGGTGTCGCGTCATTTCCCCGGTAGTTACCACCTGCTGTATCGTGATGGTGTCGCGTCATTTCCCCGGTAGTTACCACCTGCTGTATCACGATGGTGTCGCGTCATTTCCCCGGTAGTTACCACCTGCTGTATCGTGATGGTGTCGCGTCATTTCCCCGGTAGCTGTTGCAGCCGGGTGACTCAGGTTAGTTGTACCCCGTGTCGCAAGTGTTGGAAGTGTGACGGTTGGTGCTTTCCGCTCATTTGGCTCACCCTATTGTAATTTATTTGTGTCGGTGCCGTTGTTAATCTCGATTGGCTGCGTGTGTTTTCAGTGCACATCTACAGAACGCCCACAAAGAGTTCCAGAAAGCCTGTGGAGCTGCAATATGTAAATTCATCCCGGAGAAGAGCAGCCTCTTTCTGATGGTATGTTTCATCTTACCATATAGGGTAGTTTTTCTTTTTTGATTAACCCAGGAAATCAGCAGTTTTTCTGAGCATAAGCTTCGAACGACATCCGTCATTTTCTATTTGGTGCGATTTCAATGCCTTTTCTTTGGAATAGACCTTGATGCGAAAGAGGAGCGTGTCGTTTGCACGCTGATGTGTGGTATGGTGTGTTTGCTGACTTGCGGACCTCGCTGCCCTCAGGGCCGAGCGCCAAACGTGAAGAACCGCGCAAATATTCTGTCCGACATGCATTTCCGCGGCCTGAAGCAGAAGGCGCTGCTGCTGTCGCGCACTCAGGAGGCGTCCCGGCACCTGGAGTCCACCAAGGCTCACTCTCGCTCCGGGTGAGTCCAATGTTCACTTGCATATAATCCGATGAGCCCGTAGTAATGTACTTATAGACCGCAATAATGAGATTCGTTCCTGCTAAAAGGATGAGGACTGGGGAGGGCAGTCTATGGTGCTTTCAATTGTTCTAGAGAATCGTCTCAATCAGCCCCACTTCGCAATGCAAGGAGAAAGAACGTCCTAAGAACTCGTCGTCAGAGAGTGCATGGTGAAACGCCTCACTTCACAACTAAAGCAGTCATATTAGTTGAATTGGAAACGTGCACAATACTGCATGTTTTCGAAGCTCCAATGTTGTATATAGACCACTGTTCTGACAAGTCATAGATCTGAGGACGTCCGATCAGACGTTTGGGAGAACCAGCCCAGCCCAGCCCAGCCCAGCCCAGCCCAGCCCAGCCCAGCCCAGCCCAGCCCAGCCCAGCCCAGCCCAGCCCAGCCCAGCCCAGCCCAGCCCAGCCCAGCCCAGCCCAGCCCAGCCCAGCCCAGCCCAGCCCAGCCCAGCCCAGCCCAGCCCAGCCCAGCCCAGTCCAGTCCAGTCCAGTCCAGTCCAGTCCAGCCCAGTCCAGCCCAGTCCAGTCCAGTCCAGTCCAGTCCAGTCCAGTCCAGTCCAGTCCAGTCCAGTGCAGTCAAGCCCAGCCAAGCCAAGTCCAGTCCAGGCCAGGCCAGCCCAGGCCAGGCCAGCCAAGTCCAGTTCTGTTGGGCTCAGCTAGGCTCGGCTCGGCTGACATCATCTCACATCTCACATCATCTCACATCATCTCGCATCATCTAGCATCCTAGCCAAGTCCAGCTTAGCTCTGTTCTGCCATGCCATGCCATGCCATGCCATACTATGCCCTGTCCTGCTCTACCCTGCCCTACCCTGCCCTGTCCTACCCTGCAATGCCCTGCCCTGCCATGCTCTGCCATGTCATTCTTGGTCTGCTTGCCTGGCAACAGCTGCCCACATAAGCTCTGCTTATTTGGCAGTCTCAACTTGCGTTTTCGTATCGTGCCAAACAGAGAAAATCGCGATCACCTAGTCCTGTTCATTAACCACCGAAGCTGCGGGCACACTGGGCCTGTCTTTAAATAGCAGAAAAAAAAACAACTGGGATACATTTCACCATTCTACGCACCTCCTGGCGTCAATTCAGCAGTATAATTATTCACTTGCACGATGTCTGTGTACGATGTGGCGTGATGTCGTGCACGTTAGCTTAATCTCACTAAAATATAGTAATTTCTCGCAATGTTCTTTTCCTAATCTCGAAGAGTAGGTCATATGAAATGTCATCATTATAGTATACCTATTCAATTGAGTACAAAATATTGCACGATGAACTGAATATGGATAGGTACAATTTGGAACTAAAAAAAATATAGAAAGCGTTTTCCGGTTATTTCCCGGTATCCGTTCTTCATACCGTCATCGACTTCTGAAAACGCCACTCGTTTTGCTGTTGGCTTCGAATCATAATCTTGCCCGCACATGACACAAGAAATCAGCCACTGCTGACCACACCCCCGGACGGGGTTACCGTGCGAGGAGTGAAGGCTGCCATCTGACTATGTGCTGTCGTTGATAGGCAGGTACACATAGAAGTTCTCCGTGATGGAGGATCTGATGGGGCTTGTGTGAAGGCTGCCAGCTGAATATGTGCTGTCGTTGATAGGCAGGTACACATAGAAGTTCTCCGTGATGGAGGATCTGATGGGGCTTGTGTGAAGGCTGCCAGCTGAGTATGTGCTGTCACTGTTCCGCAGGTACACAGAGGAGTTCTCCGTGGTGGAGGATCTGATGGGGCTTGCGATCGGCGCTCACGGAGCCAACATTCAACAGGCCCGGCGCCTGGAGGGCATCACCAATATCGAGCTGGAAGAGAAGACGTGTATCTTCAAAATCTACGGAGAGGTGACCCGGACAGTGTGGCGGCAGCCCGAGGCTGGGGACGTTTTTGTTGTAGATAAAGCCAGGTATCCGCCAATTCTGTGTTGTGTGTGTGTGATTAATTCCTGGGCTCGGAGACCGTGCTCAGTAGATTGTGTTGCCCAAGTTACCGGTTCACCGTCTGATGCCGCGACTTGTGTCCAACAGACTGGTGATGTGCCGCGAGTTTGCCGTTTTGTGAACTCCCGCGACGCGATCACGTGGTAGTCGCCCGTAGCCCTCGATGGCCAGGCGGTGGTTCGTTGGCTGTGTTGTGTGCCGAGTGATTCACTTGACACGACCCGAACACTTCGTGGCGGTAGGAAACGTAGACGATTCCAGCCGAGCTGCAATCGTGCTGTGTTGATTCGGGATGAGTGTGGTGAATTCGGGACGTTAATTGTTGAATAGTTGTTGGTTCTCCATAGTGTGGTCTGTCGTATCCAGCATGATTAATTGTTAAATAGTTGGTTCTCCATAGTGGGTTTGTCATTTCCAGTCCGATGATGTGGCGAATTTTGGTTGCTGTTTTGTCACACGGCCTTGATACCCGGGACGAGTACGTTGTCGGGGGAGAGGCTGTATGTTGTGCTCCAGCTCTACAATCTTGTTCGCATTGTGTAGGTGTTCAACAGGTGACGCTCCCTGGGACGGTAGCTCGGCCTGATGCAGGGTTGGATCTTCGTTTTCGGCTTCCGCTGCCTGACTGTAAAATTATGGCAGGGCTAATGTAGAAGTACAGTATACAGGTAGTAGTATGAGAACAATATTTTAGTATGCAATTTGCAATGCGTATGATGAAAAGAAGCCAATTTACGTAATTAATGCACTTGGCTGCTTTGCATCACAGCCTGTAAGCACAGATACTTAACTACTTATTGTAGAAGCAAAATATGAAGCTAGTATACCTGGTGTACAGTATTTGGGTGGTGACGTGCCCAGGTGCCGCTTGTTTTGCGTTGCCACCACGGACGGCAGGAGCGGTCGGCACCACAACGCCGGCGTGTTGACCCCGGACACCGTCCGCCACAGACGGAGGAGGCGGTCAAGAAGGCGCGCACCATCCTGGAGTACAGCGAGGTGTCCATCCAGGTGCCGCGCCAGCTGGTCGGCAAGGTGATCGGCAAGGCCGGCCGCATGGTGCAGGAGATCGTCGACAAGAGCGGCGTGGTGAGTTGGCGGCGACGTCGAGCGGCGGCCCGCGCGCGCGTGCCTGCGGTGCCCAGGCTCGGCATTGGCTACGTTGGTGGCGTCACGACCGATTCGAGTGGATGCTGGCCAGGACGGTCGCGGCGTAAAGCGCAGTTGTGATTCGATTCGAGACTGTCCTTGCATTTGGGTAAATAATTAACACCTAAGTTAGAATCTGAGTAGTCCTGCTTTCCTGTCCTTGCGGCTATGTGTTTGCCTGGAGGATACATGTGAAGCCTGTTGGGATACAGCTGGTAAGGAGTCCAGCGATCTCTAGAGGAAAGTTGTTACAACCAGTAACTAACGGTGTATGACGGACGTGGACGACAGACGACGGACGGTGGACGACGGATGCCGAAGGTGAATGAATGACTGACGACGAACGATGGATGACTGATGACGGACGGTGGATGACTGATAACGGACAGTGGATGACTGATAACGGACGGTGGGTGACCGACGACGACGACGACGACGACGACGACACGACACGACGACGAACGACGACGACACACGACACGACCTACTACTACTACTACTACTACTACTACTACTACTACTACTACTACTACTACTACTACTACTACTTAGACCATCAGAATATAGATTCCGCGGTCCGATAACTGTTGTCCTAACTCTACATTTCCGGCGTCCGTATGTTTCGTAGATATCCAATGCATATTATCTGTGGCGAGTAATCTGTGACATAGCTTATCTGGCGTGTTTACCGCAACAGGTGCGGATCAAGATCGAGGGCGAGAACGAGCCCAACCCGAGCACACCGCGCGAGGAGGGTCTGGTGCCTTTCGTGTTTGTTGGCACCATGGAGTCTATCGAGCTTGCTCGCGTCTTGCTGGAGTACCATCTGGCACACCTGCACGAGGTGAGGCTGCGGCGAGACCACCCGGGAGTCGCCGCATGACAGCAAGCTAGGATTGTCGCTTCCACAGAGGCTCGTGTGCGAGCGTATGCTTTATTTGTATTCGTGAAAGTGGGAGGTTTCGCCGCTGCCAAGGCCGTTTGAATGCTACAGGTATATTTTGTGATGTTTTGATACATGCAAGTACTTGATGTTATTTTTTATGATGGCCTGATGTTTTCTGAATTGAAGTAAACGGAATAAGAGTTGCTTCAGCAACCTGCATTTTCTACATTTCCAGGGTTCGAGTAGTTGTCCAACAGTCTTCAACCCAGTGCTTTTATTTCTTAACCAAATCAGTCTGACCAGTTTCCAGTGCTAACAGTATTGAGACTGCTGTAGTTGTCAGGTGTGTTGAATGGAACACCAGCAGTGTTCCATCATATACACTGAACGAGCGCAGCAGTCTGAATATTACCAGTGGCGCCTGCACTAGTAGCCTAGTGCCACTAACATTTCCTAGTACTACGAGCAGTTATGTAAAACATGTGTGAGGTTTGTGTAATTGCCGTTATCGAGGTCACAGAGTCCCGGCAGCCGGCGCTCTATCCCCTGGCGACGAGCCGCTGACGGACGCCGCTGCTGCGCCAGGTGGAGCAGCTGCGCCAGGAGAAGCTGGACATCGACCAGCAGCTGCGCGTGATGAACGGGCCGTCGGTGGGCGGCGCACCGTACACGAGCCGACCGCGGCAGGAGCGGTCCTACGGCGGCGATGCGGACGGCGGCGGGCGCGGCCGCGGCGCGCCGCCCTACCGCGGCCGGGGCCGAGGCCGCGGTAGGGGCGGATACGACGGCCGCGACACCAGGGACGCCAGGGACCGAGACACCAGGGACGCCAGGGACCGAGACACCAGGTGACGGCAGGGACCGGGACACCAGATGACGGCTGGGACCTGGACACCAGGTGGCTATATGATCACCATGGTCGATGCGCCCTAAAGCCCCCCGGATACCAGGTGATGGCTGGGAGGCCAGGGACCTAGACACCAGGTTACGGCTGGGAGGCCAGGGACCGGGACACCAGGTGACGGCTGGGAGGCCAGGGACCGGGACACCAGGTTACGGCTGGGAGGCCAGGGACCGGGACACCAGGTTACGGCTGGGAGGCCAGGGACCGGGACACCAGGTGACGGCTGGCACGGATGGTCGGAGTTGTCTGGTGCGGCATGGTGCGGCTCGCTGTGGGATTGCATATCGGTTGTAGTTGATTGTGGCCACATCCGCCATGTGTATACAGCAATGAGGTCATTAAGCAGCCCAGTCATTAACCAAGCTGTCGGTGTTAGGGAACTACAGTCACGCTCACGGTGAAATTTGTGTGCTTGCCACCAGAAGAATGTAATTTCGTCCTACGCTATTGGTTTGTTTCCCCCTTGGTACCGTTGAGCCCAGGGTTTCGGTTTTTAACCGGGAGAAACAGTTTTTGTCATTACATCCAGTTTTTACCGGTTTAAAAATACGATAGAAATTGTGAAAACAGGCAAACAATGTTTACACTTCACATGACACTTTCATGTCCAATTTTGTCTATTCTTATGTATTATACACATGTGATACTTGACCCTGTACTAGACATACAAACAGGATGTCTTATGTATCTGAAAAGACGAGGTGAAGTATTTGCAGGACCCTTACCGGTAGTAGCCAGTAAGAACAGTTTTTGACATATCGGCCTTTGCCACTGGTAAAAACCAATAAAACGGGTTTGGTGGTGAAACCTGCCAATCCTGGTTGAGTCGGCACGCACTCCTGGGGGGGGCTGCTTGCCTGTGATTGACTGCTGGTTCAAATACTTGCCTATGATTGACTGGTTGAAAATCGCCAGCGAGACATTCACGAATGGTGGCAGGCGTTTATTCATCTTTCTGGTAAGCGAGCTGAGCAATTTAACCGCGCCCTCGCACGTCATTCATGTGCAAAAGGCAACGCAACACTATGTAAGACAAGCAACTAGCCAAACACCATCGGACGACGAATGCGGCTTATAAGTTCCATCTTTTTAGATCTGGAGCTGTTTTTTATATGCTGTCTGGTACGTTAAGCTCGCATTGCGACATCCCGAAACGGGGTGCAATACTGTGATGATATGCGACTTGTAAGAATTCAAATATTGGGATAAAGTGGTATGAATCATAGTATGGCATGTTCTTTAAGCAGTATCAGTACACTGGCTAAATCGTACTTTATTAATTTGTGAATCAAAACAGATGAATTGACTGTTAAACACTATGCACGACAATCATGACACTGGCTGCAAATATTATGATGTGCAAAAACGACACCGCATTTGCGCGACACTTGAAAAAAATCAATTTATTCCGAGTGGCTTTATGAACCAGGGTCCTATTGCTAAGCAGAGCTTGTTGCGTGAACCCTGGCCCCACCACCCGATCCATGAATTCCAATTCAGCGGCAGAATTTTGACCGAAAGTTTAACGTGCCGTCAATGCACCGACACGGCCGCCCGGTAGCTCGTCCCCGGCCTTATTGGGCCAGCTGCCAACTGACCCTCCCAGCCGGGGGCTAAATGCGAGCGCGCGAAGCGACTCGAACCCTGTGTCGCCAGGGCAGGGGAGACCAGTGCAGGCCAGCGCTCTAACCAACTGCGCTACCGGGGCACTTCATCCAAGTGTTAAAACTAGGAAACAATGCTCCACACAAAATAATGTTTCGGTCTGTGGTTATTGAGATTTGCAGCAGGCTAGATTATAACATTCTGGGGACATGAATACGACTATGTAATAATGATATAGACGTAATAAGAACATCAGGCATAATTATCATAATATACTTTGGTGCAACATGCATCATGATTTAATGTATAATAGAATGTGTCCATTTACTATGCACTAATAATGTTGCTTTGTGATCAAGAACAATCGAGCCACAGTATGATACTGTTAGCTGAGGGTGGTTGTGCATGTCTGTTAGATGAGGTGGTTGTGTATGTCTGTTAGATGAGGGTGGTTGTGTATGTCTGTTAGATGAGGGTGGTTGTGTATGTCTGTTAGATGAGGTGGTTGTGTATGTCTGTTAGATGAGGTGGTTGTGTATGTCTGTTAGATGAGGTGGTTGTGTATGTCTGTTAGCTGAGGGTGGTCGTGTATGTCTGTTAGTTAGCTGAGGGTGGTTGTGTATGTCTGTTAGCTGAGGGTGGTTGTGTATGTCTGTTAGCTGAGGGTGGTTGTGTATGTCTGTTAGATGAGGTGGTTGTGTATGTCTGTTAGATGGGGTGGTTGTGTATGTCTGTTAGATGAGGTTGTTGTGTATGTCTGTTACCTGAGGGTGGTTGTGTATGTCTGTTAGATGAGGTGGTTGTGTATGTCTGTTAGCTGAGGGTGGTTGTGTATGTCTGGTAGCTGAGGTGGTTGTGTATGTCTGTTAGCTGAGGGTGGTTGTGTATGTCTGTTAGCTGATGTGGTTGTGTATGTCTGTTAGACGAGGTGGTTGATGATGGTGTATGTCTGCCTGGTGCCGTAGAAGTTGTACTGTTAGCTGAGGATGGTTGTGTATGTCTGTTAGCTGAGGTGGTTGTGTATGTCTGTTAGATGAGGTGGTTGTGTATGTCTGTTAGCTGAGGTGGTTGTGTATGTCTGTTAGATGAGGTGGTTGTGTATGTCTGTTAGCTGGGGTGGTTGTGTATGTCTGTTAGCTGAGGGTGGTTGTGTATGTCTGTTAGCTGAGGTGGTTGTGTATGTCTGTTGGATGAGGTGGTTGATGATGGTGTATGTCTGCCTGGTGCCGTAGAAGTTGTATACATCGGTATCGGCTGGGCGCAGCCTATGTGGTGTTTAGCTGGATGCGGCCCCGGTATAGAGTGTTGAACTGATCGATCGAGCATTGTGCTGGAATGCTAGAGACAAAGGGCTGGCTATTTTCTGATCGTATGGCTGTTGCTCGGTTGGTTGGGAGGAGTGTGGTCATTTGGCTCGACTGTGGGCGGCGTCATTAGCCGTGATCGTGCCATAAGTCGTGATCGTGCCATAAAGTGCGTCGAGAACCACCCATTAAACAAACATTTGGCTCGACTGAATTGCCCGGCCTGACTCCGTTTCCCCTGCGTCGGCAGATACAACGGCCACGCGGACGAGCGAGAGCGCAACGGCGAGGGCGGCGGGCGCGCGTCGGGCCGCGGCGGGCGTCGCGGCGAGCCGCGCGCCGCCCGCGCCAAGTAGACACTCCGCCTCCCACCTCCACGTGCGCGCCTCCGTCTGTACCGAGCCGGGTCGACCACCGGACCTGTCGCGACCTAGCCCCGGACTGGATCGGACCCCGACCTGTGACGCGGACTGCCCCACCACGGCGAGAAAGAGCGAGAGCGAGAGCGAGAGCTGGAAGTCGCGAGAGCCGCGGGAGCCGCCGCTCCCCACCCGTATCTAACCACACTCGCGCAGACACGGACAGACACGGCCAGACAGAGCCACGGCACACTCGCGCACACCGGCCGTCACACACACACACACACACACACACACACACACACACACACACACACACACACACACGCAAACACACACCCGACACACCCGTACCGCCCTGGAGGCTTCGTCACGTCACGTCACCAACGTGGCCCGTACGCAGCACTGTGTCGCCACTGCACCACTCGCCCGTCTACGCGCCCTTCGTCGCCAGTCGTGCCCTGAACGGCTGCTTCTGCAGCCGTCGAAACGTCTGTTCTCAGCCCGCTAGACGCCCAGCCGCGCCTCTGACGTTTCTTTCCTGCCCCGGTCCGTACTCGATGAGCCGTCTGTTTCGTCGACTTTGTCCACCCGCAGCGATGTTATCTCCCTCCCACCTGTGAAACTACGTCTCACCCGTCTCGTCCGCTCGTCCGACGGAGCGAGGCGAGGAAGCGCTGCGCTCTGTCGGGCGAGCCACCCGCACTGCCCGCCAACAAGCACGCGCTGAGCTTTTGTCAGCTGACGACGCGTGACACGCGCCCCAGCACACACACGCGCATGCTGCACACATCACGTCACACCACTCTACCACGTCACACCACCCGTGCTCGCAACCACACACGCCCGCCCACATCGGCGCTGACACGAACCTTTCGTTTCTCTTTTCCTTTTATTAGCGTTTCTTGCATGCCGCTGCTAACAGTTTGTTACATTGGCGCGCGCTGGGCGAGCGCGCTCCCGTCGGGTGTCAGCCCCAGCGCCGGCCCCCAGCGCCGGCGCCCGCCCAGCGTGCGCCCCTCGTTGGCGCCTGTGTTTTTGGCCGTCCTGGAGACGTGAAGATGATGATGACACGATGCCGCCCGGCACGGGCGGCAGCGGCGGTGGCGGCGTCTGCCGCCGCCGACCCCTGCGGCGACCGTCAAACCCCGAACTGAGAGAGATAGACAGAGAAACAGAGAGCCGGCCGGAGCGGTGGCACGCCACCGGCCGCTCGCGCCGCGCCGCGCCGCTCTCGCCAACCGGCACGGATCATGTCAGCTGCTGAAGAGTCGGACGATTCTGTTCAGTTCGCCTTCGTGTACTTCGATTTTCTAATAAAATTGTATATTGTTGCGCGAGTCTGCGTTTTCGGTGGGGTTTGGTGACGACTGGCATAGACCGATGCTTCTCTGGCGGGGGCCTTCGCCGACGCAGACTCGGAGATGTCTTTCCTGATGCGACCGGGGCGTCTCTGATACCCCCGATATGGGTGCAGTCCAAGACCGGAAGTAAAACTGGCATAGACGGCTCGGGTGCTGCTTGCCAGACACCTGTGGGTTGCGTGCCCGTCCATGTGCCGGGCATGTGTGGCTTCGTGTCTCCTGGTGGGTGGTGAGGTCCCCACAAACATGATCTGCACTCCATTAAATCAACTTGGTCCACGCGCAAAATAGCTCTGCCTGCCTTTTGTCTTCGAAGACGTATTTTCTACGCGTAGGTGTGGTATCTGAGCATGCCGAGTGACGGCTCTTAATGAGGTAGGTCGTTCGCTCTGGTATACTACTTTTCTAGTAGGTTAATCTTTTACGCAACCTTTAGCCGAAACATGAACTTTTTCACCATCAATCGTTTGGTCGATTGGCTCCCGGCCAATTTCCGGTCAAAAGTTCTCTTCGGTGCTCGCGAGACTGCCGCGAGTCACAAAGCGCGGTGGGTTGGCAGTGTAGTTTATTGTCGCGGACCACGGACGGGATGAGCATAAGTGAGAAGTGGCCGCAGCCACAGCCGAGGTAGAGTTCTGTTTCGTGGGGCTTCCGACATGGATGCGGCAGTATCCGAGCACAGTCACGCGCACGAGCCTGGGGCGGCGACCCGGCATAGCCCCGAGAAGCTGTCAAAGCACCAGTCTGCCTGTAACATCATATCGTCCGTACAGATGCCAATCTGTTGTAAAAGTACAAATACACAGCTTTGCAATGGAGTGATTGCCAAGTATGAGAGCATCCAACGCGCACCACTCTTCTACGAAGGTGGTCACGCGCGTCGTGACAGCAAGCGAGACATCTGGCGCTCGGTTTGAGAATCATTAGTGTGGCCTGCAGACACCGGAGCGGGTCTGTTACCAGCCAATGAGCACTAATAGCTTGAGCAGACACCTCAATGTTATACACACACACCTATTGGCCTGTTCCTGTTTTTAGCGATGTCGGGATGAGACAAGCCAGATTCTGGAAACAGCAACAATTCATGTGTACGTGGATGATGCTAAATACGGCGCTATCGCGCTTCAATGGAGTGGGAACAAATTGTTGGGTAGGATCTGTCTTGGATAACTATTGATCAGTAGGCATCTGCAGGGCCTGATGTCACAGACAGGGATCAAATGAGTTGGAAGGGAGAGGCAGGAAACGACCACAATTCCAACCAAGAATGTGTACGTAAGTAATATACACACCGTGCGTCCCTCCCTGTGGTATGTGTCGGAGAGGGCCAGCTCACAAGAGACCCCACTAGTTCCACCCACCCCGACAATACGCCAATACACAACCGTCGCGCTCACAACAAAACATTCGGCGCATCTCTGCGGCGCCACAACATCCCACAAACCGACAGCGCTCTGCAGTCGCGAGCACGGCTCCAAATCCGCCACGAGTGTCACACACACGCAAAACAGATAGACTACCAAATAAATAACACAATCGCGTCGGCTTGGCGCGCGAAACACAATCCGTGACGGACAGAACGATTGTCTCGGGCGGCGGGCGGCGGTCGCGCAGCGTCCAGCGGCCGCGGCCGGGCGGCCACAGTCGGCGTCGGCAGGCTGTACGCGGCGGCCGGCCGGCCGGCCAGGCAGTGGGTCGGGGCAGTGACGCATGGAGTATTGACAACCAGTGGCAGTGACGTTGACGATGGGTGGCCAGTCGGCACCCTCAGAGACCTATGGACGGGGGGGGGGTCGCCGACCGCGCCCGGGGCGGCCTCGACGGCGCGTGGCGCCCAGGGCGTTCGACGGCCCAGGGCTCGACGCCCAGTGGCGCTCGATGGCCCAGGGCGCCCAGGGCGGCGCGTCGGCTGTCGGCGGCCCCGCAGCGGCGCGTGACGCCTGGGAGGGGGGGGGGGGTGGCATCGCATTACGACGCCTGTAGCTTGGCTTGCGTTGAGATCTGCTAGTTGCGAGAGCGCCTGCCACCGGGCAGACGCCAGACACGAATCTGCCGGCGCCGGCGCCGGCGACGGCAGTCGGCAGGGCGCTGTCAGCGCCGCCTGGACGGTCGTCGGACGCTCGGCTGAACGACGGCGGAGATCGGCTGAGGGGCGTGTCGCGGACGCGGCCCACCGGAGACAACGGGGCGGCACGTCGCCAGTCACGCCGGCTCGGCCAGCGACGGCTGGAGGCGACAGCAACAACACGTGTGCTCAGTTTCCCGGCAGTGGAGATCAGAGCGCTGGGCGACACATGACCCTGCGGTCGGCGCGCCCGTAAACCCAAATCATCAATTAAGAGATCAGAGTGCGGCACGGTTGGCAGGGATGACGTCGCACGCAGATGTGTGTGGAGGCGTGGTCACAAAGAGACAGTCAGACAACAATATGGGGAACCGGCAAACTCAGACATTTCCTGTTGGCTGAAGCAATTGTTCAGGTGAATGAAAACTAACGCACACGCGCCATCCATACGGGGGATGAAATAGCATATCAAAGCACACGCTCCATCCGTACGGGCGCGAAATAGCATACTAAAGCACATGCTCAATCCATACAGGGGGTGAAAGAGCATACCAAAGCACACGCTCCATCCATACGCGGGGAGAAACAGCATACTTCAAGGACAGAGAAGCAATGCCTATCCGTGTTCAGCAATGGGCGTGGCCAGGGGACAGTGCAACAGACAAATGGAGCAGTACGCGGGAAAGTGCTCCGGTTCGGAGAATGGACAACACGGTGGTTGGAGAAGCACGCACGCACGCACGCACGCACGCACGCACGCACGCACGCACGCACGCACGCACGCACGCACGCACGCACGCACGCACGCACGCACGCACGCACGCACGCACGCACGCACGCACGCACGCACGCACGCACGCACGCACGCACGCACGCACGCACGCACGCACGCACACACACACACACACTCGTGTACTCACCACATGCAGTATGAAGCTATCATACACCTCTTTGAGTTCATCTAACGGGTACTCCTCAAGGCAGACGAATCCCACCAGCTTCGCCGACTGCCGGTAGGCGCAGTCCACGCAGTACACCACCTTCCGCTTCTCGTTCTCCTTGACGAAGAGGATGTTGAACACCTCCAGCTGAAGCAGGCGTACAGAGCACGTTGGACATGCCTTCTCGGTGGGCAGGAACAAGAGAAATGCAGGAACAACGTCCGGCGTCGGTCAGATGTCAGGCCAGGCATTATTCAAATCGTCGAGACACAATATGTTGTGAGCCGGGTGGGAGTCACGCCACTGGTGGAGAGGTGACATAGTATTGTGACTCGGTACGATATCGGTGGTGGACTCTGCCTATCGAAGTGCTGCTGACGATTAAAGGAGAGCTGACAGGTTGCGGATACCAGTGCCGCATGGCACTGGTATTGGTTCCGTCGCAGTGTTGTGCACACTCACGTCACACGTGTCGCAGTAGTGTGAGCTCTCGTTCTTCCCGCGACCGTGGAAGCGTATCGGGACGTCGCAGGAGTGTGCCAGCTCGGTGGTCAGCAACACCTGCCGCAGTCCCTGCAGCAGCACCATCCTGCGGCGAAATTCGTCACGTCACGAACGGCGTTGGCGTCGCGCTGGTGCGGTCGGCTTGCATCAGTCAACACTGTGCTCCAGCAGTCACAAATACAGCGTCACAATATCCGTCACCACTACACTCCAACGGTCACAAATACGGCGTCACAATATTCGTCACCACTACCCTCCATTAGTCCCAAATACAGCGTCACAATATCCGTCACCACTACCCTCCATCAGTCCCAAATACGGCGTCACAATATCCGTCACCACTACGCTCCAACAGTCAAAAATACGGCGTCACAATATCCGTCACCAGTACGCTCCAATAGTCACAAATACGGCGTTACAATATACTTCACCAATGCGCTCCAACAGACACAAATACGGCGTTCCAACATATCGTTAGGAAGCAGACGCAGTATACATGCAGCCATTAGGGTGAGAAAGCAGAAGAAGAAATAAACCAGTACACTTGATTTTATCGAACACCCCCACCCCAGTGTACCCATCACTGGAAATTCCCCATGTGCATATACTCGTATACCCCACCACTGAACATTTATCACTGGATATTCCCCATGTGCATATACACCCAACCCCTGAGCATTCATCACTGGATATTTCCCCATGTGTATTTATGCCCCACCCCTGTGCATCCACCACTGGATATCCACCATGTGCATATATGCCCCACCCCTGTGCATCCACCACTGGATATCCCCCATGTGCATATATGCCTCACCCCTGTGCATCCATCACTGGATATCCCCACATGTGCATATATGCCCCACCCCTGTGCATCCATCACTGGATATCCCCCATGTGCATATATGCCCCACCCCTGTGCATCCATTACTGGATATCGATGAACGGAGGAGCGTGCACAATTTTCAGATTCTGTCGCTGCTTGCACAGAAATAAGCCTCGCTCCATCTTTACTGGGGGCTTTAGCTGATATGCTAGTACCCCGTGCCGAGACGAGTGGAACAGCCTACCGCCGCGGCCAGTACGCCGCGTCACTTAGTGTGTTGGTTGGTTAGTTATTGGTTTTACGACACGTCAACCGTTGAGTCATATAGCGTCGCCAATCTCTCACGCCGATTGGTCGCGGGCGAAGAGTAGCGACAGGTGAGATTCGAACCCACAACCTTTCGATTGCGAGACGAGCATCTTATCCCTAGACCACTCGTCCCCATCACTCAGTGTGTGGCACCGTGCCAAGTCCGTGTTTACTGGCTGTACGACGCGTCGACTGCTGCGTCATACATCACCAATATCGCACGCTGATTGGTTGCAGGAAAGGTAGCGACAGGTCAGACTCGAACCCACAACCTTTCGGCTAGGAGACGGGCACCTCACTCCCGGACTGCTCGCGCCCACGGTGCCAAATTCGTGTTTACTGGCTTTAGGACGCGTCGACTGCGGTACCGTACAGCATCGCCAGCCTCTCAGGCAAAGTAGCGACAGGTACGACTCGAACCCACAACCTTTCGGCTAGGAGACGGGCACCTCACTCCCGGACTGCTCGCGCCCACAGTGCCAAATTCGTGTTTACTGGCTTTAGGACGCGTCGACTGCGGTACCGTACAGCATCGCCAGCCTCTCAGGCAAAGTAGCGACAGGTACGACTCGAACCCGCAACCTCTCGGCTCGGAGACGGGCACCTCACTCCCGGGCTGCTCGCGCCCACAGTGCCAAATTCGTGTTTACTGGCTTTAGGACGCGTCGACTGCTGTACCGTACAGCATCGCCAGTCTCTCAGGCAAAGTAACGACAGGTACGACTCGAACCCGCAACCTCTCGGCCAGGAGACGGGCACCTCACCCCTGGGCTGCTCGCGCCCACAGTGCCAAATTCGTGTTTACTGGCTTTAGGACGCGTCGACTGCTGTACCGTACAGCATCGCCAGTCTCTCAGGCAAAGTAGCGACAGGTGAGACTCGAACCCACAACCTCTCGGCTCGGAGACGGGCACCTCACTCCTGGGCTGCTCGCGCCCACCGCGCCCAATCTCACCGCACGCTGGCGTGCAGGTCCGGATCGGAGACGCGGATGTTCCTGGCCAGGTTCCAGCTGAGGTGCTGCATGGGCACGATGCTCTTGTATTTCTGCGTCTTGTTCCACTCGTAGCGCTCGACGGCCAGCCGGTGCTGGCGCGCCGTCAGCGGGCCCACGTTCCAGGCGATGTTGTTGCACCAGCCGGCCGCCTGCACCCAGTGCACGCAGCCCGTGTTGACCCAGACCAGGTCGCCGGGCCGCTGCAGGAATCGGTACACCGGCACGCCGTGGTCCAGCAGCTCCTCCATGTCGGGCCACCACGAGCCGTGCAGGTACGAGATGCCGTTCCTGCCGGCGGGCTCCGGTGGGTTAGTGGTTCAGCAGCTGGAACCGTTCAGGCGCAAGGTGTCGTCCCTGCCAGCGGGATCCGGTGGGTTAATGGTCCAGCTCGAAGCATTCAGGCACGAGGTGCCGTTCCTTCAAGCGGGATCCGGTGGATAAGTGGTTCAGCGGCTCGGAGCTGTGTGTGTGTACAAGATGCCGTTCCTGTGAGAGGAGAAGAGCGGTCAGTGGTCCAGGAGCTTGCCCGAGATTCCGTTCCTGCGAGGAAGGCGGTGTGGGCCAGTGGTCTAGGAGCTCGAAGTACGTGGGCACGAAATGCCGCTCTTGTGGGAAGAGTAGGGAGAGAGGGAGTTTGTGTTCAAGGAATTCGAATCGTACAGGCAGGCATGAAACATGATTCATTCCAGGGATGTAGTGCAACGTTTTCTCTTTTTTTTAATTCAATTTTTAATCAGAATTCTTGCTGGGGTGGCTTTATGGACCAGTCATATTGCCAAGCAGAGCTTGTTGCGTGAACTATTGCCCCACCACCTGATCCGTAAATTTCAGTTCAACGGCAGAATTTTGACCGAGAGCTCAACGTGTCGTCAATGCACCGACACGGCCGCCCTGGCAGCTCGTCCACGACCTTATCGGGCCAGTTATTACTTGACCTTCCCAGCCGGGGGCTAAATGCGAGCGCGTGAAGCGAGTCCATCCTATCTTGCCAGGACAAGGAAAATCAATACAGGCCAGCGCTCTAATCAACTGAACTACCGAGGCGGCTTCCTCAAATTTCTTCACATCACTACGAAACAAAACTTACTCGCATCCTGCTCTAGTAGCCTCAGGGCATGTTGCGAAAATAACGACAATAAAAAATTGTGTGCACACGGAATCAACTAACTCTTTCGTCCACGAAATCTTTTCATGCTACAGAGAAAGGTACCGTGTCGCAACACTGGACGGAGCGGTGCCAACTGCAAACCCACCAAAACTGGACAAGGATAACATCTGTCGGCCTGTCAGGCGCAGCGACTGAAGTTTGTCGCTGAGCTTTCAGAAGGTCGGCGGCATCCTGCAAAAGCACGTCACGTCCAGACAAGCGCGACGTGTTCAGTCAAAAGCTCGACCCGAAGGATTCCGTGCCACGGATATCCATGTGGGATGTGGGCAATATCAAAACTGAAGGATTGATCTCGACGATGAAACATGATGAGAGCAGGGGCATTGTTTCGGAAAATTATTGGAGGGGGAGGGGGGGGGGGGGAGGCACAATGCATAGGGGCAATGGGTGGGACCAAATTTATCGGGGGCACACTCCATAGGTTTCTATGTTAAAAGTAGAAATTATTTGGCGGGGGCAAAACTAACATTTAGGGGAAACATTATCCTCATAAGCATGCAAAACAACACCCATTGATGATATAATACACAATACGACGAAATAATGGAGAGATGGGTAATGAGGACGTCGTCACACATAACAAAATATTGTATACCTCTTCCTCAAAACACAAGAGAAGCGTCGCAGTGTTTGAAGTAAAAAAGATAAGGGTAAGTCACCCGCCAAAAACAAGAGGACATTGATGCCGCTGGCTTTGGAATCTCCTAAAAGTACTCCACATAATGAAATTGAAAGATGTTTAATTCCACCATGCGATCATTGCACGTAATTAGCACCATCATCTCAATGTAACCTAACACTCATGCTTTTATGGCAAGGACCATCCAGAACCTTGATGATATCTAAATTTACAGCAAAATTATGGCAGTCAGCAAAAAAGCAAATAGCACACAAAAGAACCACACTTTTGCGTTAACAGGATGGAGAAGAACACATTTTATTCTTTCTTGATAACAATTCTTCATTACTTCTCGGATACGGCTTTGCATATTTGCACTCCAACCCCCAGCACGTCCGTGTGACCTGCTCACTCAAACCCGCATCACGTCCGTGTGACCTCCTCACTCTAACCCGAATCACGTCCGTGTGACCTCCTCACTCCAACCCGTATCACGTCCGTGTGACCTCACTCCAACCCGTATCACGTCCGTATAACCTGCTCACTCCAACCCGCATCACGTCCGTGTGACCTCCTCACTTCAACCCGCATCACGTCCGTGTGACCTGCTCACTCCAACCCGCATCACGTCCGTATGACCTGCTCACTCCAACCCGCATCACGTCCGTATGACCTGCTCACTCAAACCCGCATCACGTCCGTGTGACCTGCTCACTCAAACCCGCATCACGTGTGCATGACCGGCTCACTTTTCGCACAGCGAGTTGATGACGCCCCAGTAGGAGTCGGGCACGCCGAACCACTCGCAGTCGTCGGGCCCGATGTTGATGTTGATGGAGCAGAAGTTGTTGTTCTCCTGGTGGCCCGGCGTTCTGCTGCCCGGCACCTGACGGAGGGGATCGAGTGACTCGGTGAGTCGGACGAGTCAGTAATGGCTGATTCAGCTGAGTCTGACCCATGTGCCGAGTGAATCGGTTGTAAGTGGTGCCGAGTGGGTCAGCTGCAATTGGTACCGAGTGAGTCAGCTGTAATTGGTACCGAGTGAGTCAGCTGCAATGGGTACCGAGTGAGTCAGCTGCTGTTGGTACCGAGTCGGCTGTAATTGGTACCGAGTGAGTCACAGCCCAACGGCAGCCATTAAGCGGCTACTGAGTAGCTATTGATCACATACCTAGTAAGCAGAGCCCTGAGAGAAATGCTCTGGCTACCATTATTGGCTGCCGCATGGATCGTAGTGCATGCCACCGAGACATACACGTGCTCGGCAGACAGATCGGACGACAGCCAGAGACACCCACAGCCCGGCACAGCCAAGACAGTGACGGTGCCATAGACACCCACAGCCCGACACAGCCAAGACAGTGACTGTGCCAGAGACACCCACAGCCCGGCACAGCCAAGACAGTGACGGTGCCAGAGACACCCACAGCCCGGCACAGCCAAGACAGTGACGGTGCCAGAGACACCCACAGCCCGACACAGCCAAGACAGTGACGGTGCCAGAGACACCCACAGCCCGGCACAACCAAGACAGTGACGGTGCCAGAGACACCCACAGCCCGACACAGCCAAGACAGTGACGGTGCCAGAGACACCCACAGCCCGGCACAGCCAAGACAGTGACGGTGCCAGAGACACCCACAGCCCGGCACAGCCAAGACAGTGACGGTGCCAGAGACACCCACAGCCCGGCACAACCAAGACAGTGACGGTGCCAGAGACACCCACAGCCCGGCACAGCCAAGACAGTGACGGTGCCAGAGACACCCACAGCCCGACACAGCCAAGACGGTGACGGTGCCAGAGACACCCACAGCCCGGCACAGCCAAGACAGTGACGGTGCCAGAGACACCCACAGCCCGACACAGCCAAGACAGTGACGGTGCCAGAGACACCCACAGCCCGGCACAACCAAGACAGTGACGGTGCCAGAGACACCCACAGCCCGACGCAGCCAAGACAGTGACGGTGCCAGAGACACCCACAGCCCGACGCAGCCAAGACAGTGACGGTGCCAGAGACACCCACAGCCCGGCACAGCCAAGACAGTCACGGTGCCAGAGACACCCACAGCCCGGCACAGCCAAGACAGTGACGGTGCCCACCTTCATGTACAGCTGGACGGTGTTCATGCCGAGGATCGGGTGGCCGACGTGGCTGAGCATGTTGCCGGCCGACACCACCCGGCAGAAGGCGGGCAGCTTGTTCAGCTCCTGCAGCTGTGTGCGCCACTTCTTCTCGTCGCTGAGGTCGACGTTGGTGCCGAACTTGATGGTCTTGTGGCCGCGCTTCTGGCCCAGCGACTGGTACTTGGCGAACGAGTCGCGCGGGTCCGAGTCCGACTCGCGGTGCGACGTCGGCCGCGACTCCTGACCCTCCAGCTGAGGGGAGTGGTGCACCGTGCATCGTCACACTCCCGGCAGCCGTGTCCGCACTGCGCTGATCACTCTGCCGCCACATGGGTGGACGTGCGTAAGAATTTATCTCCTTCCTATAGTCCGTATATTAGCTTTATGCACTAGTAACACCTGACGGAACGTACAAGAACCAGAGTAAGGTTTTTATGGAAAGAAAGAGGAAATTTCCCACGGGAAATGTCCCAATCTAACCTTACACAACATAGGCTTCATAGTCCATATATTAGCTTATGTACATACCAGAAAAACCGCATGGCACGCACAAGAACCAGAGTATGTGCTTTTATGGAAAACAAAACAGGAAATTTCCCACCGGAAATGTCCCAATCTAACCTTACACAACGCCCTACGCAAACACTGGATCCATCGTAGCAAATTTACACACGATATCAACGCAAGCCATAGCTTGATGCTTGCCTTTGCGCAAAGACACTCCACTGACCTTGAGGCTGTCGGTGAAGGTCATCGCCTGGTACTGGGCGTATCTGGCGATGGAGGTGTGGCCACGGGACGACACGCAGCCCCACACCTTCCTGGTGAAGGTGGGGTCCCAGTTCTCGTCGGAGGACTGCATCAGCTGGTTTCGCACCTCCACCGCGTGGTCCGGATGGGCTTCCACCAGCGTCTTGGTGGAGAACAGGCCCAGGTCTGTGGGCAACACCACCGCACCGCACCGCTCGAGAGGCTACAAGCTACCCTACGTGTCTGCGCTGACTGTGGTAATTGCTCCGCCTGTCACTGACAGCTGTGATAGACAGGCGATTTGAAATCAGCACGAAGTTGAATGCACTGCAAAGGAAAGGCTGAAATACATGACTCGGCCACACCATGGCTGCCAGTGCGAAGCCACGCCTCTGGCACACCAATCCCCCTCGACACGGACACACCGGCTTTGACAGACGCAGTGGCGGAACTGGTACCCACCGCTGTGCTACAACACACATAAATACACCGACAGAACCCGCAGCTCTCGGAACCACACACAAAGACGGCCATAACGGGACGGACGCCTTGGGAGTTTTCACGGCACACCGGAATGATGCGCCATTCAGCCTGGCTAATACCTCCTGTTAATCAATATCTGGTGGACTACGACATCTGGTGGTTAGTGGAGCTTCAGACCACCACAACCACCACAGCACCTACCCATAGACGACAGTACTGGCACTCATCAAATGCGCATAATACATACAGGGGCGGATTCGGAGGGACCGGTTGGAATGGTGTGGGCAGTAAAAAAACTCCGATTTTGAAAATCTCTTCAGATTTGAACAGCCAACAATCGTTGGGTCTGGTCTGATATTGTGCAAACACAATATCTAACCCACACAATGTGTTTAGATTTCGAGACGATGGCATTTTTAGTGCACAACTTCGGCACAAAAATCGGCCTCGGCATCGCCCACCCTTCGATCCGCCAGTGAACAGATTTGAGTACTCTAAGAGTATCCATAGCATCGGCAGCTTTCAAACGCCCACAGCACGGCCACCCATCGAACAACACCCAAAGCACCGCCACCGAAACACCCACAGCACCACCACACGAACACCCACAGGCCGGCAGCACGGGCGCCGGTCGCGCCGCCGGCGCCAGCAGCAGTGACGCGCGCCACTCACCGAGACTGCAGGCGGCCGCGATGCCGCGCACCACCGCCACTGGGTTCTTCAGGCAGAACTCCTGCAGCTGCGGACTGTGCGCTTGCCGGCGGCTCCCCACCAGCACGGAGGGCGTGCGCTGCGGCAGCTGGTCGCGTCGCAGCACGGCCGACGCGGCCGGCGCCGGCCTGGCCGCTGCCGGCGGCGCCCGATCGCCGGCCATGCTCAAGTTGGCGACGCCGCCGGCGCTGCGGCCGCGACAGTGCGCCTCCACCGCGGCCGCCGTCAGCTCGACCGTGAAGAGAGGCGCCGGCGGCTCGCCGTCGGCCGCCGGGTCGCTCTTGGACGCCGGAGAGGACTTGGTGGTCGCGGAGGCGGCGGTCGCCGTCGCCGTCGAGGAGGAGGCGGCGGAGGAGGCGGAGGAGGAGGTGGTGGAGGAAGAGGATGTGGAGGCGGAGGCGGATGGGTCGGCGGCGGGTGGAGCCACGGCGCCGATGGCGCCACTCTCGGCAGGCGGGGACGACACGGCCGCCGGTGCCGGTGACGGTGACGCTGTTGGCGGTGGTGCCGGCGGGGCAGAGCCGGACTGTGGTGTCCGTCGGTCAGGTGGTGCGCTGTCCGCCCGGGCGCCGGGCCGAGGCGCCGCACCCTCGTCACGGGTACGCGCCATCTGTTGCAGCAGGGTCTCCGCCATCCTGGCCACCACCGTGTTCGCAACCGACGTGCGCGGCCCGTCGCTGAACGGCGTCACGCCAGTGTCCGCACCTCTGCCAGCTGGGCCAGCCTCGATCGCCCCGGGCGCCGACCCGCCCGTCGTACGGGCTCCGGGTGCTGGCACGCCCGTCATACGGGCTCCGGGCGCCGGCCCACCCGTCACACGGGCTCCGGGAGCTGGGCCGCCCGTCACACGGGCTCCGGGCGCCGGCCAACCCGTCACACGGGCTCCGGGTGCTGGCACACCCGTCACACGGGCTCCGAGAGCAGGCTCACCCGTCATACGAGCTTCGGACACCGGCCCACCCGTCACACGGGCACCGAGAGCAGGCACGCCCGTCATACGGGCTCCGGGCGCCGGCCCGTCTATCACACCCACCGTGGGCAGCACGCAGCGTGGATAGAGCACGGCCGGCTCCGATGTCCGCTCCGGCGTCACGTGAGGAGTCCGAGGTGGTGGCGACACCTGGTGAGGCTCACAACGCACCGTGGACTGCCGCGGCCGCTGTTGGACCTGGCACTCGTACTCAAGCCGCAGCTGCTGGTGCTGGTGCTGGTGCTGGTGCTGGTGCTGGTGCTGCTGCTGGAGGTGGAGCTGCCGCTGTTGTTGTTGCAGCAGCTGTTTCTGCCGCTGCTCATGCTCCTGCTGTTCGTGGCGCTGCTCCTGCTGTTGTTGCTGCTGCTGACTGCGGTGTTCACTCTCCAGCCCAATGTGTTGCTGCTGCTGTTGCAGGTGTTGTTTTTGTTGATGCTGTTGTTGCAGATGTTGCTTTTGTTGCTGCCGTTGTTGTTGCAGTCGCTGCCTCATCTGATATTGTTGCTCCAGATCCAACATCTGCTGCTGTGTTTTCTCTTGTTGCTTGTTTTCATTTTGTGGTAGTGTTGGTTGTTCCTGCTTGGTGAGATGCTGCATTTGCTGAATCTCATGCGGCGGCTGTCCGAGATGTTCGTTTTGCTGCTGCTTATCCTGTCGCAGCCTGTCATACTGCTGCTGTTGCTGCTGCTGCTGTTGACGCTGGTGTCCGTGATGCTGCCGCAGTCGCACTTGCTGTTGGTGTTGCTGCATCAACCTGCAAAAATGACAGTAAACCGCAAGTCTGGAATCATACCATATGCATGCGACAAGCAGAGCAGCAGATGTTGAATGATGTTGATCTTCTCCGATTGGATATTGATGCATTTTTCAGGCGACAACTACAGGTTCAACAACACGAGTCACGAATTCGCATCCAATCCGGACCTTCGGATTGGCATCAACGAACTGGATCCGAAGCGCGAGCACCCCTATGATTCTCGAGCCACATGTGTTCCAGCTGCACGTCAACCTCGCGCGACTTTTGGCAGTAGGCAAAGAAACAGCCGGACACGGCTAGCGCTGACCATATCAGCCGATGCTCATCACGCTCAGATAGCGATGTGCCGGCGTGAGGAGCCAACCGAGCGTGACGTACGTCGGCATCTCAGGCAGCCCGGCGGGAACTACACGGAAGGTGGCGACACACTGTATCCCAGCTCAGTGCCACGCAACACGGCGCTCATGATCAAGATGGTCAGATACATCGCTGACGTGCGCACGAATGGTCTGATGAGCATCACAGGAGAGTGTGCGACAACTGAGGAACAGACACCCTCCGTGACGGTCGACCGGCGCCTTGGAGCCCGCCGAGATCTTGGGTCACTGTGCGCCCATTCGCAAAGTCCTCTGAAGGTGAGGTCACCCGGGCGCTCTTTAAAGCCACCCTCCCAGCCGACTAGGCCGTACCGCGTGGAGACGCTCCTGACTGACCTATACTGCTGCTGCAGCTGCCGCAGCTGGTGCAGCTGCTGGTGCCCCAGGTGGCGCTGCTGCTGCAGCCAGCCGAGCAGCTGCAGCTGCTGGGTGCCGAGGTAGACCGGCGGCGGGTCCCCGTGCTGTGGTGGCGGTGGCGGTGGCGGTGGCGGTGGCGGTGGTCGATTGGTAGTCGGCTCGGCGGCGTCGCTGACCTGTGGGGCACGCGTTGGCAGCGGTTGCATCGACACAGTCGACAGCGTCAGCATCTCGTGAACTCCGGCAGAAGCCGGCAGAGTACAAGCAGTGGGCAGCTGCTGCATCCATCGTAACTGATTTAAAACGTGCGAGAAGGTGCACGCAGAAGTGCAAACGTAGCACGCAGAAGACACGCTACACGCAGAAGGTGCACGAAGGTACACGAGAAGGTGCACGCAGAAGACACCTACATGACGTGCGAAAGCCCACACACATTCTGCCTCATTGACAACAACACGCATTGTCCATATATTTTAACCGATGCAGTCAAAATATTTCACCTGATGCAGTCCATATACTTCACCTGATGCGTCCATATATGTCAGCCCATGCAGTCAATATATTTCAGCTGATAGAGCCAATATGTAACACCTATTACCAGTTCCCAGCTAAATGTTACGTTCAATGTCATCAATAGTCAGCTCCTGTCCAATGCCACCGAGATCACATTGGAGGATGTGACTAATCTGCGAACTGTGAACCACAGCTCAGCAACAGGTGATCAGTTACATGATGTTGATTTCATTGACAGTGATGTTGTTTTCAATTATGTCAGGAAAATAAAGCCAAACAAGGCAGCAGGACCTGATGGAATTTATGCTAGGCTATTGCGGGAAGCTGAAAAAGAATTGGCAATTCCACTCAGTATAATATTTTGTAGCTCAGTTTCACAAAATGAAATTCCAACCGATTGGAAAAGGGCAAATGTAGTTCCTATTTTCAAGAAAGGAGAAAGATGGAAAGTTGAAAACTATAGGCCAGTAAGCCTCACATCACTAGTCTGCAAGGTACTTGAATCAATTATCAAGGATAAAATAGTTAGTTTTCTGGAAGCAAACGGAGTGATTCAAGGTACTCAACATGGGTTCAGAAAAGGGCGATCGTGTCTCACAAATCTCTTGGACTTTTTTAATTTTGCTACAGAACAATTTGATAAGGGAAATCAGGTTGATGTAGCATATCTTGACTTTAGCAAGGCCTTTGACAAGGTACCTCATAAACGGTTAATGATGCAGCTTCAGGCCCATGGTATTGTGGGTAACATCCTAAAGTGGATAGGGTTGTGGCTTTCAGATAGACAGCAGAGAGTGATGCTAAATGGTACAAAATCATCATGGCAAAATGTTCTTAGTGGAGTCCCCCAGGGGTTAGTACTGGGACCACTATTGTTCATTATGTTTGTAAATAACATTGAAAGTGGCCTAAGCAGTAAGGTTTTGAAATTTGCAGATGATTTGAAGGTCTTTAGGGCAATAACAGGGCACAATGAGAAGGTCTTGCTGCAGAAAGACTTAGACGAGCTTGTGAAGTGGTCCGAAAAATGGCAAATGAAATTTAAGTTTGATAAGTGCAAAATCATGCATGTAGGTAGGCAGCATATCAAGGCTCCATACTTGATGGATGGCCAAGTACTATCTGTGACTCAGCAGGAGAAGGACTTAGGTGTTATTTTGAACACAAAATTGGGGGCATCAGAACAGACCAAAGAAGCCAGGAAGAAGGCACTAAGAATGCTTGGGGAAATAAATAGGAATGTATCATACAAAAGTGAGGAAGTCATCAGGAAGCTTTATTGTGCATATGTCAGGCCACATCTGGAATATTGTGTCCAAGCTTGGTCCCCTAGTTATGAAAAAGATTGTTGGCTTTTAGAGAGAGTACAAAAGAGGGCAACACAAATGGTGAATGGTATGGGCAACCTGGCATATGAGGAAAGATTTAAGAAATTGAAGATGTTTTCACTTAGATATAGAAGGCTGAGAGGAGATCTCATCGAGGTCTTTAAATTTGTTCATGGTCAGGAACTGGGTTATCTCAGGGAACTGCTTGAATTTAACAGAAATGATGCAATTAGAGGTCATTGCGTGTAAAGAAAGCATACGACCTTCAATATACCAGGAGGTGCTGAGTTGACATCAAAAGTAACGTTAAGGATTATACTTTATTACTCAACGTTTCGGCCAGGGGCCATCGTCAGGAGTGATATAAAAATGTCAAGTTTAGCAATTGAAAAAAAAAGCACGCGAGAAAAAAAGCGTGCAAAAGACACGTGGAATGCAGAAAAGCCTCCTCAGTGGTGCAGACACTTAAAGAAACTCCAAACCAGAAACAAACTATGTCAAGATAGAATCCTCTGAGGAAGCCCGAGCCGATGGTCCACATACATATCGATACATACACTCACGCACATATATAGACATAGATCCAATATAACGCGTAATACATAAAATATAATTTATGTTTATGTAATTTAAGTGATATACCAAGACGTCGTTTGCGTGTTTAGTTGCGGCCGTAGATTACGTATGTGTAGAGATTCGAGGACCTTTAGATCAGCGTTGTCCCTGGCTGTTGCTAGAATTTCTACTTTGAAGTTTGTGTTAGTGTCGCTGTGTTCCATGTTAGAATGTTTGTCGATCATGTGTTCGCCTAAAGGTGTGTATGCTCTTCGAAGTCTGGCATCTCCCAAGTGCTCATTGTACCTATCCCTGATACTACGTTTGGTTTCACCGACATAAAATATTCCAAGACAGCGGTTGCACGTTATTTTATAAACTACGTTTTTCCGCGTGCATCTACCTTTGAGCCCGTTGATACAGATGTGGCACGTTCTTCTACCAGCAGGGCATGGCGGAATTTCTAGGGCTGAGCGGACCAGGTAAGATTTCAGCGTAGGTCCGCTAGTCCAGGCTACCCTAACATGGTTTAGATGAGACGAACGGATGGCTGCGTTTACCTGTCGACATAGTTGGTCATCGACAAAAGGAAGTCTCATGTAAACATAGTTGGGATTACTACCCGCTCGATGCCGACGTTGCCCACTTATCCTACTCCTGTTGTGAGGGTGAACAGCACGAGCGGCGGAGTGTACCCGATGTGCTGGGTATCCGTTTTCCAGGAAAAGAGTTGTCATCTTCGCAAGGCTCCGCTCGCATGAAATAGTATCGGAGGAGACTCGTGCTGCTCTCCTCATTTGGGATGTTAAAACGGCCTTTTTAGTAGCCATCGGGTGGGCCGAATCATAGTGCAAGATGATGGGGGCTGCCATAGGTTTAAAGTACAGTTCGGTGGTGTAGCTCCCATCAGCCTGAACTACAAACAACGTATCAAGGAAAGGAATCGAACTGCTATGACCAGTGTGTTCTAAGGTGAACTTGATGCTGGAGTGTTGTTGGTTAATTTCTGCAAAGAAGTCGAGCAGAGAGGCCAAGCCATGTGTCCAAACACCAAAAATATCGTCTATATACCTCATGTAGAGAGCTGGTTTCAAATCGTACGAAGCTAAGAAGATCGACTCAAGGCGGTGCATAAAAGCAATCGCTAAAGGAGGTGCACATCGGTTACCCATAGCCACTCCTTTTGTTTGCTTGTACATGGAGTTACCGAAACGTATGAGGTTATTGCTGAAAATATGTGTTAGTAATTTCACACAGTCCTGTACCCCAATCCCGAAAAGACAAATGTCATCCAGATTGTCCTCGATTAGACGAATCACAGCATCTATTCCCTCCTTTATCGGAATGCTGCCATATAGATTTTTCACGTCCATGGTGAAAACAATACTGCCTTCCGGAAGTTTGGTAGGGAACGTTTCTTTCACCCTCTGTAGGTACGACTCCGTGTTTGTCAGATGGGCGGGAGCCAACGCTAGTATCTGGACCAGAATCTTGCTCAAGAACCAAGATAACTTGTCTAGGGGGTCACCACTTGCCGACACTATAGGGCGCAGTGGAACCTCTAGTTTGTGGTTTTTGGGGAGCCCGTATAATTCCGCTGTGCGGCTGGAATGAGGAAGGAGAGATAACACTATGTCTTTATGTAACTTCCCTGATAAAGTTTCCTTGATAATAGTACATGTTTCAATTTCGAGACGTTTGGTAGGGTTTGGTTGGGAAGAAATGCTCTGATAATCGTCCGTTATTTTACTGGCCTTTTCAATGTAATCCGTTTTGTTTAGCACGACGAATCCTTTGCATTTATCTGACGGCTTTACTATTACATTATCGTTGTTTTTCATTTCCCGAAGTACTTCCCTCTGTTTCGCATAATTGTCCGACCTTTTGTTCGATGCTTTGTTGTGATATTTATATGCTTTTAGAACTTTTGTTTTTAAATCTTTCAACTCAGATTCTAATTGAGTTGTGGCTCTCGGTGGTTGGTATGCAGGAGTGTCGGGAAACATGGAGCGAAGCTTTGAATGACCTGTGCTAGAGGTGCTTTGTGATAAGCCTGCCCGCGGTACCTGAGGTACAGTTTGCTGTTTTGTCTCCCTCACATTCCTCCACCGCAAACCATAGATCGCCCTTTCTACGCCTGATTCTGCCTTTTCCAAGCAGCTACGATCTACTTTTTGAGCTAACGCAAAATTGGGGCCTTTGTCAAGCATACCAAGACGTCGTTTGCGTGTTTAGTTGCGGCCGTAGATTACGTATGTGTAGAGATTCGAGGACCTTTCGAGCTTGACAAAGGCCCCAATTTTGCGTTAGCTCAAAAAGTAGATCGTAGCTGCTTGGAAAAGGCAGAATCAGGCGTAGAAAGGGCGATCTATGGTTTGCGGTGGAGGAATGTGAGGGAGACAAAACAGCAAACTGTACCTCAGGTACCGCGGGCAGGCTTATCACAAAGCACCTCTAGCACAGGTCATTCAAAGCTTCGCCCCATGTTTCCCGACACTCCTGCATACCAACCACCGAGAGCCACAACTCAATTAGAATCTGAGTTGAAAGATTTAAAAACAAAAGTTCTAAAAGCATATAAATATCACAACAAAGCATCGAACAAAAGGTCGGACAATTATGCGAAACAGAGGGAAGTACTTCGGGAAATGAAAAACAACGATAATGTAATAGTAAAGCCGTCAGATAAATGCAAAGGATTCGTCGTGCTAAACAAAACGGATTACATTGAAAAGGCCAGTAAAATAACGGACGATTATCAGAGCATTTCTTCCCAACCAAACCCTACCAAACGTCTCGAAATTGAAACATGTACTATTATCAAGGAAACATTATCAGGGAAGTTACATAAAGACATAGTGTTATCTCTCCTTCCTCATTCCAGCCGCACAGCGGAATTATACGGGCTCCCAAAAAACCACAAACTAGAGGTTCCACTGTGCCCTATAGTGTCGGCGAGTGGTGACCCCCTAGACAAGTTATCTTGGTTCTTGAGCAAGATTCTGGTCCAGATACTAGCGTTGGCTCCCGCCCATCTGACAAACACGGAGTCGTACCTACAGAGGGTGAAAGAAACGTTCCCTACCAAACTTCCGGAAGGCAGTATTGTTTTCACCATGGACGTGAAAAATCTATATGGCAGCATTCCGATAAAGGAGGGAATAGATGCTGTGATTCGTCTAATCGAGGACAATCTGGATGACATTTGTCTTTTCGGGATTGGGGTACAGGACTGTGTGAAATTACTAACACATATTTTCAGCAATAACCTCATACGTTTCGGTAACTCCATGTACAAGCAAACAAAAGGAGTGGCTATGGGTAACCGATGTGCACCTCCTTTAGCGATTGCTTTTATGCACCGCCTTGAGTCGATCTTCTTAACTTCGTACGATTTGAAACCAGCTCTCTACATGAGGTATATAGACGATATTTTTGGTGTTTGGACACATGGCTTGGCCTCTCTGCTCGACTTCTTTGCAGAAATTAACCAACAACACTCCAGCATCAAGTTCACCTTAGGACACACTGGTCATAGCAGTTCGATTCCTTTCCTTGATACGTTGTTTGTAGTTCAGGCTGATGGGAGCTACACCACCGAACTGTACTTTAAACCTATGGCAGCCCCCATCATCTTGCACTATGATTCGGCCCACCCGATGGCTACTAAAAAGGCCGTTTTAACATCCCAAATGAGGAGAGCAGCACGAGTCTCCTCCGATACTATTTCATGCGAGCGGAGCCTTGCGAAGATGACAACTCTTTTCCTGGAAAACGGATACCCAGCACATCGGGTACACTCCGCCGCTCGTGCTGTTCACCCTCACAACAGGAGTAGGATAAGTGGGCAACGTCGGCATCGAGCGGGTAGTAATCCCAACTATGTTTACATGAGACTTCCATTTGTCGATGACCAACTATGTCGACAGGTAAACGCAGCCATCCGTTCGTCTCATCTAAACCATGTTAGGGTAGCCTGGACTAGCGGACCTACGCTGAAATCTTACCTGGTCCGCTCAGCCCTAGAAATTCCGCCATGCCCTGCTGGTAGAAGAACGTGCCACACCTGTATCAACGGGCTCAAAGGTAGATGCACGCGGAAAAACGTAGTTTATAAAATAACGTGCAACCGCTGTCTTGGAATATTTTATGTCGGTGAAACCAAACGTAGTATCAGGGATAGGTACAATGAGCACTTGGGAGATGCCAGACTTCGAAGAGCATACACACCTTTAGGCGAACACATGATCGACAAACATTATAACATGGAACACAGCGACACTAACACAAACTTCAAAGTAGAAATTCTAGCAACAGCCAGGGACAACGCTGATCTAAAGGTCCTCGAATCTCTACACATACGTAATCTACGGCCGCAACTAAACACGCAAACGACGTCTTGGTATATCACTTAAATTACATAAACATAAATTATATTTTATGTATTACGCGTTATATTGGATCTATGTCTATATATGTGCGTGAGTGTATGTATCGATATGTATGTGGACCATCGGCTCGGGCTTCCTGAGAGGATTCTACCTTGACATAGTTTGTTTCTGGTTTGGAGTTTCTTTAAGTGTCTGCACCACTGAGGAGGCTTTTCTGCATTCCACGTGTCCTTTGCACGCTTTTTTTCTCGCGTGCTTTTTTTTTTCAATTGCTAAACTTGACATTTTTATATCACTCCTGACGATGGCCCCTGGCCGAAACGTTGAGTAATAAAGTATAATCCTTAACGTTACTTTTGATGTCAACTCAGCACCTCCTGGTATATTGAAGGTCGTATGCTTTCTTTACACGCAATGTCTAAAACCCAGGAGCATCTAAGAGCCATTCTTCGTTGTATTAAACAATCAGAGGTCATCAATTCAAAATTAAAGTTAATCACAGCAGGACAAGGTTAAGACAGTCCTTCTTCACCAACAGGGTAGTAGAACACTGGAACCAGCTGCCAGAAACCATTGTCAGTAGCAACACACTGAACATCTTTAAGAACAGCATAGACAATCATTATAAGAATAGGGGGCTTGTTTTTCTGTATTCCAGGGAGAGTTGATCAACACATTTGGTGGGCAACTGGTTCAGTGTACAGAGTGCAACCAAGAAGGGCCATTGTGGCTCATAGTTGCGCTGATCTTTTATGTCTTTATGTCTTCATGAGATCAAGGTCACCGGCTCAGAGCCATAGTCACGCTCACCAATGGTCAGTTACCCATCAGTTTGGTCACCGATGGTCAGCTACCCATCAGTTTGGTCACCGATGGTCAGTTACCCATCAGTTTTGTCACCAATGGTCAGTTACCCATCAGTTTGGTCACCGATGGTAAGTTGCCCATTAGTTTGGTCACCGATGGTCAGCTAGCCATCAGTTTGGTCACCGATGGTCAGCTACCCATCAGTTTGGTCACCGATGGTCAGTTACCCATCAGTTTGGTCACCGATGGTCAGCTAGCCATCAGTTTGGTCACCGATGGTCAGCTAGCCATCAGTTTGGTCACCGATGGTCAGCTAGCCATCAGTTTGGTCACCGATGGTCAGCTAGCCATCAGTTTGGTCACCGATGGTCAGCTACCCATCAGTTTCAAAGTGATTGACAACCAGTTCCTAACCATGGTCAAGGGGCCAATGATTCAAGGTAGCCAGTGGACCAGACCTACCCCACATGGACCAGACTAAACCAGACTTACATCGACCAGACCAGGCCAGACCTACATGGGCCAGACCGATATCTACACGGACCAGACTAGACCTACATCGACCAGACCAGGCCAGACCTACATGGGCCAGACCGATATCTACACGGACCAGACCAGACCTACATGGATCAAACCAGACCAGACCTACATGGACAAGACCAGGCCATACCTACATGGACAAGACCAGGCCAGACCTACATGGACAAGACCAGGCCAGACCTACATGGACCAGACCTACATGGACCAGACCAGACCCACATGGACCAGACCAGACCAACATGAATCAGACCAGACCTACATGAACCCAGACCTGCATGGACCCGACCAGACCTACATGGACCAGACCAGACCTACATGGACCAGACCAGACCTACCCATGACTATCTGACGCACGCCCGCAGCGCCAGCGGCGCCAGCGGCGCCAGCGGCGCCCCGGTCACACCTTGAGACGTTTGGCGGCGTGTTGCGGGCGTGTGGCCGGCGACGGTGCGGCCGCCGCCAGGACGTCTCGCCGCGGCGGTGCCGTGGGCACACCGGCGCCGGCGGGCGCGGGTCGGGCCGCGCCCAGACGGTGCTCCTGGGGCGAGACGGCGCTCCAGGCGGGCCCGGCCGGCCGGCAGGCCGGCAGGCCGTCCATGGCGCCGCCCGCCGGCCACGGCAGCCCTGCAACGTCACGCCACGTCACGTCAACGGTAGCCACGGCAGTCCTGCAACGTCACGTCAACGGTAGCCACGGCAGTCCTGCAACGTCCCGTCAACGGTAACCACTGCAGCCCTGCAACATCACGTCACGTCACGTCAACGGTAGCCACGGCAGTCTTATAACGCCACGTCACGTCACGTCAATGGTAGCCGCAGCAGCCCTGCAACGTCACGTCACGTTACGTCACGTCAACGATAGCCACGGCACAGCCCGATACCCGCACGTCACGTCAAACGATCGACGGCCATGACAGCCCTGCAACGTCATGCCACGTCCAGTAAATAGTAGCCACGACGGCACTGCAACGTCACGTCACGACACGCAAATAGCAGTCGCGGCAGCAGCCCTACAGCGTCACACCACATTAACAGTGCCCACGGAAACTCTACAACGTCACGTCACGTCAATAGCAGTCTCGGCATCCATGTAGCGTCACGTCACGTCACATCACCCTACTTTAATGGTTGTCGTTCTAGTCGCTTCACGCCATTATCAAGAGTCGTCTGAGGCCCATCACAGCGCCAGACACGTCACAGCAGCCACTCAGCGTCACATCACGTCACGTCATGCCAGCAGACATCCATCCACAGCAGCCACTCAGCGTCACATCACGTCACGTCATGCCAGCAGACATCCTCCCACAACAGGCCGTCGACGCTCCCGTGGCACCGACGCTAAACACGGGAAACCCGACACACCTTCCTGCCGCCCGCGAAACACTAGACTCCGTGAATGGCGGCGAACAACGACTGAAGCATTGCAACACGAAGCTAAGTGGGCAGGCCGGCATTCGTCCCAGGCATACTGCAGGGGTAATAACTGCGGGCATCATCACTGAAGAGGTCATCACTCCAGAGACGGCATAGTTCAGACGTAGTCACTGCAGCTAATTTCAGAGATAGTCAATGTAGACGCAATTACTGCGCTTTATCATTCCCGGGAAAGCCAATTTCAGAGAGTCACTGCAAAAGTGATCACTGCACAGAAGGCACAGAGGTGGTAACTATCGAGGTGATCAATCCAGAGGTCATCACTGCAGAGGCAGCCACGCCAAGAGCAATAGCGGCTGTGACGCCAGAAGCGAACTTGGGGAGAGTCTACACCGGCAAAGCGCGCCCTTTGGGCGGACTAGGCATTCGGCTCATCTGTTCACCGAATCGTCACGCCTGACTAACCAGCAACTTTTCATGCATTATTTTCCGGGCGGAAGGGGATGGGGGGGGGGTGTTCGAGCACCTGTCATTTCCAACTTAGCCATTAGGCATACCTATATTTAATCATACGGCATACACTTGATCAACTCGAGTTTGAGCCAGCTAGCACCCGGATCCATTTAGAACAGCTCCACTTCTGCAAGCGGTAGTCACATCATTTTTAAGCTTCGTTTCATCTAGACTATAACTTTGTCGACTCCAAAGCATAGATCAAGTCGTGCAATCTGAAACACGTTTTCATCCAGGCAAGGACTTGACCTTGCCGGGACAGAATACGGTCTTGTTATGAACGCTTGCCAAGGTTTATCGACATGATGTCACTGGGTGTGCGTACATTGGATACAACTGAGAGCTCAGTTCAATGCCAAAATAGTATTCTTAGGCAATACTCCGTAACGCATTTTCTTCGGAAGTCAAATTCGTCCCCGCAGCTCGGCCCAGAGAAACTGGCAAGGCCATTCTTGCTTCTAACCTAAAATAACTTAAAAGGAAGACATGCCGCATCTAGGGACACGTGCAACACACAGTTAAATGTTTCACCACACGGGGAAAGGGGCTGCAGGGGCTGGTATTCCTTCATTTCGTTTCAAGGGAGAGAGATAAAGTCACTAAGGTCACTAAGGTCACTGTCTGGACAGTGTTGAGCACGTGTCGACCAGCCCTACCCGGAGGCTGAGCGAGCGCGGCAGCAGCCGGGGCAGCATGGTCGTGCGGCGCAGCTGTCCCGCAGCGGCTCTGAGCCGCCTTCCTGCCATGTTCTGCCGTGATTCAGTACTAGCTTTCTGATATAATCTGGGAGACGCTGACCTGCGTGCGTCAACGAACGGTGCTCCTATCGAAACAGACACAGCAAACGACGAGTCTGGCGACGGTGTCCCACAGCCGGCGATGGCGGCACCACAGCCGGCGACGGCGGCACCACAGCCGGCGATGGCGGCACCACAGTCGGCGATGGCGGCACCACAGCCGGCGATGGCGGCACCACAGCCGGCGATGGCGGCACCACAGCCAGCGACGGTGTCCCACAGCCGGCGACGGTGTCCCATAGCCGGCGATGGCGGCACCACAGCCGGCGACGGCGGCACCACAGCCGGCGACGGCGGCGCCCGCCAACGGCCTACCATCACGCACGGCGGCCGACTTCAGCGAACACTTGCGCTCTGTCCGCGCGCCACGTTCGCCGAACGCTCCGACGCCGCCGCCGGGCGCCGGCCGACACGGCCGCGCCGCCGCCGCCGCCGCCGCTGACCGGAGCGTGCACACAGTGCACACACGCCAGGCGAGACTGGGTGCACCCAACCGGGTCACCACCACTCGCCAGCCGGCCGGCCCACGCCACAGCACGGCCACGTGGTCGCGCGGCGCTACGGCAGCGAGGCGTCTCGCTTTGTGGAACGACGTGAGCATGCCTGGTGCCCGGCCGCCACGTGTTCACTTCAGAAGTGCAGCGTGCGTGGCTTCACAGGTGCAGCGCATCATTAGCCCATGTTTCCAGACACGCACTCAGTTAATTATTCCGGAGTGGGCCAAGTGATAATGATAAATGGCGACGGATTGCAGGCGAGGCCAGGAATCGCGAGAAAAAGGGTGAAAATTGGGCGTGTCAGCAGTGCACGCGCCTCAAGAACAAAGTAAATGCTGGGGGCTGAGGACACTCTATTCCGCTGGCAACCCGCCAGATAAACTACCCAATGCTTTTTTCATACAGACCAGCACGTGTGGCAGACACGTGTGGCATTGGGTTTGCACGTCTACCATGTCGGTGTACGCCCCAACAATCAGCGGCAACAGTGTACGCCAGCCTCACATCTGCGGCACACTCCATACAGACATCGTCCTCCGTCGATGTCGATCGAGGTCAGGGAAGTCACGGAGCATGTCTCACACGACGAGGTGTAGTAGCGTGTCATGTAGTGTGTAATGATTGGGCAGGGCATGTCGCGGATCAAGATCCAGCATGCAGGACAGGACCAGAGGACCGATCAGATCCAACAATGAAGGAGAGAATGGGGACGGATCAGATCCAACAATGAAGGAGAGATTGGAAACGGATCAAATCCAACAATGAAGGAGAGATTGGAAACGGATCAGATCCAACACTGAAGGAGAGAATGGGGACGGATCAGATCCAACATTAAAAGAGGGATTGGGAACGGTTCGGAATGTTCCAGCAAGCCAC
Organism: Ashinkailepas kermadecensis; assembly: GCA_034440615.1. Lineage (NCBI taxonomy): Eukaryota > Metazoa > Arthropoda > Thecostraca > Neolepadidae > Ashinkailepas > Ashinkailepas kermadecensis. Next base: position 428,609 of record JAOTOM010004843.1, on the reverse strand, counting down.
GAGTATCGCACAAGATGTCGTTTTTTGATGCGCAACGCGGAAATGTAGAAACCGGACCTAGCCCCAGGATACCGTGGGTGGTTAGGGATAATTTAGAAGTTGTGACTATACTGTGTGAAAATCCCTCAGGGATTCAGGCTCCAGGCTGCCATGTTTTCGTGTACCACTAAATGAGCGATGCGACGCAGTAAATCTCCCTTTGTGAAAGTCTCCGAGGTACTGGGCCTCACCTGAGGGCGCGTAGGGTCCGATCTTGAGCCAGAGTAATCCAGTTTCGCATACGAGCGCGCTGCGGTCCGGAGCGGTAGCCACGCGTCAATCAAACGTCACCCGCCGTCCTGCCCTGAAACGGCGCAACCCAGGTCAGCTGAGGAAAGGTCACCAGTCCCAGGTCAGCTGAGGAACGGTCACCAGTCCCAGGTCAGCTGAGGAACAGTCACCAGTCCCAGGTCAGCTGAGGAACAGTCACCAGTCCCAGGTCAGCTGAGGAACAGTCACCAGTCCCAGGTCAGCTGAGGAACAGTCACCAGTTCTAGGTCAGCTGATCAGCTGAGTAACAGTCACCAGTCCCAATTCAGCTGAGGAACGGTCACCAGTCCCAGGTCAGCTGAGGAACGATCACCAGTTCCAGGCCAGCTGAGGAACGGCCACCAGTCCCAGGTCAGCTGAGATACGGTCACCAGTCATTTTCTTGCAATACCAAGAACATATATCACTGCCCCGAAGAAAGTGAGCGATGATATACTGGTGACTAGTGCTGATAAAGGCGGGCAGTGGTAGTTCTTGATCAGTCTGAATGCATGTAGAAAATGGGCATCACGTGGCTGACATGTCCAATTATAAAAACACCTTACACGGATGCCCGCAAACGCGAATCAGAAAAACGTAATGAGCAGGCGAGAAAACTGTTGCGCTGCTGAGAACAAAAGTTTAAAAAAGCTAGTTTCACTCTTAGAAGAGAAATCGAAGGCACCGTCCATGCGAAGAGGCATACCGTAAATCCATCCACAAGATGTATCTGTGCGCCCCATAATGTCTGGGGTCAGTAGCACCCCACATCGTCCGGAAAAATGTATCGCGAAGCCGCCACCCGGGGCACTGGATACGATAGATTCGCCACACGTGAAAATTTCAGCTGACCTACAGAGATTAAGTTCGGTTAACTGTTCCGACACAAAACTGGTCAGCTTCGACGCTAAGTCGTTATTTACAAAAGTCTCTGCCGATGGCGAAATATCTGCGATGGAAAGAGTGCCCAATCTGATGAGAGAAGATGAGCCACCATTGTCAAAGGAATATTTTGCTAAACTGATGAAGCTGTGCGTGGATTTTGGGTGCTTCAAATTTAACGACAAGGAATTTACACAGGTCAATGGTCTGGAGATGGGCTCGCCTCGTGCGTGGCAAACTCACACCTGGAGACATTAGAAGAAGACCACTACGAAGCTACCACAGTCAGCGATTCGGCGTGGATGCGATATGTCGACGATGTGATCGGAGCCACGTCAGAATCTACTGACCTGGTGCAAGCCATTTCACACTTACATGCTGTCCATCAAGGTGTACACTTCACAAAAGACGAGGAGCAGAATGGGAATATCCCTTTCCTTGACGTAATGATCGGGCGGTCTGAGCAAGGACTACGATTTTCTGTCTACAGGAAGCCGACAAACAAAAACGACTCAATGCATTTCTATTCCGCACACAGTACCAGAACGAAGTCGGCCATTGTCAGCTTATTTTTTACTTACGGGCCCTACGGATCTGCTCACATGATATTCTTCAAGAAGAGTTTAACTATGTACAAGCTACATTCAGAAAATTGCACGCTTATCTCCGAAGAAAGAAAATCACTTCAAGTAATGAGAAACAGAAGCAATCCGGAAAAGGAACACTGGATCGACGGAACAACAAGACGATGGTTATTCTACCCAGTAACTGGACTCGCTGAGCGCCGAACGGTAGTCCGAATCGATACCACCGCCCTGAGGGAGAGGTAACTGCATCTACCTGGCATCACAGTGCGGTCTGAATCAATACCACCGCCCTGTGGGCGAGGTATCTGGAGCCACCCAGCATCACAGTGCGATCTGAATCAACGCCACCGCCTCCACCGCCCTGTGGGCGAGGTAACTGGAGCCACCCAGCATCACAGTGCGGTCTGAATCAACGCCACCGCCTCCACCGCCCTGTGGGCGAGGTAACTGGAGCCACCCAGCATCACAGTGCGGTCTGAATCAACGCCACCGCCTCCACCGCCCTGTGGGCGAGGTAACTGGAGCCACCCAGCATCACAGCGCGGTCTGAATCAATACCACCGCCCGCGGGAGGGGGAGGGTGGGGGGCCGAGCTCCAGCGAGCCGAGTTGTTTTGTGTTAGCGGGCTTGCTTGCGCAGCAGCAGCAGCAGCAGCAGCAGCTGCGGAGGCGGCTCCGTCGGTGAGAGGCAGCGGCGCGCGGCTCAGGGCCGGGACAGCTCGCCGTGTGGGCCCAGCCGCACGGCGACGACACGCTCTGAGCCGACCGCCGACCGCCCGGGGGGTCCGGGCTGATGGTCAGCAGTGCGGCACACGTCTCGCACCGCCGTCACACAAACAAACATGGCGCCGCGACACAGAAACCGAACCCGACAGACAGCGGAGGGTGACTGCAGGGCCCGATTCAAGGCCTCGCCAGGCACCTAAGCACGATTTCATAGCTTAGAGGCGTTCCGAAGTCGACTTTTCCGTGCAGAAATCTGAGGCGAAATGACATTCCTCGAAAGTGTGTGTAGGTGCAGTTCGCCTGGCTCCTCTCGGGTCAAACACTGGTGGACTTTTCCGGCGTCCGCCGGGTTGCCAGGGTGGCGGTGATCCGCCCGGCGTCCTGGCACGCAGTGCAGGACACCCCGCGTCCGCCGGGTTGCCAGGGTGGCGGTGATCCGCCCGACGTCCTGGCACGCAGTGCAGGACACCCCGCGCCGTGCGTGGAGTGCACCGTCACGACGCCCGGGGCGGCAACCTCGCCGGCACCGGGTACATACCATCGTGTCGACCCCGTGACCGGACTGCACCAACATCCAAGGACGCAGGACCCACCCGAAGTGTGTCACGCGTGTATGCGGGAAGTGGGCTGTTTTATTGACTGGCTTTGGAGATGTCGGGCGCGGCGACTACACTGAGGAAGGGGCTGGATAATTTTTCTGATATCTACATCACAATAAGGTTAAGGCCAGATAATTCCGTGCGAGGCGTACGTACGTCACTTCCATCAGTCACGTCCATGCCAATGCAGACCGCAGCTTGTCGCCGAGAACCCGGTCCATACAACGGCGTCAGCTGTTTCGCTCAACTGCCCTATCGCACCGACGTCCACAGGTGGTGACAACGTACTATACTATGGACTAGATCTAAGACTCGGCATTCACCACCCCTGCAAGTGACACCCCCCCCCGCCCCTCCGGCTTCGCGCGTGTCGTGTGGTGCACTGGTGGCTGCCGGAGCTGCACGTGGTGCACCGAGCAGACCGGCCGCTACTTCCGGCCGCCGCTCTGGTGGCCATTTAAAGGGCTGGAGCCGCGCCAGCCCGCCTGACGGATCGCTCAAGGCCGCGGCTGTTGCAGGTCGGCGGACGTCGGTTCATGGCCGGCCAGCCGTCCCACTGCCGGCTGTTGCTGTCGCCGTGGCCGGCTGTTGCTGTCGCCATGGCCAGCTGTTGCTGTCGCCATGGCCGGCTGCTGCTGTCACCGTGGCCAGCTGTTGCTGTCGCCGTGGCTGGCTGTTGCTGTCGCCATAGCCAGCTGTTGGCGGCGCCGTGGCCGGCTGTTGCTGTCGCCGTGGCCAGCTGTTGCTGTTGCCATGACCTGCTGTTGCTGTCGCCGTGGCCAGCTGTTGCGATCGCCATGGCTGGTTGTTGCTATCGCCATGACCGGCTGTTGCTGTTGCCGTGGTCAGCTGTTGCTGTCACCGTGGCCAGCTGTTGCTGTCACCATGGTCGACTGTTGCTGTCGCCATGGCCGGCTGTTGCTGTCGCCGTGGTCAGCTGTTGCTGTCGCCATGTCCGGCTGTTGCTGTTGCCATGGCCGGCTGTTGCTGTCGCCGTGGCCGACTGTTGCTGTCGCCGTGGCCAGCTGTTGCTGTCGCCATGGTCGGCTGTTGCTGTTGCCATGGCTGGCTGCCGTGGCACTGTGGCCGGCTTCTGGTGGCGCCGTGGCCGGCTGCTGGCAGAGTTTCCGTCCACGGATCAACACCGTGCTGGTGCAGTCGTGAGGTGAGGTGGGGCCGTGAGGTGAGGTGGGGCCGTGATGTGAGGTGGAGCCGTGAGGTGAGGTGGAGCCGTGATGTGAGGTGGAGCCGTGAGATGAGGTGGAGCCGTGAGATGAGGTGGAGCCGTGAGGTGAAGTGGGGCCGTGAGGTGAGGTGGAGCCGTGAGGTGAGGTGGGGCCGTGAGGTGAGGTGGGGCCGTGAGGTGAGGTGGGGCCGTGAGGTGAGGTGGGGCCGTGAGGTGAGGTGGGGCCGTGAGGTGAGGTGGGAGCCGTGAGGTGAGGTGGGGCCGTGAGGTGAGGTGGAGCCGTGAGGTGAGGTGGGGCCGTGAGGTGAGGTGGAGCCGTGAGATGAGGTGGGGCCGTGAGGTGAGGTGGGGCCGTGAGATGAGGTGAGGTGGAGCCGTGAGGTGAGGTGGAGCCGTGAGGTGAGGTGGGGCCGTGAGGTGAGGTGGGGCCGTGAGGTGAGGTGAGGTGGAGCCGTGAGGTGAATTGAAGCCGGCTGTCCCCAAATGTCATTCTGTGTGCGTGATGTACAAGGGGGATGTACAAGGGAAAAAAAGGAGGGGCCAACCGAAAAAACGACAAAAAAGAACAATTTGAAGGGGCACCACAAAAAAAAAAAAAACAAAAAAAGAATGTTCAAATAATCTACCGCGGTTTCATTTACGGTTATAGACATAGCTGGAAATGCCTTTAATTTCGCCGTTCAGCTTCGATCGCGGAGGCTTCGGGCAGCAACCGTCCAACAGTACACGCCATTAGCCGGATTGCAGCCAGACAACACGTCACTTCTTTTTGTTACCGTTTGAAAACAACATACTCCGTCGTCTATTTAAAACCCAGCTAATTCTTCTTACCGAGTACAATTAGGACGACAATGAAGGCAAGATTTTGACTTCGGCCGTTCCATCTAGCCAGCATGCCATGATAAAAGATCATTCGAATAGCACAGACTTAAGCAGACCAGGCTTACCATGAACAATAATCGGACGACTGGAAATTTAAGAAGCTGGCACGAACGGTCGATGTTGTTCACATTGCGTGGCTACGAACGGCACAGTCGCACGCGACTGGCCAGCACGAGGCGTGCTATTTTTACTGGCGAGTCGACGGCTACCCTCCATGCTGCTCCCAGGTTGGCTCCTGACCTGCTCAGCCGGGATGTCCGTTTGGATCGACAGAAAACACTCCTGGATGTCTCAGCGCGGGCAGGACCGCCGGCAAAATCGCGCCCGGTGGCTTCGGGAAACTACACCGGCCGAAGACAGCCAAATCACACCGATTGGCTATAATAGTTATGGTATGTACATACCTGGGTACACGACATAAAATAGGCCTCAAAGATCAAGAAATATACCGTTACCAAATGATCCCTGTCCCTACCACGAGTCAGTTGATGCATTTACGTAGTCCTGATGGGCATATATATATATGCACGGCATTTGACCTAATGATCGTCCAAATTCATCACGTCATGCACCACGCATGACATGCGGCGTTTGTCACACAGCACATCGAGCGGAGTTTTTATTTTGTGGGGGGGGGGTGCATACTACCCAACTAACTAACAACCACACAATTCCACCAGCAGCCCACTTCTCCGACACAGGAAGCGGGCGACGCCAGGTGGCGGGCGAGCGGCAGTCGCTGGCTGGCCAGACGTGGCGGCCGGCGCACACCGCCTGACCTTGGCGGCCGCGTGCTGACCTCGACAGGACCGGAGCCGACCGGAGCGCAGCGGCCACATCCATCAGCGTGCGTGTCGCCGGCGGTCGCCGACCGCACGGACGTCGGGCGGCGACAGCGCAAGTGACGGCGCCACGCTGCGACACAAATGTCGCCGTGTGACACGCTCGCAGCAGAGGTAGCCACGCTGCGTCGGGTCGCTCACGGCTGCCACCAGTGTTGCAGACGACTGCGACCAGTGTCGCAGACGACTGTCGCGCCTGCGACACTGGACTGCGCTGGGCCGTGGAACACGTGACTACTGGGTTGCGCCGGGCGTCAAGTGAAGCGTGATACGCCAGCGGTGTAGCGTTGGCCATTGTGTGGCACTGACCATTGTGTCGCACTGGCCATTGTGTCGCACTGGCCATGCAGCCGCAGCCTCTACCAATTGAGGCCTTGCAAAGATAGCAATGCATGTCACAGCTCCGCGTCAAGAGCATCAGGAGCGTCTTGTTATGTACCTGTAATCCAGCCAGCAACAAACTGGGCATCGCTGCTAAAACAGACGGCGGAGTGGCATCATGATGACAGAACAGCATCACCATCCACCGACAATGCACACACCAGCTGTGTCTGTGGTTCGGAGAACAGCACTACCCTCTTCCGACAATGTACACACCAGCTGTGTCGGTGTTGCAAAGGACAGCACCACCCTCTCCCGGCCATGTACACACCAGCTGTGTCTGTGGTGCGGAGAACAGCACCACCCTCTGCCGACAATGTACACACCAGCTGTGTCGGTGTTGCAAAGGACAGCACCACCCTCTCCCGGCCATGTACACACCAGCTGTGTCTGTGGTGCGGAGAACAGCACCACCCTCTGCCGGCAATGTACATACCAGCTGTGTCTGTGGTGCGGAGAACAGCACCACCCTCTCCCGGCAATGTACACACCAGCTGTGTCTGTGTTGCGGAGAACAGCACCACCCTCTCCCGGCCATGTACACACCAGCTGTGTCTGTGTTGCGGAGAACAGCACCACCCTCTGCCGGCAATGTACACACCAGCTGTGTCTGTGGTGCGGAGAACAGCACCACCCTCTCCCGGCCATGTACACACCAGCTGTGTCTGTGTTGCGGAGAACAGCACCACCCTCTGCCGGCAATGTACACACCAGCTGTGTCTGTGTTGCGGAGAACAGCACCACCCTCTGCCGGCAATGTACACACCAGCTGTGTCTGTGTTGCGGAGAACAGCACCACCCTCTGCCGGCAATGTACACACCAGCTGTGTCTGTGTTGCGGAGAACAGCACCACCCTCTGCCGGCAATGTACACACCAGCTGTGTCTGTGTTGCTGGATCGGCACCTGACATCACAACACCGCTGACAGGGTCCGCGCCGCGACTCGCTGACCACTCCGCGCCTGAAGCACGGACACAACACCGCTGACAGGGACCGCGCTGACCACACCGCGCCTGGAGCACGGACACAACACCGTCCTCCGATGCTACTGACGTCCGTCGGAGTACCATTCCGGTACAGCGCCGTCTGGCAAAAACAAAACATGTGGGACGGGGGCCTTACGACGACGTAAGGATTACCTCAATCCTCTTTATCGAATGTCCACAGGCATCATCTGATCTGTAGGGACTCTAAATCGGGTTCACAGGACGTTCAGCTATTGCATGCGGATAGCACACACACACACACACACCCACCCATGCCTTTGAACGTAGGTGGATCAGCGTTTCACTATCTTTACTGCATCTTCTCACTCAGCTAAAGTTTGTGTCAATTCCAGTACCACTCCATGACCAGTGCCCCGATGACAACACAGACCGAGCTCTCTCACAACTCCGTTCTCGTCGTATGTGTCGAACTGACCTGTTTTTTTTTTTTTTTACTGCAACCTGTAATTCTGGAGTTTCTGCTTTGAAACTGCAGTCGAGGGGTTCTGAGGATTCTGTTTTGTAACTGCAGTCGGGGGTTCTGATGGTTCTGTTCAATAACTGCAGCCGAAGTTTCTGGGTAGCTTGGAACAAGCAACGGAAAGAGGTGCGTACGACTCTCGTTCGTGGCTGCATGCGATTTTCGATGTAAAGCGGATACATCAAATCTGATCTAGGTGTTCGAAGTTTCCCTTTTCTTCGTGAGGGAGCTGATTCGAAACAATTAGCGCACCGCTGTGATTTGCGGCTCGTCCGGTTTGCCTGCACTCGAAACGCCTCGACCCGGGTAATTGCGGCCAAAAGCCAGCTGTTAGGCTGTCTGTTCCTGACGGTCTGACGACGTGCCCTCGGGCATGGTGTGGCTAGCCGTCCTCCAGGTGCCTGAGCAGCTTCACCGATCTCTTTCCCTCGCTTCCTGGCTCATTTGTGGGCAAATCGTCGATATGGTAAGCACCCGTGTTCCCAGACACTGAACGGCTCGTGTATTATATATATATATATATATATATATATATATATATATATGTATATGTATATATATACATATATACATACATACATACATACATACATACATACATACATACATACATACATATATATATATATATATATATATATATATATATATATATATATATATATATATATATATGTGTGTGCTGTATTATCTGCATGCATATGTGTTGTTGCGTGTGTGCGTGTGCATACCTTCGTTTTAACGCAATCACAAAATATGCATGCATATGATATACAAGGAATCTGTCAGTTGATTCTGCCCAATGCCGCCTTAGCTAAGCCAACTGGACGAAGCGCATACACGCACAAGCTAAACAATCAGAAATCATTTTGCGTGAGCATCCATAGCTGACCAGCAGCGACTCGAGCACCAACACGCGGCACACACACAGATCCCACTGATCACGTGACACATTCGGCGCCGCGACCGTCGGTGGCGATGCCGTCGCAATCGATGCCAGCCAATCGATGCCACAAACGGCCCGACAAATGGCCGCGGCAGGGCAGGGGCAGAGGGGCCGGGGGGGGGTCTGACACGAGGGTCCCTGCGCGGGACGACAGACAGCCCCCTCCCCCCCGGCCGGAACAACGGCGGCAATTAAACGCAAATAGCTGGCGGCTATTCGTTTCGCGAATGGAGATCGAGGGTGCGAGTCTATCGCCGCAGACCGTCCACCGTTCACATTGACGACTGAACGTATTCAGGGCCGGGAGGGGAGCGGGGACCGGCTGTCATCGTGGGCCCATATTGGCGTGAGGTGTCAGGCGTCAGTAGTCAGGATATTCATTGCTTCCACTCAGGAAATCCCATGCAATCAGGCCCAGCTGCTCAGACTTGAAACCAACATCAGTCGTCACGCGCTACTCGAGATCTCCAGCTGCCGTGACTGAAGGCTTCCGTTGGCTGACATTGGAGATGTCTACAGGTCGGCGAAATGTCCACAGTCCAACTGGTAGTGCGACGTCTCAATGTCGCTGTGATTGATAGTCGTTTTGACACATGGACAATATAATCCGCCGCGCCGGTACCGCATCTTTTACGAACTTGTTCATTCTTAAACATGGATTGAAGTTAAACCTTCTCTTTTGGAAACTTTTCTTTTGCATCAGTATGTATTCACAGCCAACGATGTCATAGCTAACAACATTTATCCAAAATGCATAGGTCCGTACCTCTTATTTACCACTTCCAATCTAAGGAACAGCAAAACAGACTTTAATGCCTTGATTAAGTGCAGTGTCCAACAATCAGCAACATTATGTGTTGGTGGGAATGTTGAAATGAACCTCAGATTGCGCATGATGATCAGATAAAAACTCATCAAAATTTTCCTTCTTTTTCATACTTCACAAGGAAACTACAGAAGTTCGATTCAATGTCCGGTATAAACCCCAGAGGCCGGTCAAAAATCTCATCGGTCCTGGTCGGGCTTACGGTTCTTAACTTCGCTATCTCTCCTCCTCATTCCTCAGATAAGCCGCAATGCCCAGGGAAGTTTTTACCTTCTGAGCTTATGGATGGTTGATTGAACATCATTCGCCTCTTATCCTCTAGGTTCAGGGGCATGTCTATTCTTCGACAACAATAGTATCTTCCGACTCCGGTCCTAACTGCAAGGGCCAAAAAACTGGCTTGTTGCAGTTGTGCATCAGCCTTGAACTGCACACCTGACAAGTGCGCTGTCAAATGTAGCCTTGCGTTAGAACCAAACCTCAATGGAATATATACTCTTTTAAGGTGCTTTGAGACACCATTCCGCGAAGAAGGCATATTGAAAGCTGACATAACAAGGTTAAAGGAATCTAGGCTTCGATCTTGGCTAGTATTACCACATTCACACATTCTCCGACAACTTGACCATCATTCAGAAATCAATTTCTTCACGCGTTAATATCTTCGTTTGGTATTGTGTCTCAGGCCGCCAGACTGCCGGCCAAATTTGTTTCTGGATGTCCGAATTGTCATCCGGTGATCCGACCTTGTTACTCATGCCATATCTGCACCATCAGTACCCCGTTACGCCCAGTTCGCCCGCACCGCCACTGGTGTCTCGTAACATCCCGTCCCTCCCACACCGCTGACCTATGACATTATGACAACTGTCGACTCTGAGGTCGGCTGTACTCGCAGCACCCCGCCCCTCCCACACCGCTGCCTCCTGACAACACCAGACTCCGAGGTCGGCGGTGCCGGCAGCACCACGCCCCTCCCACACCGCTGCCTCCTGACAACACCAGACTCTGAGGTCGGCGGTGCCCGCAGCACCCGCCCTCCCACACCGCTGCCTCCTGACAACACCCGACTCTGAGGTCGGCGGTGCCGGCAGCACCCCCCTCCAACACCGCTAACTGCCGGTCGGCGGTGCCCGGGGACAGCAGGAGAGTCGGCGCGTTCGCGAGCTCCCATCGATCGCGGCGGCGTTCACGCCGCGACTCACGCAGACAGCGTCGGCCCCGACGCCGAGTAATCGATGTGTGCCGCTGCCGGCGGGGTCAACGTTCGTCGCAGGACACCGTCTGAGGGACGGCTCCGGTGCCGTGTGGCAACGGGCCGCTGGCGCAGGTAAACGTGACGTCCGTGACGGAACTGCACTGACAGTGTCGGAGAATCACACGGTCATGACTGGCGCCCTTGGCCAGCCTTGGGACTCGGACCGTTGGCGAGACACTCGGAGACAATTTGGCAATGCCCCACTTCACACGAAGAAGGGGCACGTTAGCCGCTCAATTTGTTGCGAATATCAATTATGGTGCGCGGGACCACACCCAACGATATCTCACAAGACAAGCAAAGGGCAATGAGGGATGGCGTTTAGGCTCTTGGCCTGTCATCTGACCAAATCTTGCCTCTTCACCCTTGTAGTAAATTGTGTCAGGAAGCTCATCAGAGAAGTTAAACTGCAGACTGATATATGTACATACTACCGCTACTCTAACTATAGTATGCAATGCGCTCCTGCAGCAAAAGGGGCCCCTCGGGCGCTATTCAACCTCACCAGCTGATTAAATCGTCACAGAAAATTAAGAGTATATATAATTATGGCCGAGGACATCAAGACTTCGAGCGCTGCAACATGACCTCTATCCGACGGCGTGCGCGCACTACAACGGCTATTCCACGATCTTGACGACCTACACATACCTGATCTGCTAATCACATAGCAACAAAGTTTGATCAGAAATTAACTTGGCAGTACCGGTAGCGGTAATATCAGCGTTTATGTTTGCCGTCATATTTCGAACAACACTAAGTTTAAACTAAGGTTGGGATTGTTGGCAATGCTGTGAAAAGCTGAAAAACTACGGTACCGGAGACAGTTTCCTTTTATTTACAGCCAGGTTGACAACTATATTTATTGGTCCAGTGTAGGGGCTGGAGATTCCTCACGAAGCCAGGGGATCCAAGTTCTTGTTTTCAATACATACTTCCAGATTGAATATGGAAAATGACAACTTAACGTTGACAGGGTGCCAAATCAGGGGTTCAGAGCCCTGACCCACCAGTGATCTGTAGCCATGGCCAAGTGCGCTGGAAACACCCGCCTGGCGACGGAAATTATCCACAACGAACTGCCATGCAGTCGGTAATCGCAGGTGGCACGAACACGAGTCAGCTCCAGTCGTTAGGAAGATTTAAAGTTCTCCCAGATTTAGAGCTGCCGAAAACTCCTCCCAGCGCGTCTCAGCACGATCCACAACATGGATTGCGGTTTGCCGCACCCCAAACAAAACGGTTTGCCGGCTATAATCTCCGGCGTCAGCTGGCCCAACACTTTGCCAACTGTGCACACAGCAAGCTGTGCTGGAGCAATGACGAGGGCATCAGAAGATCGTATCATCACCCCTTGAAGGCCGACTTAAACTAAGCTGCGTTTTCTCACTCACAAAGCACAAGGTCAAAGCTTCGATGTGGACGTCGCAACAAGTGTAGCCTTTGGCTTAGTCCCGCTACTGAGTGATGCCCGCTGCCGGCGTGTCGCTGTGTTGGTACAGCAGTGCACACCTGGACGGCGTGTCGCTGTGTTGGTACAGCAGTGCACACCTGGACGGCGTGTCGCTGTGTTGGTACAGCAGTGCACACCTGGACGGCGTGTCGCTGTGTTGGTACAGCAGTGCACACCTGGACGGCGTGTCGCTGTGTTGGTACAGCAGTGCACACCTGGACGGCGTGTCGCTGTGTTGGTACAGCAGTGCACACCTGGACGGCGTGTCGCTGTGTTGGTACAGCAGTGCACACCTGGACGGCGTGTCGCTGTGTTGGTACAGCAGTGCACACCTGGACGGCGTGTCGCTGTGTTGGTACAGCAGTGCACACCTGGACGGCGTGTCGCTGTGTTGGTACAGCAGTGCACACCTGGACGGCGTGTCGCTGTGTTGGTACAGCAGTGCACACCTGGACGGCGTGTCGCTGTGTTGGTACAGCAGTGCACACCTGGACGGCGTGTCGCTGTGTTGGTACAGCAGTGCACACCTGGACGGCGTGTCGCTGTGTTGGTACAGCAGTGCACACCTGGACGGCGTGTCGCTGTGTTGGTACAGCAGTGCACACCTGGACGGCGTGTCGCTGTGTTGGTACAGCAGTGCACACTGGACGGCGTGTCGCTGTGTTGGTACAGCAGTGCACACCTGGACGGCGTGTCGCTGTGTTGGTACTGCACACCTGGACGGCGTGTCGCTGTGTTGGTACAGCAGTGCACACCTGGACGGCGTGTCGCTGTGTTGGTACAGCAGTGCACACCTGGACGGCGTGTCGCTGTGTTGGTACAGCAGTGCACACCTGGACGGCGTGTCGCTGTGTTGGTACAGCAGTGCACACCTGGACGGCGTGTCGCTGTGTTGGTACAGCAGTGCACACCTGGACGGCGTGTCGCTGTGTTGGTACAGCAGTGCACACCTGGACGGCGTGTCGCTGTGTTGGTACAGCAGTGCACACCTGGACGGCGTGTCGCTGTGTTGGTACAGCAGTGCACACCTGACGGCGTGTCGCTGTGTTGGTACAGCAGTGCACACCTGGACGGCGTGTCGCTGTTTGGTACAGCAGTGCACCTGGACGTGTCGCTGTGTTGGTACAGCAGTGCACACTGACGGCTGTCGCTGTTTGGTACAGCAGTAACCTGACGGCGTGTCGCTGTTTGGTACAGCAGTGCACACCTGACGGCGTGTCGCTGTGTTGGTACAGCAGTGCACACTGGACGGCGTGTCGCTGTTTGGTAAGCAGTGCACAGACGGCGTGTCGCTGTGTTGGTACAGCAGTGCACACCTGGACGGCGTGTCGCTGTGTTGGTACAGCAGTGCACACCTGGACGCAACGCTGTACACGTGAGCGGCTGAGGCGAGCGTCGAGCCGAGCGGTCAGTTGTCGGGTCACGTGTTCAAGGTCAAGCCGGGCAGCCAGTCAGTCAGCCTCTGAAAGACGAACTGCACCACATCGACCCAACAAAACGGCTGGCGCAGCGCGGCTCGTGGAGCGCACCCGATGGATCGGCTGAATCGGACGATGGATTTGTCCGGCACGAAGGCCAGCCACCAGCCAGGTCCGAGTCCATCGGAGACCGGTCTTGGGCGATCCACTAGCCAGGTATGAGTCCCTCACCGGAGATCGGTCTTGGGAGAGACGTCCGACATGGATTGTCCGCAGACGCCACCACATTACCAGACCACCACTAGACCACCACATTACCAGGTCTCCACTAGACCACCACATTGCCAGGTCACAACTAGACCAACACATTACCAGACCACCACTAGACCACCACATTACCAGGTCACCACTAGACCACCACATTATCAGGTCACCACTAGACCACCACATTACCAGGTCACCACTAGACCACCACATTACCAGGTCACCACTAGACCACCACATTACCAGGTCACCACTAGACCACCACATTACCAGGTCACCACTAGACCACCACATTACCAGGTCACCACTAGACCACCACATTAACAGGTCACCACTAGACCACCACATTACCAGACCACCACATTACCAGGTCACCACAAGACCACCACATTACCAGGTCACCACTAGACCACCACATTACCAGGTCACCACTAGACCACAACATTACCAGGTCACCACTAGACCACCTCATTACCATGTCACCACTAGACCGCCACATTATCAGGTCACCACTAGGCCACCACATTACCATGTCACCACTAGACCACCACATTACCAGGTCACCACTAGACCACCACATTATCAGGTCACCACTAGACCACCACATTACCAGGTCACCACTAGACCACCACATTACCAGGTCACCACTAGACCACCACATTACCAGGTCACCACTAGACCACCACATTACCAGGTCACCACTAGACCACCACATTACCAGGTCACCACTAGACCACCACATTAACAGGTCACCACTAGACCACCACATTACCAGACCACCACATTACCAGGTCACCACAAGACCACCACATTACCAGGTCACCACTAGACCACCACATTACCAGGTCACCACTAGACCACAACATTACCAGGTCACCACTAGACCACCTCATTACCATGTCACCACTAGACCGCCACATTATCAGGTCACCAATAGACCATCACATTACCAGGTCACCACTAGACCACCACATTACCAAGTCACCACTAGACCACCACATTACCAGGTCACCACTAGACCACCACATTGTGAGGTCACCACTAGATCACCACATTACCAGGTCACCACTAGACAACCACATTACCAGGTCACCACTAGACCACCACCTTACCAGACCACCACTAGACCACCACATTACCAGGTTTCCACTAGACCATCACATTACAAGGTCACCACTAGACCACCACATTATCAGGTCACCACTAGACCACCACATTACCAGGTCACCACTAGACCACCACATTACCAGGTCACCACTAGACCACCACATTTCCCGGTCACCACTAGACCACCACATTACCAGGTCACCACTAGACCACCACATTACCAGGTCACCACTAGACCACCATATTGCCAGGTCACCACTTGACCACCACATTACCAGGTTACCACTAGACCACCACATTACCAGGTCACAACTAGACCACCACATTACTAGGTCACCACTAGACCACCACATTACCAGGTCACCACTAGACCACCACATTACCAGGTCACCACTAGACCACCACATTACCAGGTCACCACTAGACCACCACATTACCAGGTCACCACTAGACCACCACCTTACCAGACCACCACTAGACCACCACATTACCAGGTTTCCACTAGACCATCACATTACAAGGTCACCACTAGACCACCACATTATCAGGTCACCACTAGACCACCACATTACCAGGTCACCACTAGACCACCACATTACCAGGTCACCACTAGACCACCACATTTCCCGGTCACCACTAGACCACCACATTACCAGGTCACCACTAGATCACCACATTGCCAGATAACTACTAGACCACCACATTACCAGGTCACCACTAGATCACCACATTGCCAGATAACCACTAGACCACCACATTACCAGGTCACCACTAGACCACTAAATTGCCAGGCCACATCTAGACCACCACATTACCAGGTCACTACCAGACCACCACATTACCAGGTCACCACTAGACCACCACATTACCAGGTCACCACTAGACCACCATATTGCCAGGTCACCACTTGACCACCACATTACCAGGTTACCACTAGACCACCACATTACCAGACCACCACTAGACTGATCTACACACCGACATACACACCGGCCTGCGCACCGACAAGCAGACCGACAAAATACCGACAAACACACCGACATACACCGACACACATACCGATACACATACCAACAAACACATCAACAAACATGCCAACAAACACCGACGAACATTCCAACCGACAAACATACCGACAAGCATACCAACAAACACACCGATAAGCACACCAAACTAGCACACGCCGTCGCCGTAGCACAAGCACACGCCGTCACACATACCGACAAAAATAACGACACACTCGCCGTTCTTAGCCGACTCAGTCTAGCAACACCAACACGGTCAGACTGTCTTTTCATCTCATTTAGCTAGCCTTATAGTTATCACGACACATATGGCTTAGTTGGTGGTGTGGCCAACGTCAGAGGGAGGCGCCTGACCGTCCCTCCGTGAGGTTAAACAATTTGCGCCTTTACCGTGTTTACCGTTCGCAATTATATTTGCGCAATGTGTATGCTTTGCGCGAACATGTTAATCCGCGCAGTTACGTACAGTTACCTACTTCGGCGAAGCTGTCGGCTGTAAATTGTAACTATAGCCTCGACCTCATTGCAGGTCCAATGCCCGCTTCGCCTTCCCCGACATGTACTTGGCACGAATGTTCCCTCACGTGGCAGCAATGTGTACAGCCGGCGGCTAGCACGCGCGCATGGCTCACCATCTGCCCTGGTGAGAGCGACCCGAGGCGGCATGTCGAGCGCTTATCGGGGCATCGTCCCAGCAGTTTATGCGCTCGTCTTGTCGGCAAACGCATGCAAACAGAGCCAGCCTGGTGTGGAGTGTTACACTGGCACAACACACGCCACATTGATGTGGAGTACAACACTGGCACAACACACCCCATATGAAGGCTTACCATTAAACACAAAGCCCAAGGACATCGCCCGCTGTACGCTGGCTATTGATTATGTGTAGTAGGAATGCATCGACTATGAACAGGTAAACAACACGTAACTATGTGCACGAAACACCCGAGCAGCGCGCAAGTCTCAGCTGGCAGCATACGAGCTTGCACTGAACGACACACCTGTGCTGCACGTCTGACGAACACTCATGGGACAGTGGGACACCGATGGCCTCTGATGAAACGCCGATGGAGCCTGATGGGACACCGATGGATCCTGACTGGACACTGATGGACTCTGATGGGACGCCGATGGATCCTGACGGGACACTGGTGCACTCTGACGGGACACTGATGTACTCTGATGGGACGCCGATGGATCCTGACGGGACACTGATGGACCCTGATGGGACGCCGATGGATCCTGACGGGACACTGATGGACTCTGATGGGACCCCGATGGATCCTGACGGGACACTGATGGACTCTGATGGATCCTGACGGGACACTGATGGACTCTGATAGGACGCCGATGGATCCTGACGGGACACTGATGGACTCTGATGGGACGCCGATGGATCCTGACGGGACACTGATGGACTCTGATGGGACCCCGATGGATCCTGATAGGACACTGATGGTCCCTGACAGGACACCGTAAACTCAAACGTCGCATTGACGCACCCATACGGGATACCGATGCTCTTACTCCCTCAGGGGACTCGGGATACAAGGGACTCACGGGACACAGACGCACGTGACTGCACGGACGAAACCAAACGAACACAATCCCATCACACAGTTCCAACATCTACTGCTTGTGAGCACGAACGCGGGTAAAAGCCAGTGAAGAGCTGAAATGGACGGACGCCTGCCTTTCACCCATGCTATGCTTTAGAGGATGCCGCCTGCACACAGAAACCGCAGCCCAGTCATCATCAGGCCGGGGGAAAGGCGCTGACGAATACATACACCCAGCTTGTGTGCTGTTCTCGAAGTGGCTGGTCGGCGACCAGACTTAAGGCCAGGCGCTAACGGTACCTCATCCCCTCTTGGGTCCAAGCTGAGTTGGTGAGTTTATTAGACTCGATAAGCATGGTCTTTAACGGTCGAGACGCCCGTGTCACGGCGTAAGTACAGCTGTGCCGCGCCGCATATTGTTATTGAACACAAACAATAACGGCGTTCACAATCAAACACACGCATGGCGAAACATCTTGGGCCGGGGGAGCACAAACACAACGGCAAGCAATGCAGCTGTTTCAGAAGAGTGGGGTTTCCGTGGATCGGTGATGTTACGCCACGTGCGGCGAGAGTGAGCACACACCACCACCGTGGAAGTACACACCCGACAGTGGAATCACACACCCGACAGTTGAAGCACACACCGGAAATGCACATCCCGACCGTACAAGCACACTCCCCGACAGTGGAAATACACAACCCGACAGTGTAAGCACGCATAAAATCGCTCAAAAGCGCTCAAATACGATCGAATACATAGCTATCTACAAAGCGAATGGAAACGTCTTGCCCTACATAGCCCCAGGCGGCCTGCGGTATACGTTACACCGTGTTGGGTTATGTTGGATATACTAGCTATCGTCAGCTTTGAGCTAAATAGAACTCAGCCCGACTATCGCTTGCCACAGCTTACCATGCACCGGGGCTTTGCATCGGCCCACTTCTCCGAAAGCCGCGGCGTGTGGCGTCATTCCCCCTAAGCTCATCCATTTGTGGTAAGCATCTAAGCATCATATCTGTGGTAGTAAAACCGACGACCGTCCGATAACGGAGCAGCCAGCGGTCAGCGGGTACGGCGAGCACGGTCCGCACAACACCAGCTCATCGTGGATGGATCGCTATCAGGCAACGCGTGAGACTCCATCCCCTCCGTCCGTGCCGCCGATGCCAGTTCCCGGTCTCCTCCCCTTCTGGCTCCCCTGCGTCTCACTCCCTGACACTAATGTTGGCTCTTGAAGCCCTGGCTGCAGGGGGAAATTAAACTTGATTTGCGCCGTGAAACCACGTGGTAAAATTTGAGAAGTTTGAGGTAAATGCGTAAGTTTCCGCTACAGGATATACAGAAGCGTAAGCTGGCAGGCAGGGCAGAGTGGCGGGATCGTCTTCACCCGCGGGTGCCGCTCAAGGCACAGCGCGGCAGCACAGCGCGGCAGCTTTCACCAGAGTGCCGGTGTCAGCCGTTTGATCACATGCTGTGTCGGGCGACCGTCTGCAGTCGTTTCAGATAGAAAGATTCTGGGTTTAAACTTTTTTTTTCCATGCAAGTATCTACAACATCTTAGTACAAACTAAAGAAATATTTATCGTGATTAACCTACGCTTCTGTATATTTGTAGATAATTGTTCTATTTCAGAGCGGCCAGGATGCCTCCCGGAAAACCTGATGTCACGGCTCCGAGCTTGGTGAAGCGGGTCTGTGGGGCAGAGGGCTGCAAGGCCGAGATGAGGGGGTGCGACCTCCCCAGACACTACAGGAACAAGACCAACTTCCAGCACCTAAGTGAACTGAAGATGATGACGTCTAATGCAGCAGAGGAAAAGGCCAAGACGATGGACAGCCACACCGTCTACATGTTCAGAAACGGCCACTCTGAAACCAATCTACCCAAGTACTTCACCCACAAGCCAGCCAAGAAATACATTCCCGAGCGGGCGAAAATCAAGGATAAAGAACCCACTGCAAAGACTGATGAGAATGAAAACACGGCAGAGAAGGAAGAGACCACAGTTGAGGACGAAGTAATCACTGAGGAGGAAGAAGTCATGGAAAAGAGGCCGCTGGACAATTCTGAAGAGGATGAATCGACGGGGGAGAGGTTTGCGAAGAAAGTTAAGGTGACGGGGGGTAGAGGTGGAGAATCTTCAGAGTCGAGGAGTGATGGCGAGGAAAGTGACACCGAAGAAGAAAACGTCAAAACAGAGGAGCAAACCACACGGGAAACTCTCGCCAACGTTGACACATTGGTGGATAAAATCGCCGAGAAAACTGCAGAGAAAACGTATAAAAAATTCAAGGAGGAGGAGTCTAAAAAGGAGGTCGAGACGGAGAGGATTCCAGAATCCTGGATTGAAGGAGACACGATGTTTCAGTGCCGGCCATGCCTGAAGTTCAGCCGATCAGCTGATGTCCCGCATAAACTGTTCAAGTTCAGGAAGGCGAATTTCGGGATGATGGAGAAGGAAAGAAAATCTGGAGAACACAGGAAATTTTGGAGGATGAAGTCAGCCATGAAGAGTCATTCTACAAGCGATCTTCACATCTGGTGTTGCTTGAAGGAAGAGTCCGAGAAGGAAAAGAAGCTTGATTTTGAGGAAGAAAACAAAGAGGCTGGTCTGACTGTAATCAGGAACGTGGTTAAAGCTTTGAAGCACGGCCAGTCGTCGGTGGACTTCCTGGCAGACAACAACCTCTTCCATCTGGATGGTGAAGGAAAGAACCGCTGCGTGGCCACCAAGAACAACAGAAGGGCCGCCTTCTTCCAGATCAGGGACATCGTCTATGAGGTGGTGGGGGGGGGGGGGCAGGGAGAAGAGGTGGTTCAGCGTGGAGGGCCCCGGGAATATCAAGGACATCGCCGTGACCCTGGATAAAGTGACTATTCAGCGAGTTTCGTACACCTGCCTCCTTACCTACTACTTCTATGACGGCGTCATCTACTGCATGCTGAACAAGTTGATGACCATGGGCGAGGATGACTACGACTCGGAGGGGTCGGCGAGGGCCGTGGTGGAGGGGCTGACGGAGACACTTGGCATCTCCAAGTCGAGACTCGCTGACTTACTGCGGCATTTCAGCTACGACGGCGTTTACGCCAACAAGGAGGAGAGGGTGGCGGGTGGCGGCTCCTTAAACCTGACCAAGTTCGTGGCGGCGGAGCTGGGACTGGAGGAGGGGGACATCACAGGGACGTGGGATGTAGCTCACCAACTGCAGTTGATCTGGAACAAGTCCATCAAGAGTCACCCCAAGATTGAGAACATGATCAAGCTCTACTTCGACGCCATGGGGGACTTCAGCCTCGACAAGGCCTCCACTGTCTTCATGAACAGGGCCAGGGAGCTGGGTAACCTAGTCCTCACTCCTAAAAAGCAGCAGACAAGGTTCGTGCGGAGCCTAGTCAGGGGGCTTCGCTCGGCGATGCAGAACCTTCCCACCATGATCGCCATATTTGCAGAGGAATATCAGGAAGCTGCTGTGGAGGGGAGGAACGACAAAGCTAAGGAGTGCAAGAAGAAGATGGAGGATCTGAGGAGTTCCAAGAACTTCCTCTTCATCCTCGGCCTGCTGCAGCTCCTTGAGGTATATGCAGAAGTCTCCCTGGACGCCCAACACATGAAGTTCTTCCCTACACAGGTCTGGTCCTCGATCAAGAAGGCGCAAGAGAAAGTGGAGAGTCTGTCCAAGGAGTGGATCTGGAGCAGCGACAAGATGAAGTTCGGTGTGATGGAGGAACCCAGGACGATTGTGGAGACTCTGCTGTCGAGTTCGAAGTTCGAGCCGAAGCTTCTGGAGAAGAATGTGACAAGGAAAGGCCAGGAACTGAGAGAGGCGGGTTTGCTGGAAGAAGACGAGAAAGTGTCAAGTCTCTTTGAGGATGATGAACAGGTCAAAGCCCTGGCCGGTGAAGCTTACATGAAGGAGATAGATGATGTCGAGACCAAGTCTGTGGAAAAGGAGCTCTCGAAGCTGGCAGAAACGATTTCAAAGGACTGGAAAAGGAGACAGAGGCAGTCAAAGCTTGAAGAAGCTGCTTCTGAGGTTCTGGGTCAGGAACCATCTGATGACAACCTCGAAGATGATGCTGACTCCAACACTGAGATGATGGCAACGTTAACCAAGTTGATCGATGAACTGCCGCAGTACCAGAAGGACAAGTTCGACTCAGTGGAGATTCTTCCCGGTCTCCTCAGCTACAAGCAGTTCACTAGAGATCTCTAAGGTGTCCCCGAAAATGACAACTACTCCGCCTGGTACAGAAAGTTCGTGAAGCCAGAGAATTCCAAGGAGTGCAACACCAAGTTCTCCGAGCTGTTCGAGAACCTGCAGGTTAGGAGCTCCAGCGAGGCCATAGCCGAGACTGTCGGCTCCATCATGTCCAACCACGTGGGGAAGGGCCGCTACCTCAACCCCCACAACTTCAGCAAGGAGATGTGCTTAGAGTACAATCTAGGCCCCCAGGTGAGCTAGACAACCTGTTTAATTCCATAGAATTTGAAATAACATTGATTTATTCGATCTCGACACCTGTCTAATTCCATAGAATTTGAAATAACATTGATTTATTCGATCTCGACAATCGAAAAAATGACAAAGTCCAAGAGTAAACTGACACATAGCCAAATTCATGGGTGGCTAGATAGAAGAATCACCCTGTATGTTCCAGCACATGCTCGAGGGTCTGTGTGAGCAAGTCTACAACATCAGACAGAAGCAGTTCATCTACAAGAGAGACGGCGAGGGGAGGTTGGTGACGGAGAGAAGCGGCATGAGGCTGGTGGACCGTGACGTCGGAGCCGCGATCAGGACCTTCAGGAAGAACCAGATGAAGTCCTTCAAGTTTCCCCTGGACTTCTGGGTGTGAATTCCATATTTCAGCTAGACAAATCGATGTAACTGCAATGTCAAGGAATAAATAGCAAAAGAGATGTACGAGTAGAGTGTATTTACTTGATATTTACGAAATCGCGTACAATTCCAGGGTTTTCTTAGGTTGCGTAAGTTTTCCAGTATGGTGCACAGCGGAAAATCCATGATGGCCTCAAAGCCCACATGTAAGAATTCGTGCCCGGCCCAAGTATTATTTTCCCATGCCTGGCTGTGAGTCAGATCAACATGCACCACCCTGAGACGGCGGGCTAGTGATGGATTGGAGATCAACGCACGTGGCGTTAGCATGGCTGATGCAATGACAGATAGCCATAAAACTTGCAGAGAACGCCGGTGTTTAATTTGCTTATTTCGCTGCCCATTCAACTGCCGAGTTATCTGTAGTCATCCCGACTAAGTACAAGTACACACTTATATTGCATGTTGTAAATGCTGTGTTCCCCAGTATGTTCCGGCTTGCTCCAGTGTTCCTCAGTATGTCCCAGTGTGTCCCAGTTTTCTCCAGTATGATCCAGTGTGTCCGAGTGTGATCCAGTGCCCCCCCCCAGCATGTTCCAGTATGCTCCAGTGTTCCCGAGTATGTGCCAGCATGTCTCAGTATGTCCCAGTATGCGTCAGTATTTCCCAGTATGTCAAATAATTCCACAGTATGTTCCGGTGTTCCCCAGTATGCTCCCGTGTTCCACAATATGCTCGAG
The DNA here is from genome assembly GCA_034440615.1 of Ashinkailepas kermadecensis. NCBI lineage: Eukaryota > Metazoa > Arthropoda > Thecostraca > Neolepadidae > Ashinkailepas > Ashinkailepas kermadecensis. Next base: position 405,324 of record JAOTOM010004843.1, on the reverse strand, counting down.
TGGTCCCCAGTACATCCCAGTGTATCACAGTGTCCTTCAATGTGTCCCAGTATGCTTCAATACAACGAAGAATGGCTCTTAGATGCTCCTGGGTTTTAGACATTGCGTGTAAAGAAAGCATACGACCTTCAATATACCAGGAGGTGCTGAGTTGACATCAAAAGTAACGTTACTTTTGATGTCAACTCAGCACGTCCTGGTATATTGAAGGTCGTATGCTTTCTTTACACGCAGTGTCCCAGTATGCTTCAGTGCACCCCAGTATGTCCAAGTGTTCCCAAGTATGCTCCAGTATTCCCCAATATGCTCCAGTGATTCCTAGTATGCCCCAGTGTATCCCAGTATTCCGCAGTGTGTCCCAGTATGCTTCAGTGTACTCCAGTATGTCCAAGTTTTCCCCAGTATGCTCCAGTGGTCCCCGGTGTGTCCCAGTGTTCCTCAATGTGTCCCAGTATGCTTCAGTGTATCCCAGTATGTCCAAGCATTCTCCACTATGCTCCAGTATTCCCCAGTGATTCCCAGTATGTCCCATTGTTTCCCAGTATGTCCCAGTGTTTCCCAATGTGTCCCAGTATATCCCAGTGTGTCCCAGAATGTCCCAATGTTCCCGAACGTGTCGCACTGTTCCGGTGGAGGTGCCAGACGCCGCCAGGTGCCGCCAGGTGCCGCCGGGTGCCGCCGGTCGGCCCTCCCGCCGCAGTCGGAGGTCGCTGACCGCACCACCGGCCGGCCGGACCGCCGGCCCGGCCCCGGCCAGTCGGCGGCCAAAACCGGACCACACGGCCCGCCACACGGCCGGGGTAGACGACAGCGTGGAGACCGGACCAGGTCGGCATACACTGGACCACTACACCATACCAGACCACACCGGGATACACGATACCGTACCATTCCATGCCAGATTGCCGCGGCACAACCACAACACCAGACCGCCGAGACAAGCAACCGCAAGCAGCTCGGCACGATGTCCGCGCGCACACGCACACGCGCACACACGCACGCACACGCGCACGCGCACGCGCACGCACACGCACACGCACACACCAACAACGCAACGCACGCACACGCACACGCACACGCGCACACGCACGCACGCGTCGGCGCCGCGCACGCGCCGGCCGAGGCCGGAGCGGAGCGCCGAGGCCGTCGGACGGCGGCGAACAACGGCGGCACGCCACCGTCCCGTTATAACGGCGGCCACCCACAACTCGGCGAGACGGCAGTGGCGGCGCCCGTCGCGGTAGGCGTGCGACGGGAGCGCGTGCTGCTCGTGCGGCGGTGTGCAGCGGTCGGCCAGCGGTACAGGTGCACCGTGCGCGTCCGTGCCACTGGGTACAGGTGCACCGTGCGCGGCCGTGCCACTGGGTACAGGTGAACCGTGCGTGGCCGTGCCACTGGGTGCAGGTGCACCGTGCGCGGCCGTGCCACTGGGTGCAGGTGCACCGTGCGCGGCCGTGCCACTGGGTGCAGGTGCACCGTGCGCGGCCGTGCCCCTGGGTGCAGGTGCACCGTGCGCGGCCGTGCCACTGGGTGCAGGTGCACCGTGCGCGGCCGTGCCCCTGGGTGCAGGTGCACCGTGCGCGGCCGTGCCACTGGGTGCAGGTGCACCGTGCGCGGCCGTGCCCCTGGGTGCAGGTGCACCGTGCGCGGCCGTGCCCCTGGGTACAGGTGCACCGTGCGCGGCCGTGCCACTGGGTGCAGGTGCACCGTGCGCGGCCGTGCCACTGGGTGCAGGTGCACCGTGCGCGGCCGTGCCACTGGGTGCAGGTGCACCGTGCGCGGCCGTGCCACTGGGTGCAGGTGCACCGTGCGCGGCCGTGCCACTGGGTGCAGGTGCACCGTGCGCGGCCGTGACCACTGGGTGCAGGTGCACCGTGCGCGGCCGTGCCACTGGGTGCAGGTGCACCGTGCGCGGTCGGCCACTGGGTACAGGTGCACCGTGCGCGGTCGGCCACTGGGTGCAGGTGCACCGTGCGCGGCCGTGCCACTGGGTACAGGTGCACCGTGCGCGGCCGTGCCACTGGGTGCAGGTGCACCGTGCGCGGCCGTGCCACTGGGTACAGGTGCACCGTGCGCGGCCGTGCCACTGGGTACAGGTGCGCGGCCGTGCCACTGGGTGCAGGTGCACCGTGCGCGGCCGTGCCACTGGGTACAGGTGCACCGTGCGCGGCCGTGCCACTGGGTACAGGTGCGCGGCCGTGCCACTGGGTACAGGTGCACCGTGCGCGGCCGTGCCACTGGGTACAGGTGCGCGGTCGTGCCACTACAGGTGCACCGTGCGCGGCCGTGCCACTGGGTGCAGGTGCACCGTGCGCGGCCGTGCCACTGGGTACAGGTGCGCGGCCGTGCCACTGGGTACAGGTGCACCGTGCGCGGCCGTGCCCGTTGGTGACGTCACGCCGGTGGGGGGCCCGAGCATGCAGCTCGACACCCACCCCACGAGTCTGATCGGTCGTCGGTCCCGTTACGTCGTCTCTATTGGAGCGATGCATTCGCAGTGCTAATGCATACTGCTTAGCGTGCAGTTGAACGTTTTCCGACTACGGTGGGTATATCGGCTGGCATGTACAGTTCCAGGGCTAAGTGCGTGATCGCTTCACGGACATTGCGGGACGTCCGAGAAGCAGTAAAAGAGTACGATTCGCCACCAGGAACCCTGGCAATGTCGGCGCGCCGTCACGCTCGCATGACTCAAATGTGTCGATCGCCGCACTGAGAAACAAATTGACGTTTTCCTTACTGCGATGACTTGAACACATTGGAATACAATTCCTGGAACGACAAAATAACCACAAACATGCTTTGGCTTCATGATGAGTTGCGACCAGGGCTGGAAAGTTTTCGTCATGTGGCTGTTTTGGCTGGTTTAAAACAGGAATTAAGCTGACTGGTTAAAGGTAGTTTTAGCCACCTGGTGGTCAACCCGGATAAGACTAATGTCACTTTCGAGCCTTAATCACTTTGTCACGAAGGCGCAAAACCGAAGTATGCCACCAAAAACCGCTATGTATTGCTAGAACTAGTTAGTTGCCATGTGACGTGCACTCATGATGGACATTGGACATCGTACCGTGTTTCATTATAGTAAGATGGACCCATGTTATTTGTTTCTGGGGAAAGATATGCTGAACATACCACCTGCAACGTGCATATTCTGTTAAATTTCCCCCATTTGTATTTTTCCACTGTATGTAATGCATAACTTACGCGCTAAGTACATTTTAATTCAAGAGCAATCGATGCGACTGATTCTGGTAAGGGGACAAGATGAAACAAAGCTGAAACCGAATGTCAATGGTGGTAGACTACGATAGAAAGGATGGACCTTACCATATTTAATCTCATAAAGTATGCCAGTTAGATTATGTTCCAGTCTGCAAAACATTGCAACAAAGTCAACAAGGTGCACATGGCTGATCAATATGCCATGCGAAGATGCCTCACACCGACCAAGTCAGCTTGGGGCACTCCAAACACATTAAACATGCACCAACAGGATTATATCATAGGAGCGTAAATTCACACCAACTTTACCAAGCAGCTGATATGAGCAAAAAATACTATATGCCTAACTTGGAGATAAAACTGCCACAAGATATTGGTTATATTTTTATACTTTGCAGGCCGGATTCTGTGTACGAGTTTCTCCTTGTACCTTTAACACCGTGTGTTGGCTGATATTCAACACAAACCCAATTTGTCCTGCTTTCTTTGATTGTTTTTGCGATAAAAAGAAGAACGCTGCAGTTGTCATGTATTATCTATCGACTAGGTGTTTGATACCCATGTAGGTAGCGTCTTTATGCATACAATGTTACAAGCAAATTCCTGGACATATTTGATTCCCCGAACATCATTTTGGCCGAGCCAGTTTTAGCCAGTTTTAGCTAGTTTTAGCCAGTTTTAGCCAGTTTTTAGCCAGGTTTAAGCCAGTTCTGGCCGCTGGCATGGCTAAAGCTAGTTTTTGATCGACGTTTTGCCACATCTAATCGTGACGTATCTCGCGGCCGCGAAAACGCATTGCGTCGGCGGCGACAGAGTGGCACTCCACTGCGTCAATTATGCACCTCAGCAAGCCAAAATGTCCGGAACTGGACCGAGTACGCCATGCCGCGCAGCCGGCACCAAACCAGTCAGCTGTCCGAATCTTGACGGCGGAGCCGCGCCGACTGGCTCAACAGGGCGAGACCAGCCGGTTGCGGGCCGGCCCGCCGAAGGCACACACGGCCAGGCGCCGCCCAGCGCGACAAACAAAAACACGCCGGCCGGCGCTGGCTCTCTTCTGAGGAGTGCTAACCTCGCCGGCCGGCCACGAGCGAGAGAGCGCGCGCGCACACACACACCGGCGCGCCGGCGAGCCCGACTGCTCGATCGCAGGGAGCGATGACCCCTTACCCTTGGCGTCGCGGTGCGCCCTGCCCCGAGAGCGGCTCGAGATGCCGAGGCAACGGGGCAGGGCACGGGGCGGCGCGAGACGCCGGCCGCCGCCGGGCACGCTCGGCTCGCCGGCACGCCTCGCCGACAAAACGCGAGACGCTGATTGGCTAGCGTGACCTCGGCCGGCACCAGACGCCGCTTCCGGCCGCCGGCCACCTTTGACCTGCCCTGGGCACGGCGGTCGGCACCGATCCGGCCGGCGATGCACCGACTGCGACTGGTTCCCGGTCGTCTGGCGACTGGTTCCCGATCGTCCGGCGACTGGTTCCGGGACTGGCTGGCGACCGGATTTGGAGTGAACTGACTGTGGTACCGTCAGTTGTCTCAGTCAGTCATGATCAGTCGTAATGATAGGATAGGCGAGGCTCAGGACTTGAGGAGGTCAGGAGACGATACGCGTTGGATAGGCACCAGGGCAATGATCTGTACTTGATTAGTCGAGGTAAGTCGGGCAACAAAGTATTTCTCGAAGCCCGAGGAAACCGAACTTTGTTCAAAAATTCGGAATCCAATTAATAGGCACATAATTACATGATCTTACCCGGCATTCTTGTCGTGACACACTGTAAACAGATATGAGCGAAGTGATTTTAATGATGATGCTTTCATCCATCCGCGGTGCCACGGATTTTGGATACTGGTGGGAGACACTCGGATCCGTTTTGCCCAGCCACAGCTTGGCAGAACAAGCCTGTCTAGATTCAAAAATGTTGGAGACTGACAATGCTCGCATTGCACATGGCGGGCATGTATCGTGAAATAAATAAATATATGAACCGTGAGTGATGAGGATCAGGATGAGGATGAGGGACTCGAGTAACGTGACTCCTTGGATCAGGGACACTGTGAGTCCCTAGGTCAGGGACTCGAGTAACGTGTGATCCGCAGGGGCAAGCCCCAGTGAGTGATCCGACAAATGTCTTCATCTTTAGGGGCCATACCGGTTAAGCCAACACAACACTTCAGTGCATCTTCCTAGACCACCTACCCCCGCCCCCAATAAAACCTTATTAAACGTGTCCCTGCCCTGGACGGCATAATCCCCGGGCTAATGGTCATCTGGTCTGGTCTGGTCTGGTCTGGTCTGGTCTGGTCCGGTCGTCTGGTCACGCTGGTCTGCCCACTGCCGATCTGTATGCTTGACGACGAGAGGCAGAGTACCTTACGTATTTGACTACGAATACGAATAGAAATTTGACGAGGTGGGGAAAGAGACCCAGTACCATCAGCAGGTGACCCAGACTGCGCAGCTTCTCGGGCCTGTCCTGCTGTCTGTATGTGCATAGTTTGACAAGGTGTGGGGGAGAAACAGAGGCCCGTCAGCAGGTGATCCAGACTGGGCAGCTTCTCGTCGCCGTCTCGTCGCTCTGTCGCCTGGCAGTTTCGCTGCAGGCGTCAAGTCCACTCGACCGTTCAACGCCCGACCACTGCTCACAGCCAGCCACTGCCGGGCCGTTCTCTGTCACCACGCGCCACCACCCACCCATCACCTGTCAGTCGGCCGTGACGGTCCGCCCGCCACCATCCGTCAGCCGACCGTGACAGGCGGCCCGCCACTACCCGTCAGCCGACTGTGACGGGCCGCCCGCCAGTGAGGAGTGAGGGCGGACCGGATGTAGCCGGATGTCTCGCTCGCCCGAGTCTCGAGGCCCGTCACGCACCAACGCACGCTTTGTTCGCTGGAGGAAAATGGCCGGAACGGTTCCTCCGAGTGATGCTGGAATAACGCCTCAGCAGAAATTCCCGTGAGCATGCCAAGAAGCTTCGCTTAGTAACGGGGAGGCCTCTTTAACTAACGGATTAAATCACGGATTCCGATAAAATCACACAAAGACATGTATGGAAAGCGATGCAAAAGAACAAAGAAGCTGACAAAAAGCTTGTGTGATTGCAAAAAAACATTGCGGGCCAAACTCAGCATTGCACATGAGACCACACAGCTTCTATTCGACGAGCCCGCCCAGACCGCCAGTTGACGTTAGTTGACGCCGGTAGGCTAGAGGCTTCCTTCTTCGCTTTCAGAGTGTTTTACACTTTCCATTTTCAAGGCAGTACTGATATTACCTTCACTACCGTCACACAATCACTATCTTTAATACCGTCACATTTGCACTGTTTTCACTAGCGTCCTACCCGTGCACGCTACTTGGTGACCGGCTGGCTTACAGACTCCGACCGTCTCCATTGTAGCGGCGACCGTGCGCATCTTCGTGGTTTGTCGACCAGCGAGCCTGTGGGAGCGTCTGGACCAACCGGGCGTGCCCAGCGTCCCTCCACCGGCTGGCTGTGTCTGGTCTGAAGGATCGGTACGGCGCGGTGCTGTGGACCATTGAGCAGACTGCAGCTGTGTTTCACGCTCCGACACCCGCAGCATAGGTGTGTCCAGTGCGGCAGCCGACCGGGCGGGGGCTGGTTCACACCAGCACACTCACGGTCGCCACATTCGTGATCGAGATGCCTGCCGCCCGCCGCCCGCGGTCGGATCCCCGTCACGGCAATCACGGCCAACACCGGCTCAGTCTCACGGCCAAACTCACGACGGTGCGCTGACGGCAATCCGTCACACCGGCATACTGACACACACCGGCATACTGACACGTACAGGCATACTGACACACCGGCATACTGACACATCTACACACCGACATACTGACACACACCGGTATACTGACACACACCGGCATACTGACACGTACAGGCATACTGACACACACCTACATACTGACACACACCGGCATACTGACACGTACATGCATACTGACACACCGGCATACTGACACACCGACATACTGACACACCGACACACTGACACACCGACACACCGACATACTGACACACACCGGTATACTGACACACACTGGCATACTGACACGTACAGGCATACTGACACACACCGACATACTGACACACACCGACATACTGACACACACCGGTATACTGACACGTACATGCATACTGACACACCGGCATACTGACACACCGACACACTGACACACCGACATACTGACACACACCGGTATACTGACACACATCGGCATACTGACACACACCGGCATACCGACACACACTGGGATACTGACACACACCGGCATACTGACACATACCGGCATACTGACACACACCGACATACTGACACACACCGGCATACTGACACCACCGGCATACTGACACACACATGCATACTGATACCGGCATACTGACACCGACACACCGACATACTGACACACACCGGTATACTGACACACACCACATATTGACACACACCGGCATACTGACACACCGGCATACTGACACCACCGGCATACTGACACACGCCGGCATACTGACACACACCGGCATACTGACATATATGCATACTGACATCGACATACCGACATACTGACACACACCGGGATACTGACACACACCGGGATACTGACACACACAGGCATACTGACACACACTGGTATTTGCACACACTGCCATTCTGACACATCGGCATACTGACACACACAGGCATACTGACACACTGGTATTCTGACACACATAGGCATACTGACACATCGGCATACTAACGTTCACACTCACACCGGCATACCAACGGACAGTGGCGCACTGGCACAACGACGCACCGACGCGTCACAACACATCGGCGCGTCACAACACACAGGACGCCCACACCCGCAGCTCCGCTGACACACGCACGGCACGAGGCCCGGCAGAATCTCGCCCTAGAACCCCGCGGCGGAGGCAACACGCAAAGTACACGCAGCGCGGTCCGACTCGTTGCCGCTGCCGGTAAATAGCCAAACGCGCCGCCAACGGCATCGCACGTGGCCTTGGACACCTCGCTGCACGCAGAAAAACAAGCCGGCCGCGCCGTTGATTGGACGCACGCCGCGGTGAGGTTGCATCATCGCAAGTTTAAATGGAAACCGGCCAGCCTTGGCGGCGCGGCCGTGCGGCGGTCTGGTCAGACCCTGGCGCGTCGACTCCGGGGTGGCTGTGACAGACTGGCTCGAGTGACAGTGGCTCGACGTGGCTGTGACAGACTGGCTCGAGGTGACTGTGACAGACACTGGCTCGAGTAACAGTGGCTCGAGGTGGCTGTGACAGACTGGCTCGAGTAACAGTGGCTCGAGGTGGCTGTGACAGACTGGCTCGAGGTGACTGTGACAGACTGGCTCGAGTAACAGTGGCTCGACGTGGCTGTGACAGACTGGCTCGAGTAACAGTGGCTCGACGTGGCTGTGACAGACTGGCTCGAGGTGACTGTGACAGACACTGGCTCGAGTAACAGTGGCTCGAGGTGGCTGTGACAGACTGGCTCGAGAGGTGGCTGTGGCAGACTGGCTCGAGTAACAGTGGCTCGAGGTGGCTGTGACAGACTGGCTCGAGGTGACTGTGACAGACTGGCTCGAGTAACAGTGGCTCGACGTGGCTGTGACAGATTGGCTCGAGGTGACTGTGACAGGCTGGCTCGAGTAACAGTGGCTCGAGGTGGCTGTAACAGACTGGCTCGAGTAACAGTGGCTCGAGGTGGCTGTGACAGACTGGCTCGAGTAACAGTGGCTCGACGTGGCTGTGACAGATTGGCTCGAGGTGACTGTGACAGACCGGCTCGAGTAACAGTGGCTCGAGGTGGCTGTGACAGACTGGCTTGAGCGACAGTGGCTCGAGGTGGCTGTGACAGACTGGCTAGAGTGACAGTGGCTCGAGGTGGCTGTAACAGACTGGCTCGAGGTGGCTGTGTCAGACTGGCTCGAGTAACAGTGGCTCGAGGTGGCTGTGACAGACTGGCTCGAGTAACAATGGCTGGAGGTGACTGTGACAGACTGGCTCGAGGTGGCTGTGACAGACAGGCTCGAGTAACAGTGGCCCGAGGTGGCTGTGACAGACTGGCTCAAGGTGGCTGTGACAGACTGGCTCGAGTAACAATGGCTCGAGGTGACTGTGACAGACTGGCTCCAGGTGGCTGTGACAGACAGGCTCGAGTAACAGTGGCTCGACGTGGCTGTAACAGACTGGCTCGAGGTGGCTGTGACAGACAGGCTCGAGTAACAATGGCTCGAGGTGGCTGTAACAGACTGGCTCGAGGTGGCTGTGACAGACTGGCTCGAGTAACAGTGGCTCGAGGTGGCTGTGACAGACTGGCTCGAGGTGACTGTGACAGACTGGCTTGAGTGGCAGTGGCTCGAGGTGGCTGTAACAGACTGGCTTGAGTGGCAGTGACTCGAGGTGGCTGTGACAGAATGGCTCGGCCCCACTCGATTCCCGGCACTGCTGCTGATACTGCTGATGAAAAAGAGCCGGAGGACGGCGAGCGACCGGGAACACGGAAGCTGGAGAGCCAGGCAACTAGCCGGTCACGGCGATATGCATGATGGGAAATCAGGGAGCCATGCAACTGGTGAATCAGGGATTGACAGAGTCCAGGAGCGTGAATCAGGGTACCAAGGAAAATGCACTGGAAAGACGAGGTGACGGAGAGCCCAACAGAAGATGGATCCAGGCAAATTTCGAGTCGGAGAACAAAGGTAAAAGTGAGGATGAGATAGCAAACAAGGCAGTGACAGTGACCCTGAGAAGCACAGGCGAGTTCATAGAAGGATGTGTAGAGGGCAGGAACTCGAATAACCTATCAACTGGACGGGAAATTGTCTCCCGGTGATCGGGAAGTGTCTTCATCTTCAGGGGAAATATCGGCCAAGCGAACAAAATAATCCATTATCACGCATATTTTGGAAGGACTTCCCCAGTGACCCCCCCCCCCTCCCCGACAAAAAGAAAACCAAAACTAATCAATCGAATCCGTGATAGACGGAGAGCTTCCCGTCTCACCTTGAAGCTGGCGTATGCATAATTATTTCAATATTGCTTTATCACCATCCATGTATGTTAATCCGGCACCCCTCGCCTTCCCTGCTCGACAGTTGTTGTTTACATTCAGTTGTTCATCGACCACTGCCTCCCCCCCCACCCCACCACCACCATGGGATGCCACTGGCGCAGAGCCTCAGCACAGGATGCTTGAGCACGTGTGAGCGTGTGATGTGAGCTGACGTGAGTGCAACTCAGCCCCTCCGCCACCGCCGCTGCACACGGCAGCCTCAGCTACGCCCGATGGCAAGCAGCCGATGGCGCTGCCTGTCATCGTCACGCGTGCAGGAAGTGGGCCCAGTGTCACCGTGACACTGGCAGCGCGGTGACCGCCGCCACCATGGCGACGGTGTCACGGTCCGCTCGGCCCCGCCCACTCGGGACGCGGCCGCCGGAAACGGCCGGGTATTGGACGCTTCCCGCGCCCGGCGCGACCGGAAGCTGTTCAGAGCAAGGCGTGCGGTCAGAGCGTACTGCGCCCGTGACCGGGCGGCCCTTGGAACTGCTGTATCGGCTGTGATGGGGCGGAGCTTAGCAGTGGCGAAGCGGTCGCCGCTGACGTCAACCTCCCCGGACAGCTGGTCAGCTTCAGACGGCTGGCCAGCTTCAAGGCAGCTGGCCAGCTTCAGACGGCTGGACTTCTCTGCTGGCCAGCTTCAGACGGCTGACCAGCTTCAAGAGAGCTGCCCAGCTGCTGTGACATGCCGTCATGGTCCAGAGACGGCGCAGCTGGCAGACTGCTGGACCAGCAGCGGAGCTGGGACCAGACCAGTTGCGGGGCCAGACTGCCAGCTCATCCGCAAAGCTGGGATCAAACCGGCCGAGGAGCTGGCAGACCACTCGGTTTAGCCGGTCGGCCCTGCACAACGTAATTGTATGGGCAGAAGCAACATACCTAGCCGACCACACACATCAGCCCGCCCACTTCACCACGGCCTCAGCAATCGTGTCCAGAAATAGCCCGCGTCTGCCACGGGCTCTCTCGGAACTCGGAGCCCGCGAGTAATTATCTGTGTCCAATATTCAATAGTATCGATGTCACCACGAGTTCCGGGTGTATTTGCGCGCGAGCGCAGTGCAATGCGAGCGGAGCTATTTCGGTCCTGATCCCGGCATCCCGGATCGATTAACTGTGTCTCGGTGGCTTCGGCACACTTCCAACGTGCCCATACCATTATCGTCCACATGGAGCCGGCCGTCTGCAACAGCCGCCCAGAGGCACGATCACCAGCTGATCCCTGCACACCGGTGAACCAGGATAGGAATTAGCATTCTCTTAGAGATTGCACACGAGGCGCACCTAGGATTTTCTTAAAGTGCCTCCCCACCCACCCGAAACGAAATGTTATTATATCGAGATCACTTTCGGCGCAGCGCACCGTCTTGAAACTTGAAGGGGGTGCACTCGAACGCCCCTGGATGGGCGCCTTTTGTTACTCAGAGGGTCGTCTCCGGCGGAAATTTTTGATTGGGAGGGGGATGAACTCGAACATCCTGAAGAGGCGGGAGGCTCTTTCCATTGAGAGGGTGAGCCACCTTGAAAATTTGGGGGACTAGTTCCTCGACCCTCTCCTGCTAAATAGGTCCATGTCCCCTCTTATCGATTTTCACCAGTGTTCCTACGCCTCTGAAAATGAATATTTCAGGGAGCTGGGACAAGCACCTGAAGCGGTCGAAAACATTCATGGCACGGAGCCCAAAAAGAAGTGTGAGGGAATGCAAATGGTGTTGGACCGAGGAGAAAAGTGTGGGGAGGCGATTTTCAGAGGCGAGGCAGCTTGGTTGGAGGGGCGCCACTCATTGGGAAGATTCTAAAGGCGATGGTATGTACACTTGTGTTTCTCAAGAGCGGCATCTTTTTACCCGGTGGGGCACCATCGGTTGGAAGGTTCGGCATCATTGCAGTTTAAAGTAACCGAGAGGCAAGATTGACACACATTTTACCTTCATGAAGCAAACAAGGGTGTTAGGTTTTGTTAGGTTAGGCTAGGTTATGCCTTTGTTGAAGTTATAATTTTCTTTATTGGAAATAAAATCCGATTTTTGTTTCTTCAAAAACAGGTTAGGTTAGGTTAGGTTATGTTAGGATATTTTAATTCGAAAATGAGAAAAAAAATGATTGAAAATTGGTAATTTATCAAAAAAAAGTTTGTTTTCTTGCATGGAAGTTTAGGCTAGGTTAGGTTATTTTATGCTACTTTTTTTTCTTTATTTTGATCATTACTTTATATGCTAATTACCCAACTCCAAGCCCCTTTTTGGGGTGTTACTTTATCTCCAAATTAAAAAGTATGCACTTGCAGAGGAAATGAGTGGTCACATCGTTTTAGCACCTTCATAAACATTGCATTGGTAAAAGAAATGCGAAGAAATCAAAAAGTACCTTAAACTGCAAATATACCGAAAATGCAAGGAGGTGGCTGCATTCAAGCGTACTAGAGAGACGCTTTTTGCACACTTCGGGTGCAAATTTCAAGGGGGGGGGGGTGCACTCTCGCCTCCTGCACAGGCGCGTCCCTCCAGTCAGAGGGATGCCGTCCGAAAAGTGTGGGGAGACGAGTTCCACCGTTCCCCCGTCCATGGGAAATGCAGTATTCATCAATTAGGTGTAGCAGGAGTTTCCTTTGGAGGGAAAAAATGCTCGATTGTGCCACTCAAATAACGACATATGTGAGCATGGGACTCTACGAACGAGCCCCTGTAATCCATCGGCAAATTCTCAACCTTAGCAATGCTGAACCATGAAAATAAATGGTTTCACAATACCACAATCACAATAAACGCCTCTGCATTATGAGATGGACAGCGCCCCAAAACCCTCTGCTTGGAAGAACCATTCCGTTACTTGGCTGGCGGCCCATTTCCCAGGCGGTACGCAGCGGGAGAGAAACTCACTGACCCCGCACAATACGTCCGCTCGTGGGCGAGGCGGCTTCGGCGACGACTTTGACACAAGTTCAACGTACCTTATTGCGGGCTGTCCTGCGTATCTGCGGTTCCTTGTCCCTCACAAGCGTGAGATGACTGCTCTGGACACCTTTCACACACCGCGTGGTACCGCACCGGACCCCTTCACGCGCCTCGCTTCTCACCCACGGGCATGCGACGTACCCAGCTCCCCCCAGCTCCCACCAGATGCGCGCACCCCTCCCCACACGGCTGCCTCCATCCGACTGAGCGAGATCGCGCCGGCGCGCCGACGCCCCTGCCGCCCGTACTACGATAGCATTGGCTTGGGCGAGTCCATTACACGGCCAGACGTGCGGCCAGGCGACCGACTGGGTGAGGCCATCTCGACGCTCCGGGGAGGTCATTATTCGTAGACTGACTAGCAGCTGGAGCGTAACAGGATACAAACAAAGGATGTTGAATGCATTTTTCCAGTGTTCATCGGGATATTGGAACGCATACTGAAACCAAGCCAGTTAATGAAAACATTAAGCATGCTAACAAGTCGAAAAGTCGGAAAAATATTTAGCTTCAGCCAGTGGCGTAGCCAGGATTTGGTCCGGTGGGGGTGAACATTTGAAGAAGGTGCCCTACATACTTAGGCCTCCACTTTTCCGAAACTCCTCGGATTTCGGTCACTTTATTTTGCGAGGAACACCACACACGCACACACATACACACACATATATATATATATATATATATATATATATATATATATATATATATATATATATATATATATATATATATATATATATATATATATATATATATATCTATATATATATACATATATATATATATATATATATATATATATATATATATATATATATATATATATATATATACATATATGTATGTATATATATTATATTATATTATGTATATATATAATATATATACATATATATATATATATATATATATATATATGTATATATATATATATATCTATATATATATATATATATATGTAGATATCGATATATTGTTTTTTAGAGCATCAACAATTTTTTTTACGGAACATCAGCCAATGTTCGGCAACATCCCAGTGAACATGCCGACATGCAGCTGACATGAAGCCGACACCCAGCCGACATATAGCCGACGTTGGGCCGATGTCGGGCCTCTGTTGGGACGCTCGCGGCCCGCTGTCGGCTGGGGAATGGAATGTCCCCCCATGCCGACATACAACTGACGTTTCCCCGCTATCCAGCCGACGTCTTCTCGTTATCCAGCGGACGATCGCCCTCGCTTTGTCGAATGCACTTGATCTCAACAACCGATTCTCAGAACAACTGTGTTTTATCACTATCTAGCAGAACAATTGCATTTTGTCATCAGTCAAATAAAAGCCGTCCTTCACAGATACAATATCACAAAGCAGCTCCTCAAGCTCGTCACTCGCGATTGTTTTCAAACAGGCATTTCCCGTGGCCGGTACTCTGTCAGAGGCATTGTGGAGCCATGCTGATATCAGCCTCCCCGTTCCGCTGTCCTTTCTCCGTTGACATCAACTTCTCCGTTCCGCCCCAAACTTCACCCGGGCGGCATCTATGAAGCAAATTTAAGGATGATTACCAACAAGAACAAAACGGAATTGATACATACCCATCTTAATTTCACATAAGCGGGATTGGCAGCTCCAAATGAATTGAACGTCAGATAGTCCATAAATTTATGGAAAATATGTTGACGAATTCTGGGAAAGGTTAGGATGATCGTCTATGCGTTCGTTTAGGCTCAATAACGACACATTGTGCGGATATTAAAACTGTAGAACACTGTGTAAGGTACAATCGACCAGACTTAATTACGACGCAAACGTCTTACATATTATTTATCAGTGTTATGTGACATCTACCAGTAAAATATTTGAAAATGGAACGAATATGGTTTCCAGATTCGCTTTGGTGCCACATACACAATTGGTACACCCCCATGCACAGCACGATCTCACCTTTTTTCGCTTCTAACTCTCCGACCGACAGAACGAGATGGGACCTCGAAGGAGTAAAGCACCGCAAATGTTCGAGCCCTCTGCGGCGCCGTCATGAGAATTGTGTGAGAAGCAAAAAACTGCCTAGTTAATATATGTAGGTTAATGATTTCACCACCTACCTCCAGTTTCCCCACACTGCAGCTTTCATATTTAAATCCATAGCAGATAAATAATCGCATAGCACTTCCTGCCAAGCAGTCACCAGCAAATTTCATTTCAGCGGTCTGTTCGGCGTGGCGGCTGAATAGCGGGGGAACGTCGGCTGAACAGCGGGGGAACGTTGGCTGGATGGCAGGGACGTCGGCCGGATAGCGTGGGAACGTCGGCTGGATGGCGGGGAAGTCGGCCGGATAGCGTGGGAACGTCGGTCGGATAGCGGCGTGGACATGGATCTCAGCAGGATATCCGCTGAATCTGACTCAGTGTCGGCTTGATGTTGGCATGAGCGAAGCCACTGTTCAGCCGACAGCGTGTCGCCAGCGGCCCGACAGCGGCCCGACATCGTCCCCACGTCGGCTGCATGTCGACACGGACGAACATTCCACTGTCAGCCGACGGCGGGTCGCCAGCGGCCCGACAGCGGCCCGACATCGTCCCCACGTCGGCTGCATGTCGACACGGACGAACATTCCACTGCCAGCCGACGGCGGGTCGCCAGCAGCCCGACAGCGGCCCGACATCGTCCCCACGTCGGCTGCATGTCGACACGGACGAACATTCCACTGTCAGCCGACGGCGGGTCGCCAGCGGCCCGACAGCGGCCCGACATCGTCCCCACGTCGGCTGCATGTCGGCACGGACGAACATTCCACTGCCAGCCGACGGCGGGTCGCCAGCGGCCCGACAGCGGCCCGACATCGTCCCCACGTCGGCTGCATGTCGGCACGGACGAACATTCCACTGTCAGCCGACGGCGGGTCGCCAGCGGCCCGACGTCGGCCCGACTTAGGGCGAGCATCGGGCCGACGTCAGATTGTTGTCGGCGTGTTCCATGGATGGGAGGTCAGAGTACACCCTGTCAAAGTGTTGTATGTTGGTCGATGCCGGAACTAACTTCTGGCCGGTTTGGGCCCATACCAAAACGGTGTGCCAGCACCCCTTGAATTCATGCCCCGTGGTGAATATCTATTTTTTAAATACGCTCCTACCGCTGTCGACCCGACTGCGGCCCGATATCGTTACCCCGCTATCGGCATGAATTTGCCGCTGTCGGTCCGACAACGGCCCAACGTCGGCTGGCCACCATTAATATGCCGAACCCAACCCAGCATGTGCCGATATTCCAGGTAAGTTTGTCGATGTGGGGCCGAGAGCGGCCCGATGTCGGCATGCCGCTCACGAGATGCCGAGCTCGCCACGACACCTGCGAACATCGGGCCGATATCTGCATGTTTATTTGGATAGCGGCATTTTCTCACGGATAGTATTTCCCTCCACTGCCCCAGGCTGTGCCAGAAAATTTCAATCCACCCCTCACCTCCATTCCGCTAAACAGAGTTTTCTTCAGGCAGTGCAACAGGTTCTCGACACCTTATTAGCGATACGTATTTTATATAGACTGAACGTGATTTGCCCTTCTAAGTCTTGTTTTTTATTTTTTACTTGAAACGACTTACCTGACCGTCTCCTGGCTAATTCAACAGATATTTTTATGTGAGCAACGTCTTCATGTGGCACTGAATCATTGTACCCACTTGCACATTTTCACGTTATACCGCGCAGTTATTCTTCTGTTGATAGGCACTGTTTTGTGGAACTATCATAGCAAGGGTGGCTTTGTTTCGCCTCAACGTAGGTATCTCTGAAGTTTTTGAGATCCAGCTGTGAATAGGAAGAGTCCCTGGGAGCTGGAGAGGCCTTTTGAAACTGCACGAGGCCCTTGACACTGGAGGGTTCATTTGACCCTGGAAAGGCCCTTGAAACTGCAAGGACCCTAAGGCTGGTGTTACAGTTTGAAGCTCCTTGAAGCTCAACCAAAGTTAAGCTCAATGGAGGAGTCTCGGTTTTTTAAACCTCAAATGGGAACGAAACGGCCGCTGACAGCCGGAGAAGCCTTTCAACCTCGAAGGGTCATTGTGAGCTGGAACGGCTCTTTTAGGCTGGTGGGACACCTTGAATTGAAGCTGGAGGGGTCTTTGAAGCAGGATAAACCGGACGGGCCTTCATAGCTGTATGCACGCATGTTTATTTCTGAAAATTATGGGGGGGGGGTACGATGCATGAAGGCAATGGGCGGGCCAGATGGATTGGGAAGGGGGGGGCACAATCCATAGGGTCCCATGTTAAAGGATGAATTTATTGGGGGGAGGACAAAGCCAACATTGAGGGGGCACTCGCCCCCCCCCAAAAAAAAAAAAAGTACATAAGACATCACCCCTGGTGTATGGCCCCATGGAACTCAATCATCCCTGCAGAAGCCCAGCACACAACTATGCGACGGGCCAACGATGGCGCCACGCGGGCTGAAACGAGTGCCCGACGCGGGCAGCCCACGCATATCGTGCGCCGCAGTCACATGGCGGCCCCGTGATGCGGCCCGCCGGGCCATCGCGGACAGCCCACGATGAGCCCGTGAAAGGGCTGGATGTGGGCAGCTCGCACTGGTCCAATTTGGGCAGCCCCGCCGATTTTGCGCCGAAAGAAAGGCAAGTACGGCTGCCCGGTGCAGAG
The DNA here is from genome assembly GCA_034440615.1 of Ashinkailepas kermadecensis. Taxonomy (NCBI): domain Eukaryota; kingdom Metazoa; phylum Arthropoda; class Thecostraca; family Neolepadidae; genus Ashinkailepas; species Ashinkailepas kermadecensis. The sequence continues at coordinate 387,401 of JAOTOM010004843.1, read as the reverse complement.
GGACCACCCCGGACAGCGCCCATTGATGCACGCACAAGCGCAAATTAATTAACTATCGAGGACATGATTGCTCCAGTCATATTTTGGCAGACCACTAGAAGAGACCACAGTAGACCAGTAGACCAGTACTTTTAAAGACCACAGTAGACCACAGGAAAGCACGAGGCAAGGGTCCATTCTATGCAAAGTTAGCATGACTTTCTAAGAGGTCTATGGCCGTAATATGGAGTTCGTCAAGGCCTTCGCCGGACACTCGCGGGTACTAATTAGTCAGTGGAAACCGGATTTCCTGTAGCTTTGCGGCAAGCGTTAAATGCCGTCTCCACCGCAAACAACCCTTTAGCTGGTCGCAGCAATCGCCTGCCGGCGACCAAGTGTTTGACCAGACGGAATTGTTGCGGCGGCAACTTAGCCAACGCTCTGCGAAACGTGGTGGCTGGAACCGTAACGGCCGCGTCCAGCATCGGATTGTCACATGACAACCTATGTGTCAACATCGGCCGCGTCAAAAGCCGACAGCTCGACGCGGACCAACGAGTTCTGGTGCGCAACGGCGACGTGCTGTCCGTTCAGCATTGCTCACGTGTCGGGGTCACGCCACTTGTAGGCACGGCACTACACAATCAGACGCGCGATACGACAGTTGTCCAGGCACGAGCACACATATTTACATGTCTACTCTGATTCTACATAGTAGTCCGTATTTAACCACTGAGACAACCAGTATCACGCTGCCTGGTAATCAATTGCCAAGGTTTGGGCACACTTAGTTAATTGCACGACGTGTTTAGTCATTGCTTCTTTATTTATCTGCCATTGAATGCTTACATTGAGATGCTTTTTTCGTCAAATTTTTACATTGTATGTGTCTTATTGTCCTACAATATATTAATTTTATGTCTTTACGCTGTATATTTATCCTTATATTTATTTATTTGTCCAAATACCACGTGGCTTGGATGTTGTGACCTCGTCCTATGGTGGACATGGGGAAACGACCGGACGGATCCGGGAAACGACCGGACGGATCCGGGAAAGACCAGACGGATCCGGGAAACGACCGACGGATCCGGAAACGGCCACGGATCCGAAACGGCCACGGATCCGGGATCCCTGCTGAACGCAGGGTTCGCTGAACCCACTGCTCCCCTTCAGGTCGCTGAAGGTGCTGAATGTCCAAATCCCGCCATGAGTGTCGGCACGTGTTCGAACACATTGTCCTCACATTTCCTCACCCAGATGTAGATGCAAGGTTTTGCTATGGGGTGGGAAGTGGTGAGGAAACATTGGCTCAGGTGGGCACTGGCGGATGCAGTTATGCTGGCCCCTGGTGAAAGCATGCCATTGGATTGGCGCGGTTTCCCCATTTGGCTACCAAGTCCTCGATAGTAGTTTCATACTTTGTGCTTTGTGAGTGCATAGTCGCGGTATGAATGTGGGTTGCCCGCGGTGGTGCCTCTTCACGGGGCCGCCGTACTTCCCATGTGCCTCTCGGCGCACAATTTGCGTGGGTTACCCAAATGGAACCAGTGCAGGCTGCCCACGCCTTGCCCATTCATTGGATCCTTGTGGCCTGCCCGCGATGACCCCGCATCACGGGACCACCATGTTTCCGACGTGCCCTTCGGCGCAGGGTCTGCGTGGGCTGCCCGCGTCGGGCCCTCGCTTCAGCCCGCGTAGCGCCACCGCTGGCCCATCACGTAGTCGTTTGCCGGGTGGGTGTCATGCTGGCGTGCCTCACAGGCCCTGCTAATGGAAGCCCACGAGTGGTGATCGCTGGAAGGCCCGCAGCGGGCCATCGCCGATTTCGTGTGCGCAGCCCTTGTCCGCTTTACCCGCACACAGTCGTCACCTGCTCGCGATGGGCTAGCGATAGGTGGTTTGCTGGGAGTTGGCTGGCCTCTGGCAGGAGAGGGGTGCCTGGAGTTCTGGAGCCCTGGGAGATGGACCGCACTGGGAATCCGGAAATTCGAGGGGCGTTTAGGATTTTGAGGAGCCCCATCAACTTCTAATTGTTCAATACCACCGGTGCTATTAACCATATCCCATTACGTCTGGGAATAGATGTGGGGTGGAGTGGATTTGTTCCTTGAGAGAGAGAGAGAGAGAGAGAGAGAGAGAGAGAGAGAGAGAGAGAGAGAGAGAGATATATATATATATATATATATATATATATATATATATATATATATATATATATATATATATATATATATATATATATATATATATATATATATATATATATATATATATATATATATATATATATATATATATATATATATATATATATAGATATATATATATATGTATATATATTTATATATAGATAGATATATATATATATATATATATATATATATATATATATATATATATATATATATATATATATATACATACATACATACATAAATTGCAGCACTTTCCTCTTGTATCCGCAAAGGTCCTAAAGGGGAAAGAAAGCTGGATTGTCGCCAAGCAACACAGCATTAACCAAATTCACCTTTGATTATGATGTAATAAGTAAGTGAATTTACTTGATCCAAACAAAACCTCCACTTTCACAAGACGTCAAGCTGATCACTCCTTGGGTATCAACGATTTGCCGTGGCTACAGTTCTCGATTCAGAAGCCGATGATAAAATCCGTGGGAGAGGCAATTAAGTCAGCACACCAGGCAGTGCGGGTTAAAGTTCGATGAAGGAGAGACGCAAGCGAAGTGGCCAAAAAATGGCTGATATCCTTACTCGCAACGTTTCTTCTGCATTTTAAGTGTATTTACAAAATATTCGGGGGACCGTGCCTCCGAAAAGTACCGCGTTCCATGAACTGCGGTAGTGGTACATGATACGGCGGTGGTGCGAGTGGTGAAGGGGCAGGAAGGAAACGGTTTATTCAGCATGTTGAACGAAGCTTTTTAACAGTACCAATCGTAATAATTGGCACGGGTCGGCTAAACAAAGTTACAATAAAATAGCGATATGCACTTTAGCCGATTGGTGTTGAAATCAGCCTTATTGCTTGCTTTTGTTTAAGCAACTGAAATAGTAGCGAGTTTTTTTTTTTTAATTAAATTAATATTTTTTTTAAATTTTTTTTGTTTTTTTTTTTTTTTTTTTTTATAAAAAAATAATTTTAAATTTTACAAAAAGTTGGTAATTTAATTTAAAAGGTTGTTTTAAGTTTTATTTTTTTTTTTTTTTTTTGTCCGGGGAAATCTTCATTTTTAATGAGGGTGCCCCCCGGAAAGAAGGGTAAAAAAAAAAAAATTTATTACTTTTCTTTTGATGTCATCTCAGCACCTCTGGTATATTGAAGGTCGTATATTTTCTTCACCCAATGAGGCTATATTGGGGCCACAAATATCAACACGAGTGGTGACAGGAGTCAGTCATGCGCACAAAATATTTCGCTTGCTGGCGTTACTCCCGATAAAAGATCGCACTCCTCCAGGCACGCCACTCCAAAACACTTGGGCTGATTGTTTTAGTACAGGCAGTCCGTGTATGTCCGACACAACAGCAGCAGGGCTGTGGTGAGTCCCGTGAGCAGCCAAGCGGGTAAATCACCGGGCCCTGGTGAGTCTCCACTGTACTGTCCAGACAGAGTTCGAGTGGTGACACCGACTGGTAGCTGGCGCTCGGCCTGGACGGTCAGCTGACAGCTCGGCTGACAGCTCGGCTGACAGCTCGGCTGACAGCTCGGCTGACAGCTCAGCTGACAGCTCGGCTCGGATTAGATCGCGGCACTTAGTGCGGAAGTGGCAGAGCATTATCCGCACTTTGGCCTCTCGTCGGGTTTACCACTCTGGAAATTAATCACACACATGGTTTTCTATCTGTTTATTTCAGTGATGTTATCCGACCGCATCCCGGTGTGGGATTTCACAAGCGTAGTGGGTCAATTCTGGTGCTGGCGACCGCAATTCGGGATAGAATGACCACGGCGTCCGGAGACCTCATCCGAAGAGCAGACTACTGGTGCGAAACGCGAGAACATATCGGGAGGTGCAAAACGGCGGCATGACCTGGAAGGTCTTAATAGGACGATGTCCATTAAAACTCCAAACTGTTTCATCCGTCACAGATATTCACCACTTTTGCACGAATATTCCGCCACACAATCGAGGACGTTTGCTGATCCTTCTCATCTTTTAGTCACCACTGACTAAAATAGAACAGACCCAGTGAAACATTACTTTCCGATAATGCACACATGCAGCTATATGGCCCATGTAGTGGCAGTTGCATCGAACACAAAATAATTTTATTGCTTTTACCCGGCTTGCAGCTCCACGTAGGCAGCCGACAATCCTGTCAATGCCCCCGACTGCCGTATTGGCGATCGGACCTCGTCCTGGACACGCGTCTCCACAAACCTCAAGCTCCCAGAGCGACAATTCTACAGGCGACATTTGCAGTTTGCACACACACAGCTGTTCGGACCGCGCCACAGCAGCCGTCGCCTCCGGCAACACACGGCACCTCATCGAATCTTCACGCACGGCCTGCAATTCTCCAGATCCTTAATGAACAGCTTCATGCACGGGAAGCACACGTCTTCGTCGTCCGGTCCGAACGCGCTGCTCACGCGGAACGACTTCTTCTTGGTCGTTTTGAACTTCATCGTGAGCCCCGGCGGATCCGGCTTCGGCTCCACGTGCGTCCACCGCGACGCTGCACGTGGCGCTGCCGTCGCCGCCGGTGACGCCGTCGGTGCAGACGGCGCTGGTGTCGCCGCGGCAGGTGGCGGTAGTGTCGGGTCGACAGGTGGCGCCAGCTGCAGTGGCGTGGGCGGCGCCGGGCGGCCCGGCGTGGTCGCGGACAGCAGCAGCGAGCTGGCCTGCCCACGTCGCATCGTCAGTGCCAGGGTGGCGACGTGACTGCCGTCCGGCGCGACGTGCTGCGACAGCAGCGGCGGCAGCAGGCTCAGCGGCACGCTCAGCGACGGGAAGTACGTCGGCTTCATCTGGTCCACCACCATCTTCCGGAGCTGCATCTCGCCGGTGATCAGCTCCCCGCGCACCTTCAGTTTCATCTCTTGGGTCGGCTTCTCCGGCGACCGACGAGGCGGCAGGAGTGTGAAGGACAGCATCAGCGCCTCCACGTCGGCGTCCGACGGCGGTCGCTGGGCAGCCGTCGGCTCCCGCGACGGATTCGATGTCGGTCTCTGGGACGGTCTCTGAGATGGTCTCTGGGACGGTCTCTGGGACGGTCTCTTGGACGGATTCGATGCCGGTCTCTGGGACGGTCTCGGTGACGGTACCTGGGACGGTCTCTTGGACGGATTCGATGTCGGTCTCTGGGACGGTCTCGGTGACGGTACCTGGGACGGTCTCTTGGACGGATTCGATGCCGGTCTCTGGGACGGTTTCGACGCAGGTCTCTGGGACGGTCTCGGCGTCGGTCTCTTGGGCGGTCTCAGCGTCGGTCTCTGGGACGAGGTCGGTGCCGGTCTCTGGGACGGTCTCGGCGTCGACCTCTTGGACGATCTCGGCGTCGGTCTCCGGGACGATTTCGGCGTCGGTCTCTGGGACGGCTTCGCAGCCGGTCTTGGCGGCGCTGTCGTTCTGGACGTTGCCGGCTTACGCGCGCGGGTCGGGGCCAGGCTCGTCGGCCGCACCGTGGTGCGACGCGATGCGGTTCGCCGTGAAGTTGTCCACCGACGCGCACTCTGCCGAGTGGAGGCTTGCGTCGGCGTGGTGCGTCGTGGAGTGGTCGGCTGTGACGTGGTCCGTGGCGGCCTGGTGCTCAGCGGAGTGGGCGGCGGGGACGACCTGCTGACGGCAGCGGCAGTTGGCGGTTTTGCCGTCGGTGGCGCCACCAGTTTGTTGCCGGTCAGCAGTGTCCCGAACATGAAGCTGCCCGGCAGCCCGAACGTCTGGAACGTGTTGTGCGGCAGCGACTGGTTCAGTTTGCCGCTGGCCGGTCCGACCGGCGGCCGGGCGACAGGCCTGACGGTGGGCCGCGTCGACCTGTCGCCCGGCACAGGCCTGCCGGTCGGTGCGGACGTGCCGGCCGCCTGTGTCAGGTCGCTCGGCCGAGTTCGCGGCTTCATCCTCGGCACGTGGTCGGCTGAGGAGGTGGAGTTGACCGCGTGCGTCTGGAGCCGAAGCGCGGGCCGCGCGCGGGGCCTGGGCCTGCCGGTGTCCGTGGTGGGGCGCCGCCTGTCGGAGGCAGGTGTGCGGGCCGCTGGGGACGCCGCGGTCGGACGGGCGGCAACCCTCGGAGGAGGCACGATCCATCTCGGGACAAAGGACTTCCTCGGAGCCGAAGCGGTGGCATTGGCCGACGGACGGCGCGGCCGGCCGGGCTGGGTTCCTGTCGAGCCAGCCGACCCGCCCGCCGGCCTAGTACGCGCGGCGGCCGCACCGAGGCGCTGGCGAGGCCGCAGCCGACGTCCCGCCCGCACGTCCAGCTTGGTCTCGAACTCGAACAGCAATCGGCCGGACGGCAGCTCAACGTGGTTGTCGGCTTTTGAGCCCTCCACGTCCTTTTTGAAAGCGCCCGCTGAAACCGCAGAAGATAGAGCAGAGCGTAAGTGGCACTCCAAGTTAGTTTTTGTGAGTGAACGAGGTCAAATTCTGCCCAGTGCTCGGTGAAAATATATTCGGTGAAAATAAAGGGAGCTTCGTTTGATAAGACCGGAGGGAGTGGGAGGGGAGGGACCGCACACGAAGATAAAAACAGTCACACGTGGACAGACTTGTGCTCGACTCGAGTTGAATCGAGAATCGACTCATGAATCAATCGGTTTTGGATGAGTCGCGAGTTGAATCGATTCTTTTCCTGAAAACATATCTTGAGTCGCGAGTTGAATCACATCTTTCTTTTTTTTTAAATGAGTTGAATCACGAGCCAATAATTCGAATCACAATGAGTCATTTGAGTCTTGCGACTCAAATGCAAGTTATGAACAAATGATATAAAGCATGTATCTTTGTAAACAGTATGCCATGACACAAAGTAAGGAGTAAAAACACAGTATAATTATTCATGCTTAGCATTACAATTGTCAACTTATCAGCTGCCAGTGAGTAAAGAATGAGGGGTACTTAAGTTATTTGCCAAAAACGGATAACAATAACTACCAATAAGTATTAATGTTAAGCTTGGTATTCACAATCAGTATCATGCATGAGTATCATCAGTATCATCAGTATCATGCATGAAATGCAATCCTAGCGCCAGGAACACAACACAGAAATGGGATGTGATTGTGAAAAAGAATATGGAACCGAAACGGCCCTGCACTGCAACAGGCATCTGCACTAAATAAAATTGCGTTTGTTTGTGTCACAAATAACAAACCCGTGTGTGTGACAAGTAACAAACCCAAGGTACCTTTACTAGAAGGTAGATCGAAATTTTCCTTCAAGCCCGCATGACGTCATTCGAAGTTTTGTTTTAATATGGTATCAATTTGGTTGCAGAACTTTTCTCAAATCATACGCAATGGTCACTTTAATTTGCTTCCTAGCAAATATATTTGTCTTCCGCTCACCAGGTGAGTTATAATCTTGTCCCATTTCCAGTGAGCATTTGTTCCGACACATTTTATTCTCATGCATAGACAAGGTTGGATTTGCGCATTGTAATCCGGCATGTGGAGAGGAATATTTTGTAGTCATCCAGTATGGAGGATATTTTTCTTCAAACCTTATGTATCGTAACTTAATTTGCACCAATTTCAGTGAATTTTGAGCAATTTTACTTGATCACAGCAGTTCGTTGTCAAAAGTTAATAACTTAGGAAATTAAACCTCCAGATGAGAAAACAAGAAATTATTTTCTGGAGAGGATAATGTTCGGATCCCAAAAATATAGGATCAGCCTATTTTTCCAAACATGTGCCTACCGACCTACATTGACATACAGCAGTTGTTGAAAACAGTTTTTTTTCTAGGCCAGCTAGACCCAGGGCATGATGCATTCTTCCTTGATGAATCTTGCATGGATTATTGATGATACATGCATAATGGAACATTTATGTACAACACCCAGTGGCATCGCCACGAAATTCTTCCAGGGGGGGGGGGGGCAATGTTGATAAGGGGCCTCCTGCTCCCCGAAAGGGAGCCTCCACTGTGTTAGGGCCCCCTATTGCTTTTTAGGCTCTTAGTATGGTTCCCGAATGGGAACATGATTTCATATTGATGTCTTGTTTGTTCTTGGCATGGTGCATCATTTACGCAAAACGCAATAGCAAGAATCATTATTTTTTCGCTGAGAACTGAGTCACACCCGGATATAAATAAGCAAATGTGGATAAATACGTCAGTGCCAAAACAAACCAATATCTTTATGCTTTATCGACGAGAAGAATCTTCCCGCTGGCCTCTAGATTGTAGCGAGCTGGTGGGGCTCGTGCTGAGCATATCTTAAAGATATCTCCCATTGATCAACCCACTTCTATGACCACCAAGTTTAACTGAATATAGCTAGGTTCATCACTACTGTTAGTCATTCCCACCAGCTTGATCTCATAAACAAGCTTAAACGATCATTTCTCAGTCCAAGGACGACAATTTCGCGAAGGTGACAACGAGAAGTGGATTGAATCGGTTTTCTGATCGTCATCGTAGGGATTTATTTATTTTTATATCATTTGGTGCCGGCTGCAAGGCACTTGGCACAGAAGCTAAAATAATAAATCCTCCGCGAATAAATTAACGGCAAGAACAAGCATTGAACAACAATGCATTAATGGCAATGCAACAATGTAACAATGACAATTCATAAATAATGCAAAACCTTCGAATTCCACGCCGTCACGCCCATGGTTATCGCTGTGCTGCACCGTTTTGCAAATTATGTCGTTGAGAAGGTATTGAAGCTGGGAAGCTCTAATCATCCGGGCTGTAATCACAGAAGACAACTTTGTAGGAATAAAATACATTTTAAAACATCATTCCTCCCATTTAATACGGGGCATCGGTGTTGTTTTGTATGCTTGTGAGGGGGAATTTGCCCCCGCAATGTTGGCTTTGCTCCATGGGCGTAAGTTTCTGAAAATTATTGGGGGACCAGTGACGCACCTATATTTGCGTCAAGGGGAGGGGGGCAAACGTATTTGGAGGGGGTCCAACTACTCAATAAAGTATTCCGATTTCGACCACTATTTTGTCAAAGGGGACCTTTTTAAATACAATAATTAGTGATCAACTGAATTATCCTGTGGAGGGGCCTAATCTACCACTATCGTTTCTGATTCATCCGATTTCAACTGTAACTCCCCCACCCTGTTCGAATGTATTCTTTTGGTATCCCTTGATAAGTCACCTCGTACTGTTGAAATTACACCCACACAAATCACTTTAAAATGTAAAATTTCCCAACTTCAGACATTCTAGTTCATAGTGGCCGGTCGCCACGACGCCAACGTTAGTACACGTGCACACCCATCTTGCGCATTCGGCGCATTCGCCACACTTCGTGCGATGCTACGGATTTTGCTGGGCTTCCTACGCTTTGCTAATTGCTGCCACATGATAGATTTGCGCCATATCGGACGTGATAAAATGCTTCGTATGGGCGTTCGCTGCGAAAATTCGATTAATTAAATTCGATCATTAGTTCCCTACTTCCCATATTTTATGGTGAAGAAATGCGGATACCTGCTGAGCGTTGATGCACCTCATATCTTTGATTAAACATGCTTCCAGGTTGGCTACCGAACCGAGGCCCTGCCTGAGTGTACTTCTTTGGACCCGTTCGTATTTCTTCGTCTACAGATGTGTCTTAGGGCTCCAATCCATTTTTGTTAGAGGCCCAAGGCATTTTCGAAACCCCTGCTCGTTTTAGGCTTTGTTGCTTTTTTTGCGCACCGAATATTTTCTTTAGTTGTCGGGGCGCTCTCAAAGATCTCGATGTGTTTACTTAGTGCCAGGTATGTTTGTTCGTTTTGGGACCATGTTACTTTTTGCGGCCCCAGCCTGTTTTCAGGCCCTTGTGCGGTCGCATGGCTCCTGTGTGCCTTGAGAGCTTCCGGTGTTTTTTTTGTTTGTTGTTTTTTTAGAGTTCCCGGTATATATAGTTATGGCTACAACGCATGTTTTCGGGCCCTGTCGCTTTTTGCGAGACTGCGCTTTGGAGGGCCAGTTGCATTTTCGGTCCCCGTTGTGCTCTTAGGGTCCCGCTGTGTTTATTTGAGGCTTCTGACGCACATTTGTGGGGCCCCAGTACGATTTTGGGGCTTCGGTGCGATTTTTCTGGGTCCAAGCGCGACTTATCGCGCCCAGGCGCGTGGTTCCGGGACCCAACGCCAGTTATCTGGGCTCAACGCGATTGTTGTGCATCTCTTCTGAATCTTCTTTAAATTCCGAATCCCGGCTTGATTTTTCGAGTCCCTGGCGCCATGTTTTTGTATCTCACCTCGATTTTCTTCGAGCTCCGGTATGTTTTTTCGATGTCGTACGCGATTTGTCAAGGCATCTGATGACATGTTCGGTGCTCCAGAACCATTGTCCTGACACGGACTTTTTATGGAATCCCTCCTTATTTTGGAGGGCTCCGGCTATATTTTTCGGATACCGATGCGACTTTGGGGGTCACACGGTGCCTATGTGGGACCCTAGACGCCAATTGTTGGCAGCCCCGACGTTAATTTTTGATGCTCAACCAAATTTTTGGTACTACCGATGGGAATTGTGGGTCCGGGCGCGAAATTTGGTGGGACCGGTTCGAGTTTGCGGGGCGCGATGTACTTAACTGTGACCCCAACGCGATCCTGGCGGTTCCTGTTGCAGATTTTCGTGTCTCGGAGCGATTGTTCTGGGGCCCGCCTTATTTACTTGGAGCCCCTACGCGAATTCTGGTGGACCGACGCGAATTTTTTGCGGCCCCAGCGCGACTTTTGGGGGCCTCGGCTCGATTCTTGGGAGCATATCCCTCTTAGGAGGGAGGGGGCATTTGTCCCTTTGATATGTCACTGTGGCCACCGAAGGACTTATTTTGTCAGCCGATGGCACCTTTCGGAGTATAAATGCCCTCCGGGTAATTTTTTTTCCGGATCTGTTCATAATTTTCCGGTACCGGGGTCGATTCGATCGAGTCCCGGTGTGCACTTTTGGACATCGAGTTCTATTTTTTTAAAGGTCCTTATGTGATATTTTTGGGTCCTGGTACGATTCTTCGGTCTCCAGGTGTGATTTTTTTCGGTACCCTGACACGTTTTTTCCAGTGCCCAAGGAGTTTTAGGGGGACTTTGACCCGATTTTTTTGGGCGCAGAGTGACATTCCGGTTGATGATTGATTTTTGGGGCAGCTGCAACATTTAGGGTCCAGGCGCGACCATTTTGGTTCCCCAGTGAGATTTTCAAGGGCTGCGACGCGACTTTTTTAGTCCAATGTAATCTTTTATGTCCCGACGTCATTTGCTTGGATCCCTAGCGCAAGTTTTAGCGACCTCGACACTTTGTTGGTGTCCAATACGTTTTGGATGCTTTTGGTGTCATTGCTGGGGCCCCAGAGTGATTATCCATGTCCGGATTGTTTTTCGTTACCCCGGCTTCATTTGTGTCCCAATGATACTGTTGGGGAACGGTACGACCTAAAGTGCCCCTAGTGTGATTTTCATGGTCCGGGCGTGAATTTTTGGTACCCCTAGGCTCAGCGTGATTTTCAGGGGCCCCGGCCGGATCTTTTTTGGCCCATATCGTGATATTCAAGTACCCCGGCACGACTCCTGCCATTTCAGGGGCTTCTTGCAAATTATAGACCTCCTCTCGCGTCTTCGGAGTCTCGTTTCATTTCCTGGAGCCTCTTTACCGGTTTTGGACGTCTTCTCGTGCGTCCTACCCTCCTCCATATTCAATGGTCCTCCTCTCCTGTTTTGGAGGGCCTCCTCCCACATCCTGGGGCCCCTTTAACATGGCATGGGGCTTCCTCTCATGTTCCAGGGGTATCCTCTGCCAAATTAGGGGCCTCCTGCCACGCCTCGTGGGCTTCCTCCTTTGTCCTCGCAAAGCTGTCTTGAGGGGATCTTCAATTTTGGAAACCTCGCCTCCTTCCATACCTGCTACCTGCCACTCCCATCTCAAGTGCCTTCTCTCATTTACTGGGAATTCCATCCGGTCGTCGGGGCCTCATTCGGCCCTGGAGACCTCCTCCTCCATCTCGAGGGACTCCTCTCGAGTCCGGCAGGGGCCTCCTTTTCTGTTCTGGAGGCTTTCTTTTTCAAATTATGGGCCTCCTCTCACGTCTTCGGGGCCTACTGTTCTGCGTTTTGATTTTATCTTTGCCCATTTTAAGGGTGGCCTCTTAACTCCTGGTGGACTCCTGTTCTCTCTCAGGTGCCTCCTCTTCCAAATTACGAGCAACCTTTCCTATCTCAGTTACCTTGTCATTTCCTGGGGACCTTCTTACCCGTCTTGAAGCCTTCTTTCTCGCCTGGGAGCCATCCCTCTTATCTAATTGCCCTTATCTCCTATTTTAGGGGCTTCCCCGTTCATCATAGGGTCTTATTTCCAATCTTATATCGTCCTCTTCCGAATTAGGTGCTTCCTGCCACTTTTCTGGATCATCCTTTTTATCTTGGTGGAACCTTACCCGTTTTGGGGACTGCTTTTGCGTCTCCGAAACCTCATCTCATATCCACTGCCTTCTCTTCCGTCTTTGGGCCTCCTCTCATTTTATGAGGTCTCCCTCCCCGTATTGGGCCTCCTTTGCAATCCTGGGGGCCTCCTTTGCAATCCTGTGGGTCTCCTTTGCAATCCTGTGGGCCTCCTTCGCAATCCTGAGGGCCTCCTTTGCGATCCTGGGGGCCTACTTTGCAATCCTGGTAGCCTCCTTTGCAATCCTGGGGGTCTCCTTTGCAATCCTGGGGCCTCCTTTGCAATCCTGGTGGCCTCCTTTGCAATCCTGGGGGTCTCCTTTGCAATCCTGGGGCCTCCTTTGCAATCCTGGTGGCCTCCTTTGTAATCTTGGGGTCCTCCTTTGCAATCCTGGGGGCCTCCTTTGCAATCCTGGGGGCCTCTTTCGCAATCCTGGGGACCACCTTTGCAATCCTGGGGCCTCCTTTGCAATTCCGGGGGCCTCCTTTGCAATTCTGGGGCCTCCTTTGCAATCCTGGGGGCCTCCTTTGCAATCCGGGGGGCCTCCTTTTCAATCATGGGGGCCTCCTTTGTAATACTGGAGGCCTCCTTTGCAATCCTGGGGCCTCCTTTGCAAACCTGGGGGTCTCCTTTGCAATCCGGCTTCGCAATCCTGGGGGCCACCTTTGCAATCCTGGGGCCTCCTTTGCAATCCCGGGGGCCTTCTTTGCAATTCTGGGGCCTCCTTTGCAATCCTGGGGGCCTCCTTTGCAATCCTGGGGGCCTCCTTTGCAATCCTGGGGGCCTCCTTTTCAATCCTGGGGGCCTCCTTTGTAATACTGGAGGCCTCCTTTGCAATCCTGGGGGCCTCCTTTGTAATCCTGGAGGCCTCCTTTGCAATCCTGGGGCCTCCTTTGCATTCCTGGTGCCTCCTTTGCAATCCTGGGGGTCTCCTTTGCAATCCTGGGGCCTCCTTTGCAATCCTGGTGGCCTCCTTTGCAATCCTGGGGGTCTCCTTTGCAATCCTGGGGCCTCCTTTGCAATCCTGGTGGCCTCCTTTGCAATCTTGGGGTCCTCCTTTGCAATCCTGGGGGCCTCCTTTGCAATCCTGGGGGCCTCCTTCGCAATCCTGGGGACCACCTTTGCAATCCTGGGGCCTCCTTTGCAATTCCGGGGGCCTCCTTTGCAATTCTGGGGCCTCCTTTGCAATCCTGGGGGCCTCCTTTGCAATCCGGGGGCCTCCTTTTCAATCCTGGGGGCCTCCTTTGTGATACTGGAGGCCTCCTTTGCAATCCTGGGGGCCTCCTTTGCAATCCTGGGGGTCTCCTTTGCAATCCTGGGGCCTCCTTTGCAATCCTGGTGGCCTCCTTTGCAATCTTGGTGGCCTTCTTTGCAATCCTGGGGACCTCCTTTGCAATCCTGGGGGCCTCCTTTGCAATCCTGGGGGCCTCCTTTTCAATCCTGGGGGCCTCCTTTGTAATACTGGAGGCCTCCTTTGCAATCCTGGGGGCCTCCTTTGCAATCCTGGGGGCCTCCTTTGTAATCCTGGAGGCCTCCTTTGCAATCCTGGGGCCTCCTTTGCATTCCTGGTGGCCTCCTTTGCAATCCTGGGGGCCTCCTTTGCAATCCTGGGGGCCTCCTTTGCCTTCCTGGGGGCCTCCATGCCAATTGTTGGCACTATCTTGATTTCTGGGGCCTCCTATCCTCTCCTAGGTGACTCCTTCAAATTAGGGGCCTCCTCTCACGTCTTGGAGGCCTCCTCTCATGTCTCGTCGGCCTCCTTGCTCACTTTTTTCCTGTGCATTTCCGGATAGGGGCCTCCTCAAATTTCAGGGGGGGGGGCCCCCCAGTCTCACGGCAGGGGGGGGGGACTGTCCCCCTCTGCCCCCCCGGTGGCGACGCCCTTGACAGCACCATTGTGATCTAGGAATGCCCTCCTGAAACTTGCAACTCGACTGAAACTCTCCTGCCACTGGGGAGAAGAAGCTATGGCGCACTTAGCCCCCCCCCCCTGACTGTCCTTTCTTCCGCTCTTGAACGAGGGTGACAACTTGAACACGTAAAATGGATGGTAGAGGGAGCCTACCAATATCAGGAACAGTCCCTTTATTTTGGAGGCGCTTGATGGTGAGCCTGCCGGAAATGGCACATTGTTAGGCAGGACGATTATTACTGGGTCATTTAGGATACCCTTTGCTGAAGCTAAAGAATAGGTCTTTCAATTAGAATACGTCAAAGTACCCTATATTGCCGTAAAATATGCCAGATAGCGTAGAGAAAGTGGGTAAAATTGAGTGTAAACCAATGGTGAAGGGAAACCTTCAAGCCCGCTAACAAACCAACTCCGTGGGGGCAACAAAACCAATGCAATTTCATTATGTGCAGATACCTATTGCAGTGCAGGACCTGGGTGCTATTTTGAAGTTAGGTGGTGATGTGTGAGGTATATATGATTCAGGTTGTGCATCATGCTGATGTGGATTGAAGTATTATGCACTCATAGCTTTTTATATGCATTGACAACCATTCATCTCGTTAATGTTTTTGAGTCAATTACTTTATGCACCTGCACATGCATTTATCTGTATATATCCTATATACTTACCAACCATTACAGTACATGACGAATGATAAATAATGTGAGGTGAAAACAAAGTTATAGCAAAAATAATATATTCAACAGATGTTTCGATGTTAGAGCATCTTCGTTGGTGTCTAAATAAATACTAATTTCCTTCTTTAATTAGACACAGATGAAGATGCGTTGACATCAAACTGTCTGTCGAATATATTATTTTTGCTATAACTTTGTTTTCACCTCACATTATACACACAATATAATATATATATATATATATATATATATATATATATATATATATATATATATATATATGTATATATATATATATATATATATATATATATATATATATATATATATATATATATATATATATATATATATATATATATATATATATATATGTATATATATATATATATATATATATATATATATATATATAATAATCAGTGTGTGGGCAGTGCACACTGAATCAAATCGCTTATGAGTGATACCATTGAGTCGAATCTGAATAGATTCAAATTTATATTGGAGTCGTGAGTTGAATCATGCTTTATGAGCTCTGAGTCTGAATTGAGTCGAATCAAATAATTTTGACCTGCTCTGAATCATGAGTTGCATCGGATCTCAAGATCTATGAGTCAAATGTGAGTCGACTTAAAAAAATTGAGTCGAGCACAAGTCTGCACGTGGAGGAGTTATCCTATTGCATAAGTCACGCCGGTAAACGCTCAGCCATCTTCATTCTCAAATCGCCAACTTCCACTTGGTTTTGTTTTTCAATGTGGCGCAGTTCTATCTGTTCGCTTGGCAGGCGGCGCAAGGAGTGATCCCTATCGTGCGGCCACGGCAAGCGGCCCAACGCAAATAAATCCGTCGGACGGAAGTGTCGCCGGCAGTCGTCGGCGTCGACGGCGCCATTTCGCGTCGGCGGCGACACGCAGAGAGTGTTGTTGTCTCCGGCTCTGCGTCGAACTTGGCCGGCGGCTGAGGCGAATCGCGTTCGTTACCCGGCCGTCGTGGGCGAGAGGAAGCGAATTCGATGCATATTCGAACGCTCCAGGCGGCATGTGGACGGAACGCAACACAATGCCAGTCCGGAGAGAGGCGATGCAATTGGCGACTGGAGCGAGCCCGGGCAGGACGGCGACATTGGCGATCCGCCTGTGCGGCCGACACAGTCGAGACAGCCGGGCAAAGACAATGTCAGGTCTGTTCTGCGCCGCAGAAAAACAGCTAACGGCAATCTGACCGGATCACAAATGGGAGCGGCGATCCTGGTGATGCCCGAATGTGAAGCGTGATCGACGGCGAGGGCGTTGCTATCACACCGGTGCAGAAACCCGCATTCCACAGCCACACATACCCATACATATATATATATATATATATATATATATATATATATATATATATATATATATATATATAGATGTGTGTGTGTGTGTGTGCTTGCATGTGTGTGTGTTTGTGTATGGTTCATATCAACAAATAAATAAAACGGTCTTGGAGGCCCACTCGGCATTCTTATGATACAGTACCTGTTCTTGGTCAGTTGTCAAGCGGGAATGCCTGACTCGGCCTGACTTGGCCTGACACCCATTTCAGAGCTCGTCTGTGATTAGCCAGCGGCCAGCCGTTTGACGTCACGATGTCTGACCTCAACCCCGGCATCCCTGATTGGCCAGTACCCTGGCAACATGGACTTCGGTAAATTGCTACCGGGGTGAGGGTGTGGAAGCAACACCTCACGCGTCGCCGAAAATGAACCAGGCTGGTGTATGCGCCAGCATTGTGGTGCTGATGTTTTCCAGTCGAAGTTTCATGCAGACGCAGGCTCCCGGTTAATCGCTCAGATGGTTCCCGTCTTGTGAGGATCGGTGCAGAGGTGGATAGCCTCATTGAAAGCTGTTGGGAACAGGTGGGACCCAGTCTGAAGGCCGGGCGGCGCTTGCTTGGAAAGCAAGGGAACAAACAGCACAGGGATCGATCAGATAACAAGCAAGGTGAGAGAATACAAGCGGCCGGATAAGGGTTACTGCCGTACTTTTTGGCCGGGTATCCCTCGATTTTCCGATGGCGATGAGGTTGCCATAGCAACGCTGAGCTACAGCGATAGGCTGAGTGACCATGTTAAGATTCTTGCCCAGAAAATCCCAAGAATTTTGGTGCAGCTGGTTGAATTTAGATCTTCACCTTGGAAAGTAATCGAAGATGTCGACGCTTTTTGTTGAGCTTTGCGTACCGACATGATAAACTCTGCTTGTCTGATATACTCTGATAAACTCTGATTAATCTTGAGCCCACTTAATTCGAACGAAGCCGACAGTCTAGCAAGGTCAGCCTCAACATTGCTACCTACGAAGCTCGGCAAGTGTAGAGGATTTGGGAGCCATCAGCCTACGAGATAATGAATGGGTGCAGAGACGGTTAACACGGCAGATCGTTTGTAGGTAAGTTGCACATAGCGGAACTCAAGATGCTTCCATGGCTTCCCTGACGACCTGACGACCTGACGACCTGACCACATGTGGCACTTCGGGGCTCGTGCTATCGCTCACAGCTTGTGTGCGACATTTAATGTAGTCACGAAATTCAGTGCCTACCGCTGACATGTTCTGAGGAGTGTGTCGCGGTCTACGCAATCAAACGTCTTGGATAGGTCGCTTGCGACTGTACTGGTCAGATGGCGTTCATCTCTGTTGGTGGAGACGGCGTTGACAAGATTCACAGCTGTCGTTCACGGTTGAATGGTGGGCTCGATACGCGTGCTGAGATGGTGACAATAATTCGTTCTCGGTCAGATATCCGAGGGAGCTGAAGGCTAACCAGTTTCTCAGTTACCTTGGCGATAACACTAAGCACGCCAGTAGCACGCCAGTTAACATTGCACGGATCCGCCGCATCACCTGAGTTATCAATGTGCGTGACAGAAGTGTTTCTACATACTCGGCACTTTTTTCATTGACAGGCGATATGTTGATCTCTCGCAGTAGATGCGGGCCGACCGCTGCAAAACAATGCCCGATGAGCTGCAGTGGGAAGATGGGGGGGGAGGGGTGCGTCGCTGCCCGTAGCTTTCAAGTCGTCATGGTGCTGAGTTGGGGAAGTGTGGCCGAGCCGACGGTAAAGGCGATGGCGGTGGCGAGTGGCCAAGGCGGCAGTCAGCCAGCTGGACCGCGATGCGGCGGCCCACGTTGGTGAAGTAGCCGTCGAAGATGTTGACTGTGGCTCAGTCAGGCACGCCTTCTGGTCCAGTGCACTGCTCGTGGCCGAGCGCGCGCCTCCGCGAGCTCTTCTACACGCTCTTTTCGGAAGGCGGCTCTGCGAAAAATTCGGCTCTCGCTCTCGCTATGCGACACTTAGTCATTTCTGAGGGTTCTGCCCATTTGCGGCTGTTCGAAGTGCGTCTCTCGCCTACCGCAGCGTCTCTCCTGGTCTGAAGACGCGTCAGGTCGTCGTTCAGGGCATGCCACGGGCGGTCGAGAAGCTGACGTTTAATGTTCTTGAGAGAGCAGTGAGCGTCCACAGACGTGCGTCATGTGTGCAGGAAAACCTGCGTGGGCGTCGTCAGCGGAGGTTGTGCTCGGATCTACGCCAGACAACGCTACGCCAGCTACGCCAGACTACGCTACGTCAGCTACGCCAGACTAACCAGCGGTCAGCAGGTCGGGGCACAGATGGTTCTAGTTTCCGGTTGTCAGCGATCTCTTGACGTGACATCGGTGCCGCTCTAGGCATCGGCACCTCAACCCTGTTGTGTAGGGCATGCAAAATAATTTCATTGTTAATGGGGAGCGGGCTTATTCGGCCCCTTGATATCTCGCTAACCGATGGACTGTTTTTGTTTGTGAAAAGTGTTGTTCGAAACCTGGTATCGTGAACTTCAGTTTGATAAAAACAACGTTCGTAAAATTTGAAAACACTGGATGCAGGAGGAAAAACGAAGAGAAATACCAATTTCTGTTTTACTGTAGCTCTTGGACTCACTGAGTCTCACATTCGGATCCAATTACTACCAATCGAATTCAAATCCATAGTGCACTCAATTTTGGGCTAATGAAGGTCAAATTAAGAAATCATAGGCTTATCCAGGTAACCGAAAGGGGGAAACAAATTTGGCCAGCGAAATGTTTTGCAACCCACTCAAATATTCTTCATAGTCAATGAGTATTTGATTAATATACTGAGTGGCATCCTACACATGCCAAATCCATATCATAAGGGACGCCAGGTACATACAAATGGGGTAGGCGCCTTATATCTTTACCCTGGATCCGCCTCTGCCCACAACATCTTGTGTATGAGTCAGTGCAGAAAACATGCGTAAAAAATGCATGCATTCTGAAGTCTCAGGGCAGCCAGGCTTGCCTACCGTCTAATTACTATAAACCATTCCCATTACTTGAAAATACTTAGTATAGATGTCTCCTCTCCAGAGCCCGCTTGGTCCATCTATGTCGAAAATTAGATACGTCCCTCTCCAAACCCTCCTTGAGCCATCTATACCGAAAATTAGCATATTCTGTCACTATAGGAATTCCTAAGAAATCAACAATTATATGCTGGTACGGCAAGTGCTTGCAATATTATCATGTTGAAAGCCGCCACAAACCAACTGTACTACCCTTACCTTGGAACTACCTCTGATATTTAGGTGCATATTAATAACGAAAAATGCGCAACATGTGTTCTCCATGAATGGCATTGGCAAAAATATAATCCTGATGAACATTATATGGAAATATATGACCGGCTTCGAAAGCTCATCAAACTGAGAACAATTGGTCCGATATGCCCTCCAGAATCCCTGCCTGGAGCCACCTCTGATCAGTCGCCCAAAATTGTTTTTGGTACACTATACGAGCAAAAGTGCTTTAAGAAAAGTCACGAAGTTTCAGAGTACTACAAGAGCGCGATAAGAAGCGGCGAGCAAAAACCTGAAAGGGGTTGCAGAACCCCCTTAAATATAAATAGAGCTATCCGTGGTAATGTCGCGACAGCTTACGTGAGTGTTCACTGCGGCTTCCTGACGCTCCAGACCAGTGACGTCGGTGAGCATGTGGTCTGTGAGAGGTGGTGGGTGATCGTTCCCGACGGCCGCCTGACGCTCCAGACCAGTGGCGTCGGTGAGCATGTGGTCTGTGAGAGGTGGTGGGTGATCGTTCCCGACGGCCCCTGACGCCCAGACCAGTGGCGTCGGTGAGCATGTGGTCTGTGAGAGGTGGTGGGTGATCGTTCCCGACGGCCGCCTGACGCTCCAGACCAGTGGCGTCGGTGAGCATGTGGTCTGTGAGAGGTGGTGGGTGATCGTTCCCGACGGCCGCCTGACGCTCCAGACCAGTGGCGTCGGTGAGCATGTGGTCTGTGAGAGGTGGTGGGTGATCGTTCCCGACGGCCCCGACGCTCCAGACCAGTAGCGTTTGGTTTGTGAGAAATGGTGGGTGATCGTATCCCGACGGCCGCCGGACGCTCCAGACCAGTGACGTCGGTGAGCATGTGTTCTGTGAGAGGTGGTGGGTGATCGTTCCCGACGGCCGCCTGACGCTCCAGACCAGTGGCGTCGGTGAGCATGTGGTCTGTGAGAGGTGGTGGGTGATCGTTCCCGACGGCCGCCTGACGCTCCAGACCAGTGACGTCGGTGAGCATGTGTTCTGTGAGAGGTGGTGGGTGATCGTTCCCGACGGCCGCCTGACGCTCCAGACCAGTGACGTCGGTGAGCATGTGTTCTGTGAGAGGTGGTGGGTGATCGTTCCCGACGGCCGCCTGACGCTCCAGACCAGTGGCGTCGGTGAGCATGTGGTCTGTGAGAGGTGGTGGGTGATCGTTCCCGACGGCCGCCTGACGCTCCAGACCAGTGACGTCGGTGAGCATGTGGTCTGTGAGAGGTGGTGGCGTGCCCGGGTGAGCCGGCTCGGTGATCAGCTGGCTTGTGTACGGCTCTTGCAGCGTGGTGATGAACGGCAGCACTGTGGGTTTTTCGGACCTCGACAGGTTCAAGTGCATGTCGCCAACAGGCACACAGGCTTACCATGAGCCATGACCTGCAGCAGCTGCTGCCGCAGTGCGTCTGTGACTGCAGTTACAGGTTTGCCAGGCGGCATATAGGTGGCGCTCAAGACGGCAGAGCGGCCGCCGGGACCTGCTGCCGTAAGCGGCATTATTTCCGGCCGAATTCTTAGTGGGAGTTCTTATTTGGGTCTGTTTTGAGCCACGTGGCCACCTGGCGCATTCGAGGAGGACGATACCTGAGCCACCGCCTGTGGCTCGTTGCCGGCCGCGCTTTGTGATAATTATATGGGCCCGAAAACCTTGCAGCCGCTAAACCGCTGATGATTAGGCTGACAAGTCACGTTTCAAACACACAAAGTGCGCCCAGATTATGTCGGCGGCTGATAAGCCGTGTGTCGTCAAGCTTCGGTGACAGTAACCCGATGTCTATGTGACCCAAGTTGATAAATTCACCGGTGTTGGAGGCGTCTCACGACCGATTCCCAGTCGGACGCGCCGGCCGGTCAAAGAGTCCGCCCTCGAGCAGCAGCCACAGCGACGAGGCAATAATTCCGCCGCATAAGGCAATGGTCACAGCGGTCCACGACACCAGACAGCCAGGGCCGGGGCGGCGGCGGCGGCGACTCGACACACGCGACGACACGGCCGGCCGGCTCTACCCGGCCTGACGCCGGCGCTGCTCTGGCCGCCGCTCATGGTGCGCCGCCATGACAGCTCGGACAGCCGGTCACGTGACTGATTAGAATGTGCTGGCAGAACCCGGCGGCCCGTGGTGACTGACCAGCCAAGCGTACTGCGTCTCCGGCGACCGGCAACACGCGGTTCGGGGCGACGTGAGCCTGCCATGAGCGTGGCAAACAGCGAAAATGGTAAACTTGAAAATATTTGCATAACTGTTCACATACATACATTTCCATAACTAATTACAAGCCTGTGGCATAACCAAAAACAAAATCATTGTCATCGGAAGCAGCTATCTTGCGCGATCGAAAACCATATTTTTACCGTGAGAAAGCAGGTGCAACTCTTTGCAGGCATGTTTCACGACCACAAAAACGACTGTCATCTGAAGCAGCAACCTTGCGTGCTCGATAAACATATTTTCAACGTGGGAAAAGCGTAACAAAGAACAAACAAAAAGAAGCGCGGCGCTCCGGAGAGTGGCAGCGCCGGTCGAACACAGAGCTGGGTGTGTAATAGCGATGTCCAGGCAACCACGGGCCACAGCGGCATGGAGCTGGCACACCAGTGTGGCGAAAGCAACATGCAATGCAAAGTCAGCCTCGTTATTTTTTCATCTACACGTGTCACGTGACTTTCACAGTAGGCTGAGCGTGGAAATGTAATGTTTTGGTCATTCTTCACAGTATGCTGAGCCGCGGAAATGTACCGCTTTGGTCATTGTGAACATGCTGAGACTTGAAATATGCTGCTGTGGTCACTTTTAACGACTAAGGTTAGAGGTCGGCAACCGGACGAAGCAAAGAGTTGAAACACACACATAGCATGTGGTTCATCTACCGACTACATTTCACCTAGCAAATGTGAATGTTTGCGCCCCACAGGTTCGGCACTGTCCCGGTTTCGAAATCCTGCTCCAATGACATGCAGATTATGCTCAACCCGCTGCGAAACTGGCAATGAAACTGGCATGACTGGATAACCCATTTCACTGCAGTTAACATAGTACATTGAGATGTTCTCTTTTGAAAGTACTGTGGGCACGATCCAGTTTGCTCTCAACCATGGACGAATCCAAGGGGGATCGTCCAAGAATGGACGAATCCAACCATGAAAACCGTCTCCACCCCCATGGGACCCCGAAGGCAGGCATGGAGATGCAGCGCCATTCCAGGATGTCGATTGCACTCTGCCTCATCCCACCTTGAACTTTTCAGGCAAAGGCGCTCTAATTCTGCTCAATTCTGTCCAATGCAAGGACATAGCATAGTGTTGTGGAATCCCAGGCGCAGTACCTCGAAAACGAAATAAAGTATAACAGGTAGCAATTTATGTACGATGAAGACTTACTTCAATTAAGAAGTATTTCTAGGGAGGTTTTAGGAGATAAGCATTCCCCATGCTATGTTTGCCAATACAATAGCGCTCGTGCTGCAGGCTCGAAATGGCGATGTCGAAGGCATGACAGCCCTCCACAGAACCCAGCGGTCACAATTTTTGCTCAAGGCAGGGGTTTGTGGCAGTACGTTCTGCGGCCGCATAGCTGCCCATATAATTCACTCTGTCGTCGAGATCGAGTACCGGATACTTTTAACCCGGAGGTTTTATGGTCGAAAGCAAGAAGGGCGTGCTTTTTAGTTTCTTTTTCGATGCCTTTGGTGATGCAACTTCGTGAATGCATCGCATCTGAGGATACCTTCGCTCCACAAACATGCTTAGCAGACTGCCGTGACTACATCGAAGGCAATGCTTCGATGGCCGATATGCACGAAGCCAGGTTCGATACTTCCACACGTTAAGCACTTTCCTCCGATTGCCCAATGTCCGTAAGTGCACCTTATGCTGGACTAGCTCATTTTTTTTCAACTTTCAGCTTTCAGCTTCCTTCACCGTCACAAACTCGGTTTTCTAAGAGATGCTACGTTCAAGAAAACCTAGAAATTAGGATAGTGGCCATGCAACGCTACAAGACAATTGAGCTGTTCATATTCGAGACAGAGACCCAATCACAAGCCGATAAATGGCCATGAGAGGTAGATTGTCTCTGCATGATGGACAGTCTCTAGCACCACATCAATGATGGTTTAGAGATCAACGTGTATTTATGCAACGCTATATCTGTATGTCGACATTCATGCAAGCAACATATGCATGTCATGCATGAGTGCTGATATGTTAATCACGGAAAACTTAGCATATCTGAGCATAAACCAACATTGTGTAATATGTCTAATGGACAAGTATGCACTTACTTGGCAAATGTTCAACTTAATTGTGTCAGCCTGAATATGACCTCCCCTACACGACATATATATATATATATATATCATCTTATAGATGTTAAGTACAGTGAAAATGTTCAAAACACTCTACATCCGCCTCCCTGCCGTCGCAATGGAAGGTGACAAATACCAATGATTCGCAGGTTTGACCTTGGGTTTGTGGTTCACTTCTAATTCGGGCGCGGAACCGTGACAGGCGTGTACTTAAACCCGCTGTAGTTCTGCTCAACTTCAGGAAAGGCTACAAGTGTTGGACAGTTCAACTCCATGCGCGCCACATAGATAATAGTCCGGGCGCCGCCATCCACCAATCGTTCTGCATGCGCAGTGAGGTTTGAATTGTTCGCCATTTGAAGAAGCGAGTCAGCCGAAATTGCATCGCACTCAGTGCAAGGGAGGCACTTCCAATCTCGACAGCTCTAAGGCTAAGGACAAGAAACTATCAGGGCCGGTGGCGTTATGGGGCGTTTTGCTGCAGCGGAGCGCAAATCCACAGGCGAAGGCAGGGGAAGAACCTTAAAAAATGATTTGGGAGGGAGCAAATATTTGTTCATGCCATTCCTTCCAGTCAACGACATATATTATGACATAAGACCTCTGTACGGTGCACGTATACGGTCATATGTTATACTCAACTCACCTGACATATCCGGCCATGGGTATAACATATGACCGTATACGGTCATATGTTATACCCAACTCACATGGGATCTCCAGCCAATAATATAACATATCACCGTATACAGTAATGTGTGACCATATACAATCATGTATGTTAAATCTGGACGACTATAAGTGGAGGAAAGTGAACGTTAAATATGCAGTGATAGCCGAAAGTAAAAATAAGCATCATCCCCGATGAATCTTAGCCGTCGGTGTATACCACGACCTCGATATCGGTGTGAGCATACCGGAAGCCGTCAGCTGGAACTGGAAGTCTGAATGCCGGTGTGAACCACCACCCACCCCCGACCGGATTCTCACCGCGCTGCCGCAGACTATGCAGGCGCATGTGTGGCTTGCCAATCATCTTGTTCATGTGGAAGAACTTCTGGGACATGGAGCAGTTGACTCGCCGGTGTTGCATGCAAGTCATGTAGAACTGGTTGAACTCGGTCAGGCCCGGACACAGGTAGCTGAAGCGCCGAGACTGCGGGTCGCACATGTGGTACATCTGCCGGCATGAAGAACACGTGGCACATCTGCCGGCATGCAGAAACACGTGGTACATCTGCCGGCATGCAGAACACGTGTCGAACATCGGCCGATATTTAGAACACATGGTACATAAGCCGATAAGCAGAACACGTGGTACATATGCCGACATACAGAACACGTGGCACATCTGCCGGCATGCAGAACACGTGGTACATCTGCCGGCATGCAGAACACTTGTGGAATATCTGCCGACATACGAAACATTTGGTACATCTGCCGGCATGCAGAACATTTGTGCATCTGCCGGCATACAGAACACGTGGTGCATCTGCCGGCATGCAGAATACTTGTGGCATATCTGCGAGATACGGAACACGTGCGATACATCGGGCGATATGTAGAACACGTGTGGAACATCTTCCAATATCCGATTCCGTGGAACATCTGTTGATATGCAGAACACATGCGGTATATCTGACAGAATATGTAACATATTTGGTACATCTGACGACATGCAAAACACACGAAGTACAATTAACAACATCCAGAGCAATGTGGTATATCTGCCGATGTGCCGAACACCTTGTGCCGACATACAGAACACGTGTGGTATGTTCATCTTCCATATCCTGCATGTGTTCTGTGGCCGAAGCATGAATCATGCGTATGTGACTGTCGTCAAAACGAACATCTCCGGTTCTGCTGACAATATAGGAGACATGCCATGTGGTGTACGTGCGAGTGCACAAAGCACCCGAGTCAGAGTCGAACGAGTGTTCATGAGATGGGGACACTGGTTGATTTCTTTCAATGCAGTAAACACTTGGGCTGGCCAGAGGCACCTACAGCCTCAAGAGTACAAGACCTCCTGGCTGACCTCGTCAGCTGATTATGGAAAAGCCGACGCCCACCAGCGGCCTCGGTAATCCTCCCTTCACCCCCACCCTCACCCACACACTGCCATGGAACGATGAGCCAGACACTAGGCGGCCACAAACGTCTTGGAAGTCCCATTATAGAGTCGTCGAGACGGTATTTTCAGATCATCCGCAGCCCACATCTCGGCGGTGCCGCGATCAATTTGGACGGAGCCGTTCCGAGTCGTGGGCGCGCGCGCTTCCGGCGGTGAGACCTGTCTGTCCGTGCCGACCGAGGCGTGAACCGAGCCGACTGGTGACCGGCCGCCGGCGCCCCCGCCCCCGCCCATCCGGCACGCCAGCCGTGCGGCACGCGAGGCCAAAGGTCACCGCCAGCGGCCGGCATCAAAGGGCGAGTGGAGTGCGGGTCAGGACGGGGCTATTGGGCCATTGGAGGACAGCGGGACGTCATCTTGTGGGCGGGGTCAGGCGACAGGAAGGCCAGGCATCAGGGAGCGGGACGACATCGCATGGATCGGGTCAGATAGCTGGGCGCTAAGGATGAGGCGGGATTAGCAAGCGCACCGGATGGGGTGGGGGGGGGCGGAATCCCCCACCCGTCCTGTTTTTCGACGATATCTTATAAAACGGCAGGGATATTGTAATACAATCGTGGAATGTTTTCCACATTGACAAGCGCATACAATGCAAGAATAACTGTTGAAATCCGTGGGAAAAATATTACAACTGCAGGAGTGCAAAGTCGACCGACCGGCCGCCCGGCCGCCTCACCTTCAAGTTCAGAAAGATTTCGCCGGCGCGATATGGGGCTGATCTCGACCTAATTTGACCCTGAAGACATTAACCAAGAATAATGGAATTTATGCTGCAGCAACTGCGCTACATCCGTAATCCTCCCTTCACGTTTTGTGCTTCGAGCTGCAGCAGTTTCCGAAATGTTATGGGGGGAGGTGCCGAATCCGTCCCCATCCGGTGCGCGTTATGTCTGAGGCCCTCCGGCGCGCGTGTTTGCTGGAGGAACAAGATATTGTACGGCGAGTCAGGATATTTGGGGTCAAAGATCAGGTCGATTTCACTCAGTGGGCTAACACACCCACACCTGGTGAGGATGTGTCTGCATGGTTTGAAGGGATCCTCATGCCCAAAAGACGCGAAGCAGCCCATGTGAAAGCGTCCTGTAGGAGCTGGGCAGGCGTTCTATCTGCTTCAGGCTGCCACGAAGACATCTGCTCATGGCTTGGGCCACAGGGGAATTCTGGCTGCATCTTCAAATCTTCAAATACCCTGTGTACAATGCCATCAATGATTGCTTGATCTGTACTCAGGCGCGCACCCAGGATTTTTCCATGGGGGGGGGGCCCGGACCGAAAAGGGCACTTGGCCGGCTCCAAAAGGGCACTTGACCGGCTCCAAAAGGGCACTTTGCGGCCCGGGGCACACTGGAAGGTTTGCTGACCGGGGGGAGGGGGGGCGTGAATTTTCCATGGGACACGTTATATGTTATAGCACCGAACCCTTGTATTTACAATAAGGCATAGGACAGGAAAGGGCACAGGGGAATGTCATTCTTAGGCCAAAAGGGCAGTTTTGGCCCAAAGGGCACCTTTGGCACAGGCGGGGCACATAAGGCAGGTGATTTTTGAGCTAAATTTGGGACATTCCGGCCAAGAGGGCACTTTTCGGTCAAAAGGGCACTTTTGGCCAGAAGGGCACTTTGGTCTCATGGGGGGGGGGGGGGCCGGGCCCCCTGGGCCCCCCCCCCCTCCGGTGCGCCTATGTCTGTACTGATTACGCGTCGGCTTGGTAGAGCATGACATGTCTGGAGTTTCTTTAAGCGGGTCTAACATGAATTACACAAAAGCAATGTTTTGAACTCGAATCATATCGGGTGTTATGTCGGAATGTCCGTCCCGGGATCCACCCATCGTACTTCTACCTCATTGACCACAGTGTTGAAATCCTGGGTTAGATACGTGATCGTGCAGGACAATCATGTATGCATGCATGATAATAGATAGATAGTATATCCTGCGAGATAGATAGTATTATATATAGATAGAACGATAGATAGTAGTCATGACAACATAGTAGTCATGACTACTATGTTTTGCAGCATTGCCCAACACAGATGACAAGTCCTGCAGATCAGTCATTCACAATCCTGTTCGTGTCTGGAGCCCTTGCAGAACTGTTCACACCGCCCATCCAGTAAGATTCTGACACCTTTGTCAGAAACCCTGAAGGGCCTCTTCACGCATTGGGCATGCGTGCTCTTAGAAAAGGATTCTGAATCCTCGTGAAACCCCTTGGTCGAGGTGTTTCTCTTTAGCACCCAAGCTTTCTGATGTGCCTATACCCTGTACGCCAGTGTCCAGTGGAGATGCGTTGTCTATCTAGTATACCATAGTATATAGTATATAGTATATAAATAGTATAATATTTGCGAGCTTCTCATGCACGACACTGCACAGTTCACAGTTCGCTTTGCTGTGCTGCCCTGTAGCTGTATGATTTTGTAGATTTTCCTGCACTGCGGCTAAGCTGCGAAGGTTTGCCTGCGTTGTCCTGCAGGACCGTTGCTATGATGCAGGATTTCATGAGGATCGTGCAGGACACGTCACATTTGCCTGCGTTGCGCCAAAGAATCTTTGCTTCCCCATATGATTTTAACGGAACCCTGCAGGGCATTTTCATCAGGGATGGATCCCATTCGAAATCCTACCATATGCCGATTACAAACATGCTGTGTGGGAAACATTTATTAATATTCTAAGGAATGCTTTGACTCATTCAGCTATGTTCCAATCAAACGTGGGCACGGCGCACGCAAATTGCGCCGCTGCGCCGGCGGCGCACCTTAAAAACCAGCGGTGCAGCGGCTCCGGCACGAATTCTAAAAAAAACGGCGCAACGGCGCGCGGCGCAAGTAAAAAATCCGCGCCGCTGTCCACGCGGGAGTAGTCCGCGCTGGGGTAGTCCGCGCCGCTGCCCAGCTTTAGCGAGCGATAAAAGACGACCTAAGAATCCGACGCGGCAAACACATCAAGATGTTCCCCATGGAGCACAGGGAGGCCTGGGTGGACATGTTCATTAAATACAACACTGCCCTCCCCAGCTCTGCTGCAGTGGAGAGGCTGTTCAGCGTCGCCGGGGACATCTTGAGGCCCAAAAGGGCCTCCCTGACGGCCTGCAGCTTTGAGCGGCTGGTCTTCCTCCTCGGCAACCTGAAGCTTATGGGGTACAAGTACTTGGAGCCTAACATGGAGGACAAGGAGGAGAAGGACATTGAGTAGAAGGATGAGTAGAGACAGAAACTCAGACTCAGTGGGCGGGGCCAATCTGGCTAAATTTACCGCCGGCCGAGCAATATATAGCTCACGGGTCATAGTTTAATCTTTAATGTGAATATAGGTAACTGTGATGCCAATTATAAGTTGTATTTTCAATAAAAATGACTTTTATATCCTAAAACTGGTTTTTGGGGGGCTAAATAGGTAGAAACTTTGGCACTGCACATAGTTTTTGTATAGGCATACTTAATTAATAGCGGCGCGCGGCGCAGCGGCGCAGCGGCGCGGGGCGCAACTGCAGGGGACAAAATAGCGGCGCAGCGTCGCGGGCGCAGGTGGGCATCGCCGCCGGCGCAGGGGCGCGGGCGCAAGTACCAAAATTCAGCGGCGCGCCCACCTTTGGTTCCCATCTAACAATATGGTAATGCAATCAGAGGTGTATGTAGGGTGGGGGGGGGGAGAGGGAACACTGAGTCTTGAGTATGCTGTTTCATATACTTTTGAGGGCAAAATCCCTCTCAATGTTTGCCTTGCCCCACAATGACTTCAACTTTCAACATGGAACCATATGGAGTGTTCCCCAATTCATTTGGGCCCGCTCATTGCCTTCATGTATTGTACTCCCCAACGATTTGCAGACATCAACCCAGTCCAGAGTACACCGTTGTCCCAGGTGACCGGTGACCTGGAGTCTGGCTATTGTCGGCCGTGATGTTGGCACCTCAGTACATAGCACGTGGCACCTCTGCTACTGATCACTCTACTGACACATCGCTCCTCTGCTACTGATCACTCTACTGACACATCGCACCTCTGCTACTGATCACTCCACTAACACATCGCACCTCTGCTACTGATCACTCCACTGACACATCGCACCTCTGCTACTGATCACTCTACTGACACATCGCACCTCTGCTACTGATCACTCCACTGACACATCGCACCTCTGCTACTGATCACTCCACTGACACATCGCACCTCTGCTACTGATCACTCTACTGACACATCGCTCCTCTGCTACTGATCACTCTACTGACACATCGCACCTCTGCTACTGATCACTCTACTGACACATCGCACCTCTGCTACTGATCACTCCACTGACACATCGCACCTCTGCTACTGATCACTCCACTGACACATCGCACCTCTGCTACTGATCACTCTACTGACACATCGCACCTCTGCTACTGATCACTCCACTGACACATCGCACCTCTGCTACTGATCACTCTACTGACACATCGCACCTCTGCTACTGATCACTCCACTGACACATCGCACCTCTGCTACTGATCACTCTACTGACACATCGCACCTCTGCTACTGATCACTCCACTGACACATCGCACCTCTGCTACTGATCGCTCCTCTGACACATCGCACCTCTGCTACTGATCACTCCACTGACACATCGCACCTCTGCTACTGATCGCTCCTCTGGCACATCGCACCTCTGCTACTGATCACTCCACTGACACATCGCTCCTCTGCTACTGATCGCTCCTCTGGCACGTAACACCTCTGCTGATCAATCAACACCTGGGTAGGCCGCAACGGTGTCAAGAGACTGCCTTTTGAGCCAGCTTGCCTTTTGAGCCAGCTTGCCTTTTGAGCCAGCTTGCCTGGTTCACGCTCGTCATCACTATGGACATCCACAAATTCACATTATGGGCATCTGCAGATCCGCACTATGACATCGAGAGATCCGCACTATGGACATGCACAAGTCCACACTATGGACACCCACAGGTCCATACCATGGACATGCACAGGTCCACACTACGACACCCACAGGTGGTGCAATATTCTTTTGTTACCTGACCCGGAAGCGACCGATATGAAGTGGCGTGTGTGGTAGATCAGAATCCCAAATGTATTTGTGATGCGCGTGGACGTTACCGAGCAATAAGTGTTGCAGGTGGGCATCACCAATGTGTATGTGGTGGACAAGTACTGAACGTGAACCAACATCAGCGGAAATGCCTCGCCGCGAGTACAAATGCTACTGACAAGCTGCTAGTATATGCGGTGTTGCTAATATTCGGGCTGCAGTCCGCAGCCAAGGGTGTCCGATGAAACTCTGCGTTTCGCCCACCTGCTTATCCGGTCATCGTCACATGTCTTCCCACATAGAATACATGGAGTATCCAACAAATCTGCCGCGCCGCTGTGCTGGGGCCTCCGGGCGTTGGTGAGGAACAAGTCACGCTAAGTCAAGTCATGCCACGTAATTTTCAGAGGCCATCCAGGGCGCGTGCTAAGTCAAATCACGTAACGTCGAGTCAAGTCATCTGCACATGCGCCTCGGCAGAAGTGATGGCTCTCCGAGCAAGACACCCGACGGCGACCGAAGCAGTTATTAATCGAGACATTGTGTTCCATCAGGCACACTCGACCGCGACACTGCTGGTATGGCAAGGCTTAATATGACAGGTGCATCAGGTGCTTGGTATGACAGGGCACTGCTCGGTATGACAGGTGCATCAGGTGCTTGGTATGACAGGGCACCGCTTGGTATGACAGGTGCATCAGGTGCTTGGTATGACAGTGCACTGCTTGGTATGACAGGTGCATCAGGTGCTTAGTATGACAGGGCACTGCTCGGTATGACAGGTGCATCAGGTGCTTAGTATGACAGGGCACTGCTTGGTATGACAGGTGCATCAGTTGCTTAGTATGACAGGGCACTGCTCAGTATGACAGGTGCATCAGGTGCTTAGTATGACAGGGCACTGCTCGGTATGACAGGTGCATCAGGTGCTTGGTATGACAGGGCACTGCTTGGTATGACAGGTGCATCAGGTTCTTGGTATGGCAGGGCACTGCTCGGTATGACAGGTGCATCAGGTGCTTGGTATGGCAGGGCACTGCTCGGTATGACAGGTGCATCAGGTGCTTGGTATGACAGGGCACTGCTCGGTATGACAGGTGCATCAGGTGCTTGGTATGACAGGGCACTGCTTGGTATGACAGGTGCATCAGGTGCTTGGTATGACAGGGCACTGCTTGGTATGACAGGTACACCAGGTGCTTGGTATGAGAGGGCACTGCTTGGTATGACAGGTGCATCAGTTGCTTGGTATGACAGGGCACTGCTCGGTATGACAGGTGCACCAGGTGCTTGGTATGACAGGGCACTGCTCGGTATGACAGGTGCATCAGGTGCTTAGTATGACAGGGCACTGCTCGGTATGACAGGGGCATTAGGTGCTTGGTATGACAGGTGCATCAGGTGCTTGGTATGACAGGGCACTGCTCGGTATGACAGGTGCATCAGGTGCTTGGTATGACAGGGCACTGCTTGGTATGACAGGGCACTGCTCGGTATGACAGGTGCATCAGGTGCTTGGTATGACAGGTGCATCAGGTGCTTGGTATGACAGGGCACTGCTCGGTATGACAGGTGCATCAGCTGCTTGGTATGACAGGGCACTGCTCGGTATGACAGGTGCATCAGGTGCTTGGTATGAAAGGGCACTGCTTGGTATGACAGGTGCATCAGGTGCTTGGTATGACAGGGCACTGCTCGGTATGACAGGTGCATCAGGTGCTTGGTATGACAGGGCACTGCTTGGTATGACAGGGCACTGCTCGGTATGACAGGTGCATCAGGTGCTTGGTATGGCAGGGCACTGCTCGGTATGACAGGTACATCAGGTGCTTGGTATGACAAGGCACTGCTTGGTATGACAGGTGCATCATGTGCTTGGTATGACAGGGCACTGCTTGGTATGACAGGTGCATCAGGTGCTTGGTATGACAGGTGGATCAGGTGCAGCTCAGCTGGATATAAATCAGCTGAGTGTAATTCAGCTGGGTGCAATCTAGCCGAGCATAACTCAACTGTGTGTAGTTAGGTGTGTAGCTCCGCTGGGTGTAGATCACCCAGGTATAGCTCAGCTGGGTGTATCTCACTTAGGTGCAGCTCAGGTCGGTGTATCTCACGTAGGTGTGGCTCAGCTCACCTGGCAGCCACTGGCGACGTCGGCGTAGTAGCCTGGCGTGCGGTTGTTGCAGGAGAAGCTGATGTTGGTCGGCAGCACAGTCAGCCACTTTCGATCGGCATCCTGCTGGAGGAAACAGGCTGTCTTAAAACAGGATGTCTCAATTGTAAGAGTTTGTTTTCAATCAACAGCATATCCTTTTTTATGCATGCTTAGTACATTTCTCTTCAGAATGAGGCTACCCAATTATTCATGAGAAATCCATTTTCAGTACGGGGTCTTATCAAATGGCTAATTTAATAGTACCCAATCTTTGACGTTCCTACCATCAATTAATGCATCTGTCTTAGAAAGAGGGAGAGAGAGCGAGAAGGGGAGAGGGGAGGGAGACAGAGAGAGACAGATGGAGACAGATGGAGACAGATGGAGACAGATTGAGACAGAGTGAGACAGAGTGAGGCAGAGGGAGACAAATGGAGACGGATGGAGACAAGGTACCTGACGCGTTGTCATTTCAAAATCGATGTCTCGAGGACACTTACTGTCACACTTGGAAATGATCTGCATTGGTTAGCGAAACGAACATCGCAGGTTCCACTTTTTAAGCTTTACATTCGGTTCCGATTATATTATGCGGCACTTGTATGAGTTAATTAATTAGGCGTGACATAGGCATCGACAAATGGGCGGAATCATGTCACTTATGGAAACAAGTGCTGCAGGTCCCTGTGCTGGCTAATTCCGCGCAAGCGAAACAAACCGCGCTCGCCTGTCATGATTGGGAGTATGAGCTCCTGGGGTCCAGCACCACCAATGCCGCTGCGGAAGCTTCAGACCATGTGTGCGTATTGGCATGTCACGCCTATCTCGTCGCCACTGATGTTGTTGATGGCCGCGGAGCGACTATGTTTGCTGTCCTGCAGCAACCGGGGCGAGTAGTGACCCAGTACGCGGACTTAACAGGCTTCCATGGCGCTGCTTGCCGGCTTAGGTTTGTGTTGAAGCACTGTGCACCATTATAAAAAGAAGATTCGTATTATGCCGATATATATGTATGTATATATATATATATATCTATATATATATATATATATATATATATATATATATATATATGTATATATATATATACATATATATATATATATATATATATATATATATACATATATATATATATATATATATATATATGTATATATATATATATATATATATATATATATATATATATATATATATATATATATATATATATATATATATATATATATATATATATATATATATATATATATATATATATATATATATATATATATATATATATATATATATATATATATATATATATATGCATATTGATCTTGTGAGTTGCGCTGATTCACGTAATTGATGGCCTTGTGGGTACGTTTTCCAAGTGCATGCAGTTCCCCAATGTTTGAGCTAAAAAGGGATGACACGGTGCAGCGTGAGGAAGTGCCGCCCAATAGACTGATCTGGCGATGGTTCCGGTGGCGGGCACGAATTCAAGACAATGCTCGCACACAAGTTAAGTAGCTGCAGTATAAACTTACGGCTTTGCATCCGTTGATCATCTTTGTGAAGATTATCTGCAATTTGTCCTTTGTATATGGTGATTGAGGCACAGCGGGACTCGCGCCGACAGGCTGCCTGCTTACTGCCGGTTGGTTATTTGAGTTTTAGGGCGCATCGACCAGGTTTGGCCATTTAGCGCCCATGCGTGCCCAGCCATCGACTATTGTTCTGTGCTGATCTCAACATATCCGCCGACTCCGGGAATGTTCTCGAGTTCCATCTGTCCAATTAGCGCGCCATTTTACCACGCGTCATCGATTCAACATCGATCTCAACGAATCTGTCTTCAACCTGACGGCATCTAAAAAAAACACGCGCGTTTTATCAGTAATTATTTGGCGCGTCGCTGGGGTGCAAGTTCGTGGCAGAACAGAACGAGATGACTCTAGAAGAGATGGAAAACTATTGCGGCGGCATCTTGCGGTGATCCAGCGCTGAACTTCACCACGAAATGTAGGGGAGAGTCGGGTAAGACGGGCATGCTAGTGTTTGACGCTTCATATCTCAGGAACCGGTGTCACGATAGCCTTGCTATTTGGCCTCAGACATGCCTACACATTTATGCAGGTATGTCCGAGGTTGCAACAGTTGCCATGCATTAGTGTGCAAATGGGAGCGTTTTCCGCGAGAGTCTGCAAAAACCCGTCTTACCCCACCAGGTGGGGTAAGATGGGTTTCCATGTGGGGCATAACGGGCATACATTTATCTGATCACATATATGTGTTTTTGCGCGCTTTAAATCCTGAAAAGCAAGACGATATGTTAGCAATCATGATAGCATAATAGGCGAATGTTCCTTGGTGAATAAATGTGCATTCTCAACGACATAGGTTTTCATTATAATACATACCTACTGGGGGCCTAAATTACGAAAATTGTATGTATCTGAACAGCTCTTGTTGCTTTTGTATTAGCCTTGTTGCTATACTACTGACATGAACCCTCGACCCGATTTTTGTATCTATATATATATATATATATGTATATATATATATATATATATATATATATATATATATATATATATATATATATATATATATGTAAGCTTCCGTGCTGTATTTCATTTTAAAACGGCATCTGTATTTCAGAGAAACGCTTTACGAAACGAAACTCCTGTGAAAATGCAGGCTGATTTGTGAATGCCAAATGCACACAGACAGCTTGAGAATCCAAAGGACTCAAGCTGAACAAGCTACGCAAGCTGCCAAACTGAACTCAGGCAGGAGCGTAAATTCAAAATGAGATCGAAGACAACCAAACATGGGTGCCTGAACTTCCACAAATCACATATTTCTTCGGCGATAAACACTACATTTTGAACGCCAAATGTGTATTAGAAACATGTGAATCATCAACGGATTTTGGCTGTGATTATTCGAAAATTTTATGTGATCAAATAGAGAACACATCATGACGTATGTGACAATCGGCTCAATATGCACATCAGTTCATAAAGCCAGCTCAGGAGGAGCAAAACTCGCACTCGAAGCTGGTGTCGTTGTCACCCAATCCAGCACATTCATCATGAGCCCATTTTTTGCAGCCAGAGCAGCAAGCCCATCCTTCACCGGCGACTGAATCACCGAAGGCTCCTCCACAGTATAAGCAGGGAACCATTGTTTCGTCTTCTTTTTTGCGGCTCTTCAGCCCCCTTGTCTTCGGCTTTTCGACTAGTTTTGCCTTTTTCTTTGCGCCTCCTGTCTTCTTTGATGATGATGATTGTGCCAGGCTAGCTTCCAGGTCCTTTTTGCTTGGAGAGCTGGTGAGAATGACTGGCGCCGATGGTTTCCTCTTCTTCCTTGAAGAAGCAGAGGGTCCTGGGAGGTTTGACTTCGGAAGCGGCAAAATATCCGCGGGACTGTACTCCAGCGTGCCCCTCTCTGCCGTGGTCGGTGACCCAATCGCTGCCGTGGTCGGTGACCCAATCGCTGCCGTGGTCGGTGACCCGATCTCTGCCGTGGTCGGTGACCCAATCGCTGCCGTGGTCGGTGACCCGATCTCTGCCGTGGTCGGTGACCCGATCGCTGCCGTGGTCGGTGACCGAATCGCTGCCGTGGTCGGTGACCCAATCGCTGCCGTGGTCGGTGACCCGATCTCTGCCGTGGTCGGTGACCCGATCGCTGCCGTGGTCGGTGACCCAATCGCTGCCGTGGTCGGTGACCCGATCGCTGCCGTGGTCGGTGATCCGATCTCTGCCGTGGTCGGTGATCCGATCTCTGCCGTGGTCGGTGACCCGATCTCTGCCGTGGTCGGTGACCCGATCGCTGCCGTGACCCGTGTGTCACTCGCCATGCTTGAAGGCTCATTATATGCGGAGCTGGAGGTAGCAGGAAGCGGCATGTCGGTTGCTTCAGACGGAGCGTAGTCCTCCTCACCAAAGACGTGTCTGTCTACAGGGTAGGCCCCGCATTTCTTGAAGGCGTTGATTGCTGTGGATGGCGTTGCAGCCCTGAGGTAGGCCTCACAGAACAGGCGCGCGATCTGGTACAGTGTGACCACTCGGCCAGGATTTTGCCGGAGGAACTTCTCGAGCGCTTGCGCATAAAACGTACTCAGCGGTTTCATGAAGCCTACGTCGAGTGGCTGTAGCCGGTGACTCGTGTGTGGCGGAATGACTATAATAGTCACGTGGTTGGCTCTCGCCAGTTGGATCACGTCCAGATTTCTGGTGTGTGTCAGATGACCGTCCAGTATCAGAAGCACTGGCTCTTCTGCACTAGGCTTGGCGTGTCGCAAGAAGTGCTCGAATCAACGTGTGAAAATGGCCGTTTGCATCCATCCCGATTGGTGGTACTCAAACGCCGTCCCAGGTGGCGCACCCTCCTCTAGATTTTTGTTCACTCTGGCCCTTGGGAGTATCATCATGGGTGGCACGAAGTTTCCCATTGCCGACATGCATACAACTGCCGTCGTCAGCTCCCCTCTTTCCGCTGAAGTCAAGCTGCCGACCTGCTTCTTCCCCTTTTGCGCAAGTACCTTGCTTGGCTTGCTTTGAACAGTCGTAACACCGGTTTCGTTCACATTGTAGACGGCATGTGGACCCTTCACTCGCTCGCTTGCTTCCTCCAGGAGGTAAAAATACTTGGACACAACTGGCTTGTTGAATCCTTTGGCGCGTGTTGCTGATGTCGCTTCCGGGGTTCTTAGGGTCAGGTCCTTGTGACGAGTCAGGAAACCGCGCAGCCAATCCTTTCCTGCCATGCCATCCTTGAAGTTGTTGGTAATGTTGTTCTTCTGAGCGTACTGGAAGGTAAGCCGACGAACATCGGTTGGTGTCAGACCAAAGAACATGCTTTCCATCTTGAGAACATGTTCTTTCAGTTGTCTTTCTTGTGATGGATTGAAAACAGTTTTCTTGGGCCCTAATGGCGCTTTCAGCGCACACTTTCCCCACACCCGACGCTGCAATGTGCTCCTCGGCACGCCGTGTGCGGTTGCAGCACTCAGGACGGACATGCCCCGATTCACGGCTTCCACCGCTCTTAGCATCGAGTCCCTCGTCCATTGACCTCGTGTTGTTTTCCGCTTGTATACTCGAGTCATTGTTTCTGAAGAAGAGAAGAGAGGGAAGCTCGATTAGGAATTTAAGGATTGGAAATTGCTAGCAGAGTCGGATCCAAGGAAATGGCGATCGCGGCTATCACTGGCCGTCAAATATACTACAACCACTTTAATCTTTGAAGGCTGGATATGAGGGTCATTATGCTAGAAAGAGTGAATAAGGTCAAATGTAACCTTTCCCCCATTAAACCTGAAAAGAAGGAAAAAGTAATGGTTAAAACCATGGGCGTCGCCACCAGGGGGGGGGGGTCGGACCCCCACTTTGAAAATCAGGGGGGTCGACCCCCCCAAAAACAACCGGTCAATAATACAAACAACACCGGATACCAAGCCGACGACGACATCGCTTCCTACCCCCCCCCCGGTCACAGCATTTTCCTAAAACTACCAGACGATAACCCAGGACTCAGAGCCGACATCGCTTCCCATCCCCCCCTCCCGGTCGACAAGTCCTGTGCCTGGACTGCCCCCCCCGTTTCTAATGGCCCGCCACCTAAGGAAATGGAAATTGGCCTATGTAGCCGATATATCGCTGGCGGGGGGTGGAAAGCGATATATCTGGGGGCCCGCCACCATGCACAAATTGGCCCTGTCTAGCGGTTATCTTGCTGACCGGGGGGGAGGTGGGAGAAGCGATATACAGTGATGGGCCCCCTTCTCGACCCTTTGGGCTCCATCTCGGCCCTGTGGTCCCCCTCGGCCAGCCCCTGGGGCCCCTCGGCCAACCCCTATGGGCCCCCTCAACTGCCGAGCCGTTACCACCTCGGAGCCGGTGACGAAAAAACCAACATCCGGCTCCGAAACACTGCTTTTAACTACTACTTTTTCTTCTTTTAGGATTTAATGAGGAAATGGTTACATTTGATCTTATTGACTCATACCACAACACATTTTGTACAAAAGTAATGTGATGGGGCAAGACGGGCAATTTTTTTCATATTTGCCCGTCTTGCCCCATTCGAGCATCACCAAATACAAAACGAGTTCCTTCGCCGCCATCTTTCCGGAACAAAACACCGATATGCACAGCTTATCAGACCCCTTCAAATTAAGCCTCTGTGAGAGGTTGGGCGAAAAAGTCTCAAACACACGATCGTAGGACGCTACAAAACAATATTTTTCAGTTCGGAAAGCAATGTACAGTTTTAGTTTATGAATAATATCTCGAAAACGACGGAATGTCCATACCCGTGGCTTCGCTAGCCGAAAGAGAGTCAGCTTGCTAATTGCTTCGCTAAGTTGGGGATAGATGTCGTTACTAGTTTGGGCTACAGGCCTGGTGCCCGTCTTACCTACCCTGCCCGTCTTACCCAACTCTCCCCTACCTACGCGGTACGGTGTACTGCGTGCCACCGCCTAACAGCCCAATAAGCGACACAAACAGCTCCTGATCAGCCTAAAATGCACTACTTGAAGCCGGTGGCATGGAAGCGACAGAACTAGGGTGTTTGTAGGTGTGTGTGTGGGGGGAGGGGGGGGTTCCAGGGGGAGTCAGCTTTGGAATTGTTAAGGTGACGCTATATTTACAAACGGGCAGGGAATCGAATAAAACAAAAACAATAGTTGGGTCGGTGGGGCATGCCTCTCCGAAAGGAAAATGTTTTTGTTCCCAATGGTAACTGCGGATAGTCTCACAAAATACAGCATTTTGGATCGTCCAAAGGGGCGCCAAGCTAGTTATGTGAGGGGGATGGCGGGTGCTATAGGAAAACATGATATTTGAAAAGGGTGTCATACTAGGTGTCTAACTTAAGAGGGGTATCCTGGCATCATTAAAGGGGCGACATGGGAGCTAAAAGTGTGAATAGGCACTTAAAGGGGTATCTCTGGATCTACAGGGGGGCGGCTCGTGGCCAAAAAACATTCCAATCCGCCATTACAAAGAGACATCCCGGAGCGCCCAGGGGTGCCTAAGAACATGAGAGGGCCGATAAGTGCCACATTGAATATACTGCGCCGCTACCCAAGCTCCCATCGCACCCATACCAAGGAGTCATTCGCTCCCTGGAGCTGTTGGGTGCCACTGCCCATGAACCAGTAGAGAGCGGCACATAAAATCCACTGTCACAATCGAAGCTAAGCTCTCACAGTTCCCCTCTGTCCAGCAGCAGCTCCAGCTCCAGGACGCCTCTGCAATTCCAAGGAGCACCAGAGGCTCCAGGGAGCGTCTGGCCCCTGACCTGAGAGGGCACCATGAGACCTTGGATGGCGGCGCACATAGCACCAGAGGCTCCAGGGAGCGTCTGGCCCCTGACCTGAGAGGGCACCATGAGACCTTAGATGGCGGCGCACATAGCACCAGAGGCTCCAGGGAGCGTCTGGCCCCTGACCTGAGAGGGCACCATGAGACCTTAGATGGCGGCGCACATAGCACCAGAGGCTCCAGGGAGCGTCTGGCCCCTGACCTGAGAGGGCACCATGAGACCTTGGATGGCGGCGCACATAGCACCAGAGGCTCCAGGGAGCGTCTGGCCCCTGACCTGAGAGGGCACCATGAGACCTTGGATGGCGGCGCACATAGCACCAGAGGCTCCAGGGAGCGTCTGGCCCCTGACCTGAGAGGGCACCATGAGACCTTGGATGGCGGCGCACATAGCACCAGAGGCTCCAGGGAGCGTCTGGCCCCTGACCTGAGAGGGCACCATGAGACCTTGGATGGCGGCGCACATAGCACCAGAGGCTCCAGGGAGCGTCTGGCCCCTGACCTGAGAGGGCACCATGAGACCTTGGATGGCGGCGCACATAGCACCAGAGGCTCCAGGGAGCGTCTGGCCCCTGACCTGAGAGGGCACCATGGGACCTTGGATGGCGGCGCACATAGCACCAGAGGCTCCAGGGAGCGTCTGGCCCCTGACCTGAGAGGGCACCATGAGACCTTGGATGGCGGCGCACATAGCACCAGAGGCTCCAGGGAGCGTCTGGCCCCTGACCTGAGAGGGCACCATGAGACCTTGGATGGCGGCGCACATAGCACCAGAGGCTCCAGGGAGCGTCTGGCCCCTGACCTGAGAGGGCACCATGAGACCTTAGATGGCGGCGCACATAGCACCAGAGGCTCCAGGGAGCGTCTGGCCCCTGACCTGAGAGGGCACCATGAGACCTTGGATGGCGGCGCACATAGCACCAGAGGCTCCAGGGAGCGTCTGGCCCCTGACCTGAGAGGGCACCATGAGACCTTGGATGGCGGCGCACATAGCACCAGAGGCTCCAGGGAGCGTCTGGCCCCTGACCTGAGAGGGCACCATGAGACCTTGGATGGCGGCGCACATAGCACGTGGTGGCGCTCTTCTGCTCGTCAGGATATCCCGGCAGAGTCAGAGGCGCCTCAGACATTCCAAAGGGAGCTCCACGGGGCGTGGGCTGAAGCTCCACGGAGCTCCACAGGGCGTGGGCTGAAGCTCCACGGAGCTCCACGGGGCGTGGGCGGGGTAGAAGCTCCACGGGGCACCTGACAACTCGAAAGTGCCGCCCTTTTACTCCCACGTGAGCCCTCGAACTTCTGGGGCACCTACCAACAATGTGCTCCATCGTGGGTACTTGGACGACCGTGGTGATAACATGGGGGGGGGCCGATTAGGCCACTCTGAAAAGTGTTTGTGTGTGGGGGTGGGGGACTATTCTTCTAATCTTCGCGTCAACATTCTGGGAGGAACCCTACGTTTGTGGTCCCGGAAAGGCAGTTTTGCTTACGGCTAAATAAGGTCAACATTAAGTAGCATCAGTGTTAGTAATGGGATTCAATTATCGCGGTATGATTATGCAGACTTCCGGCATAGATGACACCCAACTAGCTGCGATTTCGACAAAGGACACTTCCGGACACTTGGATCACATTTGCAGACCTAAAAAAACTCAGGTCTGCTTTCCACAAAACCATAGCTTCAGTCAGAAGGAATTCAGGAGGAGGGACACTGGGGGCATGTGCACCCCCTCCTCCTCATAGAAAGGCAACGCCCCTGCAGCCGGGAAAGACGCTTCGTCAGGAAGGTTCGAGTGCATTCCACCCAGTCCCACTGAACGGATTTTTCAGCAAAAAACGCCATTTTCAGAGGAAAAGGCGCCTATCTGAGACGAAAGGGGATCCCTGAAGTATGCTCGAGTGGACCTCACCCCTTGTCAGATAATTTTTAGCCGGAGGCATCCCTAAGAGAAAATACCCAACCCCTTCCCTCCTGAATGCTAATCCCTGGAGCCGCCCGTGACTTCAGGACTGATTTTCAACAATTAATTGAATTTCTTCCGAGTGATAAGCCCTGAACGACGTCTCCAATTCGCACTGAAAGGTGAAGCTGCTAACTTAAGAAGGGGCGTATGTGCACATTTTGGTCATTGCTTGCCGTATTTAGTGGAGTTGCTGTTGGCCAGACTACCAATAAAGGAACTATATACTGTTCCTGTGTGCCACCGGTTGTGTCTGATCCTTGCTGATGGGGGGAATTAGCTTTGTCTCATAAGCTCGTGAGCGCATGTGTGGGTTTATTTTTACTTCTGCACGTTTGGATGCAATACCAGCCGTCTTCGGAATGCTGAAGCTGCTTTCCTTGGAGCAACCCAGTTAAGCAAGAAAACAACGTATTTTCTGATCCGTACCTGTCCGATTATTTCTCTGCGTTGTTTTACAATTTAACTCTTTCACCGCTGCACGACACTTTGTCACATTATGCAACACGGGTGGGGGTGGGGTTGGGTGGGTGTCGTGGTGCGGGGGGGAAGTGGCTACGACTCTCCAGATGATTCCCTGCTGAGCGTGCTAGCGAAGAGAAAAAAACAAGGTCGTTGCTTGCGGGAACATCTCCCTGTAGATTCCATGTACTCTGGGTGATTGCTTGACTTCTCGGGTTAACTTGAAGGCCAAAAGTTCACAATTAACAAAAGGTTTCGAACTCGTCGACTGTACCAGCATTATCAGACCTACACAATCGCAAATATTATCAGTGCATTCATCAGCGTTTTATAATACTAACGACGCATCATGCATAGTTCATCATCAACTATGCATAGTTCATATTTGATTGAATGGTCCGAGGTCAGGTCAGATCACGGTCTTAGCCGCACTGTTGAAACTCACAAACTTATAAGTACTGGCGGATCTAGCCCGCCGGTTTGGGGGCGGGGGCCAACTTCGGTTTTCGGCGTCAGCCCCCCCCCCTCCCCTCCCCCAGTGACGTACCTAGGAATTGCATCAGGGGAGGGGTCGAACGGTTTTGGAGGGTGCCCATTCACCCACTATTGTTGGTTAAAAGCATCGGAGTTCGACCACTATTTGGCAAAGGGGCCCATTTTATAAAATAAGAATTAATGACAACATAATTTCCTGTGTAGGGGCTATAGCTTACCTGCACTGTTTCTAAGTTACCGTATTTTTGTTCTTGTTTACCAAAACGTTCACGTTCACGTTCAACGTCTTGTGCCACGTCAACGTTCGTGCACGTGTAAGTACATACTGGTGGATCCGATTTTGTCAACTCTTGGTGTAAGCATAACTTGAGCAGCATGAAACCCTCGATGTGTCAGAATCGACTATGCTACCATATTGGCCTCCAAACAATTATAAAAAATACCTTTAAAATTGGAGATTCTTTCATTCAGACGCTATTTGTCAACCTCGGCCAAGGTTACTGCATTTTAATTTAATTTACTTCTGTTGGTTTCAGGGGGGGGGGGGCAAAAGACACTATGGCCCCCTTTTAAGCGCTTCGGGGGGGCATGGCCGGAATGGCCCCTCCCTGGATCCGCTAGTGCTTATCAG
The DNA here is from genome assembly GCA_034440615.1 of Ashinkailepas kermadecensis. Classification (NCBI taxonomy): domain Eukaryota; kingdom Metazoa; phylum Arthropoda; class Thecostraca; family Neolepadidae; genus Ashinkailepas; species Ashinkailepas kermadecensis. The sequence goes on along the minus strand of JAOTOM010004843.1, from coordinate 343,112 downwards.
GGATGTTTCCGTAGGTCAAGCTAGGTCAGTGACCTCGCACAATAATTACGATGCAATAGGCTCCATAAACCCTTGTTATGCCAATTACAAATCGACAAATTCATTTTTCTGAAGACGAAGGCCTCCTTAAAGTGAAGGTCTTCACTACCACATGAAAAGTTGCAGAGACGTCGCCGTCGGCGACGGTGGTGAGGAATAGTGGGAGAAGGGGGGCGGTGGGGGAAAGGGAGAGGGATGGCAGTTGTGGCGGTGGCCGCTAGCTAGGAAATCGCCCATCTGTCCTGATAGGCCCTACTATGTGCTTGTATCGCGAAGCACACGCGCGCCTTGCTGTGCTTAACTTGCACACCGCTTTCATGTGCTTGAAACATCGAATTCTTCATTTTTATGGATTGTGTTACCTTCCCGTCCATTTTTGAAGTTACTGGGTGCGCTTCTGGATATTTTACATTGCTCACTGAGTCTGAAGCGTCTATTTGTAAATCCGTGCGGTAAACGGGACCACGAATTTGAACTCATGAACTAAAATCGCTCGGGAATATCCATAAATCCAACAAGGTTGCATGTGGCCAACTCTGGCCAATGACTCAAATGACCTTGCGAAGGCCAATGACCTAAGTCAGCACGTTAGCTTTGCCGTTAATTGGACTTACACTATCCACAATGGCTATTTCATGACATTATACTGTCTTAAACTGTGATAATCGGCGACACGAACGAAAAAATGGATGTTCCTGACCCACTTTCATGACATCATGAATGCGGTTTGTGGAATGCGGCATCACGAAACCTGTTGTCTGACATGACTTGAGAAGGAAATGCAAAAACTGCAATAAGGATACCCAGAGGCCACTGAAATTTCAGCGGAACCAACTCAATGATTCAGATGTTGTCGAAAAAACTTGTATTAAGGAGGGGAAGAGTTGCATCAGTCCCTGTATTGTCGAGAGATAAGTGACCTGAAGTAGGACTGATTGTCGGGCACTCACAAAGGCTGCTAAACCTTTTCAGTTTCCATATCGCAGAATGATGCAAATATAGATCTAGATCGCACCAAAATGACACCCAGAATGTAACTCGGCTGGTCCAAAAGGAGCGTCATTTATGTCAAAGCGGACCAAAGCGCATCCTGCCGGATGTGTTGAATGTGCCAAACTATGCCATCAAGTTCAGTGAAAAACGGTCATTATCAGTAAAAGCTTATGCTGGCATATGCAACAAATTAACTGTTCCGCTGACATCGGGTTGTGAAAGATAGCGGAGGACTGAGGAGGATATCTTTCCTCGCAAGAGGGTTCTCAAGACTCTGTTCTCATGTCAATGGAGTCATTTCACCTTGATGGCGCCAGAGAGAAGGAGGCAAGTTGTGCTTAGTTTGAACGACGACCGTGCAGCCAGGCCAATGCGGCCAGTGGAGGTCAGTGGGACAAGGGAAGAGGGGAGGGGTGTTACCTGGAGAGACGGCGCGGCCCCGGCTGAGGTAGTGACCACCAATGGAGGCCAGTGGGTCTGGGGAAGAAAGAAGGGAGGGGAAGAGTGGAGGGACGTTACCTGGAGAGACGGCGCGGCCCCGGCTGAGGCGGTGACCACCAGCACCAGAAGCCATGTCACAGTCGTCATGGTCGGCTGGAGACGATGGTGGCGCAGTCTCGGCTCATGTCTCGCCGCCGTGCCCTGCCGACCACACGTGGCGCCCAGTCAGACGGTGAACGTGACCCAGCGAGCGGCAGCTGATCGTATTGACACGCCTCGCAAAATAACTCCCATGCTTTCAGTTGGACACTACTGTTGCGGTGAGGGTGACGCCAGACCGAGTCTGCTGCCGTACACACACGACAGAAGCTCGCTTGAGGGAGCATCTGGGCGGGCCCAGCCCGTCCAGACCCGGCTCGGCTCGACCTGACCGTCACGCCTTTGAAGTATTATTATCAGTAGCATTTTTGTTACCGATTGAAGTTTTTATTTCTTCCAGCATAAGATCTGGGCTTTTGTTTTCAATCTATAGCAGTTTTCAACGCAATATGCCTTCAAGAATGTGCAGTTTTTGTTAGAAGAGAAAGCATAATAGCAGACCTTAGGCGGGGTCGGTCCAGCCAGCACCGCCTGAGGCCAGTCAGCCGCCGGTTCGGCCACGCGCCGGGCCGGTCACGTGGTTTGTCACCAAGCAGACAAACCGGTCACGTGGTTTGTCGTCATGCTACGTGGCCTATGCGCCCCGAGACTGGGCGACTGCGTGGCTGGTGTCAGTCCGATGGAGGATGTCGCGCTGAGCGGTTGCAAGCGGTATGAGCTGAGCGGAAAAGCTTCGCGACAAAAAGAACCGTGTCGCAGGGTGGTGGTAACCATGCCAACTCAACAATCAGTTCCGCACAGTGCTTTAGGTTTCAAACACTTGCACCGTACCAACAGTTGAGCTCCATTTCGGAAAAATTGCGAACCTCGTCCGAAACGAATTGCTTTTTCCCGGTGCATATTAGCCGAAGTCGAAAGTGCTAGTTCTACAATCGGGCTCTTCCGCCAAATGGTGAGCACGGAACCACAATTCGCCTGCAATGCGCCGAGTAATCGAAATTGGTTTTGCTTATTCATGCAGCTTCCGCGCTGCATCTAAAATTGGACCCAATAAGGTGCATGACATTACGGACGACCGAAAGAACACAGCTGCGGTCGATCAACATGCTTACTGTCGCGATATGGTGCCCGAGCCCGTCCTGGTAGAAGGGAAGCCCCACAGCCTCTCGCTTGCTTTAGCTCGTCCAGAGCTCCTAATGTAGCATTATATTGGCGTGGACTTAATGCTAAAATAGCATCGATTATAGGCTGACATATTCTCCCACCGAAAGGCGTGAGTTTCACATTGATAGTGTCTGTTCAGCAGTTAGACACTGCTGTTCGATGAATAATCCATAATACATCATTCAGGCATATGCATCATCATCGATTCATAATTATCTCTCTTTCTCTCTCTCTCTCTCTCTCTCTCTCTCTACACACACACACACACACACACACACACACACACACACACACACACACACACACACACACACACACACACACGCACGCACACACACACATAAACATATATATATATATATATATATATATATATATATATATATATATATACATATGCATAAATATATATATTTGTATGTGCGTGAATGTATGTATGTCTGTGTGAGTGTGTGTGTGTCGACATAGAAGGCTTTAGACAAGATCATGTGAGGTAAAGTGGTCGCAACTGCTAACCATGCTTGAAATGGCGCGCCAGTTGGCACAGCAATGGGAGCGGTCCGCTGAGTCGGGCAGCCGCCCCCGGTCGGCGTCAGAGGGAGGCTCGAAAAGACCTAGTTTGCACTGGCGATCGAGCACAAGAAGCTGCCCGCTGTCCCAGGACCCCGCCCACCCTCTCCCGCTGTCTCGTAGGTGTCCTTATTAGGGCATCTACGGGAAGCTCAGCCCCTCGGGTGACGTCAGCCACCCGGACCACTAATTGGTTGTCAGCCGGATTAGCCGGCCGGAGCCACTAGTCGGTTGCTCGCCGGAATAGCCGGCGTAGCCCCCCTCCCAACCCCCTACGGCCCAGCGGTGCTCTCGAACGCCGTCGGGAAACCGACTTGTAACAGCGGTCAGTTTTGATTGTTTTTGTCCCATCCCACCCAATAGGTTAGAATCGGTCATAGGTAACTTTCTGTTTTAATGGATCGGGCTAACGTTCGCAGAACGTGACTGCCCCAGCCTCTGACCGATTTTCCCATCCCTCCAAAACTCTGCGTCTTTCTTCCCCTTTCGCACGACAGTTCTCTTCACACTTTTCCTTGCAGCACCCCTTCAGGGTGCCTCTCTTGTCAGCACCCCTTCAGGGCGCCCTTTCCACACTCAATCACCCCTCCCCTCTCTCCTCAGGGGTCCAACCCCGCCCAGGCATGCCCGGGGACCCCCGCCCCCCGCGGAGGGCGGACGCCGGCCGCGCCCAAGAGCCCGGGCCCCGCCATCGCGAGACCCTCCTGACGGGGAATCCTTCGTGCTCGTGGCACGGAAGGAGGTGTCCTGGGACCGCACGTCCCCCTTTGCGGTGGCCAAGGAGTTAGATAAGTGAACGGGAGGAGTAGTGTCGGCCCGAACCATCCGGTCGGGCGCACTACTGGGTAGGGTGTGTGACCCAACCCAGGCCAGGGTCCTCCTCCATCTGAGCCATTTCCTGGCACACCCTGTTGAGGTGGTTGTGGCGGACCGCCTCAACAACTCCTTTGCGACTGTCTTTTCCCCGGAACTGGCACACCTCCCAGAGGAGGAGCTCCTGGAAGAGCTGACCCTCCAAGGCGTCTGCGAAGTCGTCCGTCTGGGACGTCCCTCCGCATCGACCCCGAGCCCCCTCCTCAAAGTGGGGTTCAGGTCGCTCGCCGCGTCGACGCACATGTACGCTGGGTACCTTAGGTACCCCTGCCGCCCGTTGACCCCACCGCCCAAGCGCCGTGGGCTTTGCCAGCGATATGGCCACCACAGTGGGGTCTGTCGCGCCCGCAACCCAGTGTGCGGATTTTGTGCTGAGGCACACACGACGGCCCAGTGCGAGGCCCAAGAGCCGCGATGCGCAGCCTGCGCGGGCCTACACCCCGCCTCATACCCCCGCTGCCCAGTCTGGCTGGCAGCAAAGGGACAGCAGCAGCAGCGCCGGACAGCCCCCCAGCACCGCCCTCGACGCAGATGCCAACCTCTGCCTGGGGCCAACCGCCGCTCCTCCAGCCCCTCTGGCCGACCCCGGCCGAGGCGACCGCCCGCCCGGTGACCCGTGTGCCCACGCACACCGAGCACCCGCTCACCCACTCCAACCCTGCACCGACCTTGCGCCCTGCTCCCGTAGCAGGACCATCCGCCTCCAGGCCCCCCGGAGTCGAACGGCTGCCACGCACCCTCGGGATCGAGCCCCCTCCGCGCCGCCCCTCTAGGACCACCCCAGTCCCCCCTTCGGGATCAGGCCTCCCTGGCAACGCCCCATCAGGACCTCCCCTCTCCCTCCACCTCCCCATCGCAGTTCTCACAGGACAGCCCTGACCCCCCATCGCACGCCCGGGAATCCCCCAAGGACCCGGAGCAAACAGTCACACCAGAGTCGTCCGATTATGAATCGGACGACTCTGCCTCACCATCACCGCCACACAAGCGGCTGCGGGAGCGTGATCACAACCATTAATGCACACACCCACCACTGAATTCTTGCTCAAATGGAATACGAGGTCACTCATATCCCATTGGGCAGAATTCAAGGAATATATTATCAAAAATAAACCATTGATTGCCGCCGTTCAGGGGACCCGATGGCGCGACAATGACCCATATAATTATATTATCTTTGGTTATTCCCTCTATACCGACAACAGAAATTTTACATCCCGCGGCGGCGGGGTCGCCTTATTTGTCTCAGACACCCTCCTTCACCGTCAGATCAACATTGTTAATAACCTAAATTTTATTGCTGTTTCGGTCCAAATTGCACAACTAGAGCTCACTATACTCTCTCTTTATCTCCCACCTTCTCTTACACTATCCTTATCTTCTGTGACCGACCTCTTCGGTCTCCTTCCTCACCCCTGTCTAGTGCTGGGTGACTTTAATGCCCACCACCAGGCATGGGGCTGTCACACCACATCACCTCGCGGACACCACATCGAAACACTCTTCAACACCCACAACATGGTCTTTTTAAATGACCAAACACCAACACACAACACCGACATTGCCCCGTTCCGTCCATCTGCCATTGACCTATCTTTGGCCTCGGCCCCCATCTCACCCCTCTTTTCTTGGCATGTACAACCCGACCCCCTCTTTAGCGATCACTTTCCTATTCATATCATGCTTGAACGGTCAGCCCAGGCTAGAGATTATTCATTTGTACCCCGCTGGAATGTTCGCAAGGCGAAATGGCCATCTTTCTCCCAGGAAATTGACACCGTCTTCCCTCCTCATTCACACCCCCCAATATCAGCTTTTCTTGACACCATATTACTCGCGGCAGAAAAATCATGTCCCCCACACTCGTCCCCCCTCCCCCCCCCGGCCGTCACCACGTGCCGTGGTGGAACGACGAGTGTCAACGCGCCGTCGCTCTGCGGCGGCGGGCTGAGCAAAAATTTCGCAAAAATCTCACCCCACAAAACATGTTAGAAGCCCGCGAGGCTAAAAAACGTTGTCAGCAAATTATCCTTACGGCCAAAAAACGCAGCTGGCAACTCTATTCAAACTCATTCAACCGTTTTACCCCCATCGGCCATATTTGGACCCAAATTCGCTCTTTCGCAAATGGCAGATCCCCACACCGCGGATTCCCACAACTGACAATTAACCAACGCAGCATCACGGAACCCTCAGACGTCGCGGAACACTTTGCCACCTATTATGCTGACATCTCCTCAAATACACAATACTCGCAACAAAACATCGACTTCCTACAAACCACTCTCGCCACCTGCAACTTTACCACGGACAACACTGAACCATATAATGCCCCCTTTACTCTCTGTGAATTAAGCTTATTCCTCTCCAAAGTAACCAACACTGCGGCTGGCCCTGATCAATTGGCATACCCCTTCTTCCAAAATCTATCCGATTCCGGAAAAGACAACCTCCTTTCGGCACTAAACCAATTATGGACTGACGGCACCTTCCCCCTTCCTGGTCTACTGGCACTATCATTCATATCGCTAAACCTCGCAAACCTCGCGACCTTCCCTCTAGCTATCGACCTATCTCTCTCACTAGTTGTCCCTCTAAACTCTTTGAGCGCATGGTCAATGGACGAATCAGAGTCCACCTCGAAAACAACGAAATTCTCTCCCCCTTTCAAAGCGGCTTTCGAACCAGACACAGCACCACCGACAACCTCATTCAATTAGTTGACTCGATACAGCGCGGTTTCATGAAAAACATGAAACCGTCGCACTTTTTCTCGACTTAAAATCCGCATTCAATAAAGTACACAGTTCGGCCCTCTGAATCAAATTACATCGTACTGGCATCAGAGGCAGAATGGCAAAATTTATCACCAACTTTCTCGCTAATAGTACATTCACCGTCCGCTGCGGCAATATCCATTATCGGTCCCAAAAACTAGATCAAGGCGTCTCACAAGGCAGCGTGCTATCCCCCACCCTCTTTCTTATCATAATCAACGATGCGCTCGCTGACCTCCACCACATAGCCCCCTGTCTGAAATACTCCATTTTCGCCGATGATTTGGCCATATGGTGCACGCACCCATCGGCAGACAATACAAATTATTTAATGCAGCGCACCATGAATAAAATTGATTCCTGGTGCTCCCTTTGGGGACTGCAAATCTCCCCCACCAAATCCGTCACAATGCTTTTCTCCCGGCTCAATTCGTACATCCCACCTCTTACACCACTCCGTTACCGCGACCAAATTATCCCTCACCAAACCACCTTCACCTATTTTGGCATCGTATTAGACAAAAGTCTTTGCTTCGGCCCCCATATTGCTTATCTAAAACAACGTTGCGCAAAACGTCTAAATCTTCTGCGCTGCATCTCCGGTCGCGACTGGGGTGCAGACAGGGTTACACTCAACACAATGTATATTACTCTGATTCGCTCAATCCTAGAATACAATGCGTTTATCTTCGAGCATATGTCTCCTTCACACATCGCAACACTTGAACGCATACAGAATAACGCACTTCGCCTCATCACCGGAGCACACCGCACCACGCCCATCACTAGTCTCCAGTCTGAGGCCCACCTCCCCAGCTTACAACACCGCAGAACACTCCAACAAGTCAGATACCACTTTCGGACCACAACACAGCACAACCACCCTGCCAACCTCGCACTCTCTAATCCTCCCGTTCGACGTTCATATAATAGGAACAAATACAATATTGCCATACATTTGGACCATGTCCTCACATTCGCACTCAAATTCCCGAAGGTAATCCGCGGCAAATTGCCTCCCCTACTCCCGTTTTGGCACATGTATCACCCCAATCTGGAATATCTCTTCCACCAAAACAAAAAATTACTTTCCCCCCTAGAAACCCAACACACATTTTTCGAATATCAAGCAGCCCACCCCCATTTCACATACTTCTACACGGATGGCTCCCATACCGCAGATGGTACGGGAGCTGCCTGGTGTGGTGGACCCAACTTTGGCCAAATACAATTAACACCACACCACTCGGTTTGCACTTCGGAGTTAGTCGCAATCTACGCCTGTCTACACCACATTGTTCAACACCACATCATCACATCAACAATCATCTGCACTGACTCACGTTCATCCATCGATGCTCTCGCAGCCAGCCATACACAACACTACTACACACCCCACACTCCACGCTATCCATCAACTCTATCACACGCATCATGCTCACCTTCAACTTACACTGCTCTGGGTCCCTGGCCACATGGGGATTCCGGGCAACGAGCGGACGGATGAGCTCGCTCGTCGAGCCATCGACCTCCCACCCACCCCCCAACCTCCCAGTCCCCCCCCCCCCCTGTGACCTTCTGTCCCTCACCAACCAACTATTCAACACATATCTCCAGGCATGCTGGAACCACAACACTACACATTTACACCACATTAAACCCCTTCTCGCCAAATGGCCCTCTTCCCGACAGCACACACGCTCACATGAGATCCTCCTTGCTCGACTCCGACTCGGGCACACCAAACTCACACATGATTTCCTCTTCAGCCAACTTCGCCGCGCTCCGCCTTGCCAAACATGTGATGTGCATAACTCTGTGGAACATTTCTTGCTTATCTGCCCTGCCTACCAAGTACTACGTCGCCCTCTTCTTTCCTACATTGCCCAACATCAGATTCCACTTTCACTGCCAAGCCTTCTCGGGGACAAACACCCGGAGCTCATTGAGCTACTATTTACATTCTTGCACAGCACCAAACTTGAGGAAGTAATTTGAAGTCAAACGCCATCATCTCCGTCGTCGCAAAACACATACATATAGGATATATCACACTAGGTAGGCAGAGACCGATCCAATTTGGCCATCACGGACAGTTCTCCATATAAATTGTGCTTGGTTTTTTACCTACGGGTTTTCCAAGCTACTTGTTTTTTTTTTCACCTTCTCAGGTTTTTCTAAGCTTTAACTCAAACATACACCTACACATACAAGGTCGGGCCCGACGCCCACGACTCGCCCTAGGCGTCGGGCCTCCGCTTCGCTTTTCAGGTCGCAGGTGGGCAGTGGAGCCTCTCCGGAAGTTACGATGCTGCCCACCCTCCAATATGTCCTTCTAAGTGTCGTGTATGCATGTATGTATGTGTATGTTTCACCTGTGTATGTATGTATCGGCCCCGTCCCTTGCTTGCTGGCGTCTCATCTTTCCTGTCTTTCTTATTTGATATAACCGGATGCCACATAAGCCGGATTAAAGTAACCCTTTCTTTAACGTAGCATATCTCTAGCGGATGGCACTTTGCCTCTGCTAAAGATGAAAAAAAAAAAAAAGGTCGGCGTCATTGGCGCGTACTCGCACGGCCACGAGCGCGACCTTGAACATAAATTGCGCGTCTCGTGGTGGAAAATATCATTACTCACCGGTGACGGGTGAACTGGCGCGATCTGCCAGCGACTGCCAGCTGGTCAACTGGGGCGAACACGGCGCCGATTTAGGATGTTACGTCAACGTTGGCCCAGTTTGAACGCTGATTTTCTTCAATCACGATTTTGCGGAACACTGCTTTTTCCCCGAAGACATTTTATGGACCTAAACGATCTCGTTACGAGGTGGCCGCACTGTATATATATATATATATATATATATATATATATATATATATATATATATATATATATATATATATATATATATATATATATATATATATATATAAGGAGGGGGAGGGGAGTGATTTTTTAGGCGTGCCGGACCATATTGGTCATTTGCACCGCCTTTAAAGCGAGTACGTTACATGTCTGCCTATAAAAGCGAGTGTTTGCAATCAAGGTGCAGGCAAGTGGACATTTACGTTAAAGGAATTTTACCTTATAGTTTGTGTGATATTTTAGGTGCTGAAGGCGGAGGTTGGGTTGGGGACATCTCCCTGATGTCCAAATGGTTTTAATTTTACTTTACTCCTCCACGAAATAATTTGTAGTTTGGGTGGGGGTGGAGGGTGTTTGAGAGTGGCGAGAAGTTTATTTTGCCAGGGTGCCGGCTTTAGCCTATTCTTATCGAAGAGCACCGAGGGATCTTTACCGTGCGAACAAGGAGGTAATTATCCACACCGCCGATCACGCCGGCCGACGCGTATTAGTTGTTAGTAGCGGTTTAGTCTAAGCATGCCATGCAGGGTTCTCAGTTGGATTAGTAGGGTGATTTGCAATTCGGCTCTTCTACGTCCACTGTACCTCTGGGTAGCCGTTTACGCTATGAGTTACAAGGCAAATCGGCTCATCTACGTCCGATGGTTCCTCTGGGTAGTCGTTTTACGCTATGCTAATTTTTATTTATATTTTTAGTTTTTATGTTTTCCTAAAGCAAGTCGGCTTATCTACTTCCGACGACATCGCTAGGTAGCCATTTATTTCTAATTGGGAAGCAAATCGGCTCAGGTACGTCCGACGACATGCGGGGATGGCTAGTTACGTGTTTCCTACGATTGTTTCGCGGTCATGCATTGCGAGTTGATGTGAATGTTGGTGGTGTGGTGCTTACAGTGCTCCTGCTAGTTTTGTGGTATACAAATATTCAAATAGCAATTGAAGGAGTTCTGGGTGCTTGTCACCGAGAAGCGATTGAAGCGATAGGGTGATACCCTCTCTTTGGCAGAAGGACTAGATCAGGTTAATTTGAATGACGCTCTTCAGTTTAGAGTATCACATAGGGGCCATCAATTCAGGTTAGACAAGTTGAGGTGTAAGACAGTTAAGCGACAACAGGTCTTCAGTCAAAGGGTTGTTGATCAATGGAATGGGCTGCCTGCTGATGTTGTGGGGAGTTCCCCATTGAATGCATTTCAAAGTAGAGTTTACAATTTTTTACACAGGGAAATCCTGTTTTTTTAGTTCTAATTGGTGATGGATGGGGTGAGATTTATGCTAAGTAAGTGTGCACGGCACAGACCTCTTTAAGCAGGCATGGATGCAGTTTGAAAATTATTGGTAAGGCATTCAATCCACATGTGATAAGAGGGATCAAGGGAAAAGGGCTGGATAGCTAGAGTAGATAGGCATTGACAGGTGTGTGGGATGTTGGTGGATGGTTTCTTTAGAATGTGGTGATGGTTTGGAGGTCTTTTTACCGGGCTTATGGCATCTTCCATTTACAGAGTTAACTGGATTGGGGCCCTTGGGTCAGAGTTAACAGAGTTAACTGTAAAGTTAACATTTACAGAGTTAACAGGGGCCCTTGGGTCTCTTATTAAGTCTAAATACTTTACGATCTTATATAGGCTGTACCTAGCAGTGGATTCAGCACCATCATTCGGGATGTGGTACTGAGGAGATTGGCTGTGGTAGCACAATGGGCATGATGGGAGGAGTTTATAATTGTTGAGGAGTGTGTTGAGGTGAATGGTGCTAGATAGGCTGGGATATATAGCTCCCAAGGAACTTGAGATAATGGATTGATTGGGGTGTGAGCATGTACTTTTGTAGTATCTTTTCTAGATAGGCTTAACCCAGATGGGCCCTGTGGCTCTTATTAAGCCTTGTCACTTTATGACTTTATGACTTTATGACTTGTGTACTCGGTCGAACGCGGCAGTGATGTCTATCTAAGTAGGCAGCTATTGTTGTGCGTTTGATGCGTAGGCCACTTCTTATGTCATGCACTAATCTAATGAGATTGTCTGTGGTTGACTTTTGACGCTGGAAGCCGCACTGAAATTCGTCGAGCAGGTCGTTATGTTCAAGAAATTGCCTCAATCGTGTGTTGACCACGCGCTCGACAAACTTGCTAGCACAGCTAGTAAGTGAGATGGGTTTATAACCTTTGGGGTGGAGTAATCTTTGTGCGGCTTTGGCAATGGAATGATTACGCTCTCCCGCCAGGAGGCGGGAAAGGTGTCGCTTTGATACAGTTCATTTATGGCCGCTAGTACAGTTCATTTATGGCTACTTATACGCTACTTATACAGTTCATTTATGGCCGCAAATATTCCCTAACGTACCGTTAGGGAATATTTGCTAAGACGTTTTAAAAACTGGTAATGGATGTTGTCCGGCCCAACCGACGTGTTTCCACACTTGCTGAGGGCAAGGTGTAATTCGTGCATAGTAAACGACTGATTGTAGATTTCTCTATTGCTAGAGCTAAAATTTGCTTTGGAGACAAGGGCGTCTAGAGCGCTTACTATAGTGGTGTCGTAGTTGCTGTTGCCAGATACGCTGGCGTAGTGTATTTTAAAGTGGTCTACGACTTGTTGTGGGTCAGTGACGTGCTGTCCTTTCACTGTCAGCTGGAGGAAGGGGCCTGGTGGTGGGCGTTTCAGGTTGAAACGCTTCATCAGGTCCCGGATTCTGCCGGTAGGGGTGAACCTATTGAATTGAGAGGCAAAAGGCTGCCAACAGCTTTGGCGTGCTGTTCGGATTGCGTACCGGCAGTGTTTTTGAGATTGTCTGTATGCTGATAGGTGTGCTTCACACACACACAAATCTTTTGAATTGTTTGTGGGCACGGCGCTGTGCGGCGATTGCCCTTTGACAGTCCGGGCTCCACCATGGCTCAGATGCCTTTTTCCTAGGTTTGCTACTTTTTGGGACTGAGTCTCGTGCTGCTGAGCTGATGGCCCTTAGGATTGTCTCGATTTTGCTGGCCTCTGAAGTTGCTAGGTTGAGGTCAACCTGATCCTCGAATTTAGCCCAGTCCGCTCTTTTCAAGTTCCAAGATGGTCTAAATAGCTTAGTGTGGTGGATAGCGTCCGTGGTGAGCCTAATTGTGATTGGGTAGTGGTCGCTCAGCCCGGGAACGTCTGAATCTGACCAGTCAAATAGTGAACTTAGTCGTTGGGAGCAGTACGTTAAGTCAATGCAACTGTCCGATCCTCCTGAGGTCGGGTTGTAGTGAGTGGCGGCCCCGGTGTCAAGAAGTACTAAGTTGTGGTCCGAAATAAACGGGTGAATTTCGCGCCCTTTAGTGTCAGTCAGGTCGCTTCCCCAGGATGGGTGTTTAGCATTAAAGTCTCCCATAATAAGAACTGGTGGAGGCGCCTGAAGCAGCAAGTCGCTCAGCTGCTGTGGTGTGGGGGTTTCAGCTGACGGCGAGATGCATAGTGCTGTGGACTGTGGTTTGGCAATGGGAAATTTTGAGGCTAACTGCCACGCAATTCAGGGGAGTATTTAACGTTACTCGACGATGAGATATGCTGTTTGCAATGAGTATGGATGCGCCCCATTTCCTATGTGGGCCGTTTATGTTGTCGACGTGCCAAGTGTAATCTGGAAGTTTGTTCCAAGGGGAGTCAGAATCTCGAAAGTGAGTTTCTTGGAGGGCAGCTAGAAATGGTTTTTGTTGCAAGAATTCCGATTTGAATTCTATGAACTTGCCTGGAAGGACACCGGTGTTCCACTGCAGAACAAGTTCCATTCCGGACGCGTTTAGTGACTATTTGTGTTATATATATATATATATATACGTATATATAAATGCCTGCACCAAACCATGCGAGGAGAAGAACGGAATTTTAGGCCAGTCACTGAATAGCATGGCCTACGGTCACCTATAGCTTTAACCTGCATTCACTCCCTGGATTTCAACGATGTCTGGTCACGTGCACATCGATTGGAAGGCCACTTCTGTCTACCTATTGAGACGGATGGTGGGTGCGGGGAGATTTGGTGCTGGCTTAGTGGTTGAATCATGGTGTTGAAAGGAGCCCTGTATGTAATTTGAAAATAGAAGTTTGCTCGCGACGCTCCACACCGTTGAAGGCTATGACACGGTGGGAAAGCAGTTGTCGGTACATTCCTTCACACAACTCCACACAACTATGTCGGTGTTGAAAAGCCTGTTGCCTAGCAACGGCAGCTACTTTAAGAAGAAACAGTCAACTTTAATTCCATGGGCGACGTCCGACGAAAAATCGTCGAAGCCATTTCATTATTGGGTGACATTTTCTCGCGTTGAAGCTTGCACACGATACATGCCAGTGTGGTGCATATGTGTTGCGATACACACGCCCGAGCCTAATATAGCAATATCCGTCATGCTTCACCACAGACGAATCATCACTAGTGTACACACATCGTGCCACATAGCCACTCGCAAGGTTGTTCAGTGCAGTCTGACAGGCTCGGGCTCTGGTTTCCCTTTCATCATGCAATTACAATGGCACGATTGTTTCGTGGGGCGGTGACGATGCCGAGTAGTCGTGTCTGCCATCAAAACAGCCACCACCGACGTCCGCCCTCCACAACGGCGCTGCCGATCTCGAGCAAACAGCTGCTCGAGTTCAAGCCGCGAGGCCGCGAGTGCGAGAGTGCAGGTTATCCACAGAAGTGCGTACATGATAGACCTATGCCGAAATATTTTGGACTAATTTTTTCGACCAAATTTTGGACTATTTAAGACGACTTTGGACTCAGGGAACCAGCTAAGTTTTATGTTTAGTTTACATCAAACATGCAATACATCCTGCAGACCGGCTGCAGTTTCACGGCGAAAATCTTCCGATAAATATCTTAATCGGCCAGCCTTGGGTCTCGCAGCGCCCCAAAGATCCCGTTGTCCTCCAGCCTACTTTGGAGCTGATAAGACACGACTCATTACAATCGCTACCAAACGACATCAGAGGGAAAATAAAAAGTACTTTTGATAGCGACAAACCCATCTGGATTTTATTGTTATGTTTCAATTGACTGCGATTCCTTCGTTTCGCAAAATATAGAAAGCGAACGAGAAACATGATGCATTGGTCCCGTTATACCTTGGTTTCATGTCCATTGTATGTTTTAACATCATTTTAACATTATCCCTCAGTCCCATGTTACCCTTATCACTTGGTCCCCTCGTATCATGATGGCCTTTTCACATGTTGTCGTGGGTTCGTTCACCTCATGTACTCATTTGTTGCTCCTCAATGACGCCTGCACCATTGAGTATGTCATAAAAATCCGGCGATATATAGGACAAGTAAACTGTGAATTGAAACTTCAATCGCAGCTGTGCACTGTCCATCTCATATGAAAAGAACAATAATGGATAAAAGAGCAAGCTGCTTAGTCAGTATCAAGGAAATCCCAAAGCGAAATTACATTGTTTTCACTCACTCACGCATGGGCGTCTTTCTATGGCATTTACATCACAATGATTTTCTTTTCCCCGACAGTTTATTTTGGCTCGATTACTTGGAGAAAAATGCTTTCCAAGCGGGATTAAACACCAACAAATTAGCATTGAATCCCCATTACGTCTCCCGAAGGAAAAGGCGTACATGAATTTACAAGAAACAATTATTTAGTTTCTTGATGCTCGGTATCATGAGGCCCGTAATAGTGCACTTAAAATGCCTTCCGAGCAGATATAAATGCTCATACGTCTCTTGAATCTTGAACAGGAACAACCTGCCCTGCAGCACGACACTAATGTGATGGCCGCGGGCGTTCAAAACCCACGAGGGGACTTCAAAGGCGGATCTGTTGGCAGCATGCGGTCTCGAACTTAATGGGTGTCACGGAGCTAATGGCTGATCGATCGCCCTGTAAGCCAACGCTGTTCAATAGTAGATGATGGACCTTGCAGCACAAGGAGTGGGTGCCAACAACCCGAGTACCGGCATCAACATAGCAGATTACAAGGATATACAATCATGATGGTGTGATGTTGTAACCTCAATGCTAGTTAATTACCTGCGATTTTTCATGACAATTAGTTACCTCATCGTGCCTTGCTTCTCGAGCGCCCTGTGCGTTTAGTTAAATAGCGTTCTGGTTTCTAACAAGTTCAACCTATATGTACCGATACTCGATCGCAGTTGCACGCTTGGAGCTCTTCCCTGAAGATGGGAGAGGAGACGGAGAGGAGTTGAGAAATCGAACACAATCCAGCTAAGCAGGGGTGGAGCATATCCGAGCTATCACACCCAAAGTTCGAGATAATTAGCTGTGAGCTCACTACTTGTTTTTGCTTCTCAATATTCGAAGAGGAAGATTCATCTAAAACGGGGCCGAATGGCGTGATGAGTGACCTCGTAGCTTGCAAAACCGGCGGTATCGGATCATATCGCCTTTTGTTCATTATTTGGGCTCTGATAATACTGAGCTCGAATGCGGTTTGTAATTAACAACTTGCTTAGTTCAACAGCTCGGTGCAGGGGCGGGGGAGGGGAGTGGGCGAGGAGAAGCATAGCATAGTGGTCTCCCGAAATAGCCACAGATTGGGTTAATCCCGCAGAGTGCTCCTCGTCTACATCCGACTTCTCTGTTGTCACGACTTCGGCGGGTGCTACTGCACGCCACACATACGTTGTGACGCCCATATGTGTGACGTCACGTGACACATATGGGCGTGACGACAAGAAGGCAAGGCTGGCCTGGAGCCGTGCCTATCGGGGTCTGGACACTACGAGTTGATGTAAGCGGGAGGAGTAGCCAGCAGCACAGCGGCGAAGGGTGCAACGAGCGACCAAAGTTGCAACATATCCACCGCGATCTTTCATCATTGTCCACAGATAAAAAGTTAAATTGATGATCTTCACTGTCCAGGAAAGACTCAAAGTTGGACAAATTGCAAGGCTACATTGCGACGTTTCGACCACAGGTCATTGTCAAGTCCAGTCATACACTCATTGCATCGGCAGCGGTCGGCCAACCTTCATGCATACTACCCAGGTTCGCCGATCGCTACCGAAGCCAGTGCATGGCTTGACATTGATATCTGGTTGAAACGTCGCAATATAGCTTTGCAGTTTTTCTAACTTTAAATCTGTCCTGGACGGTGAAGATCAACTCAACTTTTTATCTGTCTACAGTGATTTACAACCGTCAACACAACCAAACGCGTCGTTTTGAACTTCGCTCGATCTTTGATAGCCGGGCACTATAATCGGCCCATGTCAAAGCACGTGGCTGGCGATTATGGTTGGAATCTTAGTAGCAAAGGGTGAACTTGCACATCACCAACATTTGCTGAAGCACCACCTATGTGGTGCGCCTTAACCTGAAAGCGATGAATTAAATAAGTACCATCTGGAACAACATCATAGACAAAAGACAAAGGTGCTGCCTGAAATATTCTGAAAACTTTGAAAGTCTGTGCTGGTTCTGGCCAGTAAGGACACTAATCCTCTAAATGGGGATTATGCGGGCTTGGAGTGTCCAATACACATTTGTTGGCCCGTCGCCATGTCACTAACCTGCACTAATTTAACGATCTATTTTGAACGGCGCTGTGAATCGCACGGAATGCACGGACCAAGCAGCTGATCAAAGACAGTGCAAACAAAGGTTGCACGGAGCTCTTTGAAGCTTGACAGTGCAAAGCAGTGACAGGCTGCAGCGACAGCGGTTGACTGAATTTTACTTCGGTGGAGTTGGTTTTTAAGACCAACCTTTCTGTTCGATATATTTGTATATGCTTGTTTGTTAGAAACCCTGTTCAATACCACACGGAGCCAATCCCTTGGCGCCTTTTCAGCACTTGTTTGGATGGCTTATGAATATGGAAGTCATCCGCTGGTTCGGGCGAGATCTATACAACACCATTTTATCACTCATGCGCAGCCCGGCAGTTATTCCCGATTCAGTAGACCCGAACGCAGAGGAAGCCCGTTAATCTAAGCACAGCCTAAATGCACAGTCAGAAATAAACGTAGCGTAATTGTTTGTATCAATCTTAACAGCCACTGCTCAATCATGTTCCTTCAGACCGCTTGGCGACCAACGGATGATGTTCGTCCCCAAGGGCCTCGGAAATCTGGGAGCTTGGAATTTCGTCAACCGGCATTACGAGCAGCTGTTACTCTGAAACATTAGCCGAATAATGTGACTGGCAATGAGTGTTGGTCTCGGGCGTGGTGACGGTGCGAAGAGCCACCCCTACAGCGGAGCCCTCTGGCACAGGGCTCCGACAGAGAGTGAAGTGTGCAACTGCGCTCCTCTGGCATCGCCAACATGGCCAGCTACTCTGACATCGCCAACATGGCCAGCTCCTCTGACATCGCCAACATGGTCAGCTTCTCTGACATCATCAACATGGTCAGCTCCTCTGACATCGCCAACATGGCCAGCTTCTCTGACATCGCCAACATGGCCAGCTCCTCTGACATCGCCAACATGGCCAGCTCCTCTGACATCGCCAACATGGTCAGCTCCTCTGACATCGCCAACATGGTCAGCTTCTCTGACATCGCCAACATGGTCAGCTCCTCTGACATCGCCAACATGGCCAGCTCCTCTGACATCGCCAACATGGCCAGCTCCTCTGACATCGCCAACATGGTCAGCTCCTCTGACATCGCAACATGGTCAGCTCCTCTGACATCGCCAACATGGTAAGCTCCTCTGACATCGCCAACATGGTCAGCTCCTCTGACATCGCCAACATGGTCAGCTCCTCTGACATCGCCAACATGGTCAGCTCCTCTGACATCGCCAACATGGTCAGCACCTCTGACATCGCCAACATGGTCAGCTCCTCTGACATCATCAACATGACCAGTTGCTCTGACATCGCCAACATGGTCAGCTTGCCCAACTGACGCCACCGATGATGCGACTTCATATTTTCGTGCAGGCACTTATTGACCTGATCTGTATGCTGCCATCGATCTGAATGCTGCCAGAATTGGGACAAGTTTGAGCCTGTTGAGAAGCTTTGTCATACTTCGAAGCGTCGCTCCGAACAGACAATCCAGCGACAGAGACGAGCAATACGTGACAGCGTCGGAATTTCCTCCGCCGAGTAAGTGCACCAATCGCTAGTTGTCACGTGAGGCCAAACTCTGATGGTAAAAATACTCACGATACGATGCAGATGTAGACAGGGGCAGCCCTGGACAATAGCAATCAGCTGCTGGGGTGTCGTTTAGCTACATATGTGACGCTCCTAGGCGATTATGATCAATGTCATTTTTGTACATCTACGAGCGTCAAATTGACCAATCAGAATGCAGCGTTATTGTGAAAATAGCAAGAATAGCTTTTGTCGAACGCTTCGTGTATGGGTGAGTCGCGTGCATTGTAGGTTGGATAGGTTGTGTTCTGGAATGGTTATTATTATCGATACGCTGCGTAGTTGGGCCGGCATGCTGTGCATGGTGATTTTCGCTTCCCTGAAATAGGATTTTGTTTTGTGCCAGAATACAGCCATCAGTCCGGCACAGCATGTTGTAGCATTTCCGGTTTCCGAAAAATCCGAGGATCGCCAATGCATGCATGGAAGGTAGCTGTGAGGTATGCTGCTTTTGGTATCTTCAATAATACCGCTGCTTTTAGGCTATTTACCATGAATAGGGAGGTAGATAGCACCTGCCTGTTTGTTATGCATCAAGTAGTTACACACATATATGCCACCTGTCTTTTTAATGTTACTTTAAGCCAAAACTTTTTAATTTAATCCTATACTTTAACAAATGACAAGTGGCCATGGTCCAGACTGCGAAGTATGGCAAAGAGCTCTGGTCTGTGGAACAATCAGGGATGGAGCCTTGGATATATTTTTAGGCCTCATGCTCAGATTATAACCACCATATGCCATTTCCACCACAAGCCTATGGGCATATATTTATTTATTTATTTATTTCACGATACATGCCCTCCACATATAGCGGCTGTTATGGACATGTTGGCTGTGGGTATGCACCATACATATGCTGTATACCCAGACTGCAAAGTATGGCAAACAGCTCTATGAGGCCCACCAACAGTGAAAAAATAGGCATCCAAATGCACAGGCAGGACAAAAACCTGCACCAGGGAGATTAGATACATGCACGAAATGCAAAAGATAACTTGAATAAGAAAATTTCTGAATGTCCAGTTTGGTGTAATTTCTGATTACGTTTTGAGGTTTTCACGTATTTTTCATGGAGGACACATGAAAACACCCATGCAGTGCATGAACAAAGGTTCAATATAATATGAGGGCATAGGTAGAGTTGCACTTGACTGCCTGAGTTGGTGTGGAATCATCTTGTGCCATTTGGCATACAAATAAAAATAAAAATTTACATTTCTCTAGGACTGGAACATTCCTGTTGCAGTTTTATATGTCACAGTAAGAGTGTATCTGCAACAGAAGTGGCTGCATCAGTCTTACCTGTTTGAAGTGTATAATAACCATTTCTCCAAATTTTGGAATGTATTTTGTTTCCAATGTTTGCTCAGCCATTTATGGAAATCCTTTGTGGCATATGTTTGATTTGTTTTGACTGCCTGTTATTAACGAACTTAAAAGTAATTGCATTACAACAATATTATGAATAACCAAAGCAGTTCAATCTGATTTTCTTATCTGTGCATTATGTGTGACACTGTTTAGTTCATTAGTATTTTTTGACGATATTATTTTGATGTTTCAGTGCTTCTGGAAATCCTGAGCCAGCAGCAGAGCACACTGGAGACAGTTATGTTCACTAGCCTGATGATGATGTTCTGCTTGAACCTAAGGATGCTGATGCTGGTCCCAATCCCAGTTGTCCATCACCAACACAGGGTGACATGAAGAAGCAGTTGGAGCTACTTCAGCAGGAGCTCAGCAAGTTTCAGGGTGCATTGATTGTGGCAAAGGGCACTGCCGCTCGGGAGATGGTGAACATGTTCAAAGTTCTCACAAAAAGAACACCATGCCGTCACCAGTCGAACTGCTACATCGGTGCCGCCCCGGCCGTGTCATGCCAGGCGCCGGTGCGACCGGGCCGTTAGCCGATTTCCCGAGCTCGGCTCTCGACCGGCCCAGCGGTACTAGCCGGGAGGCGTCGACCGGCAGCGCAGAAGGGTGACCTGCGGTGCTTCAGAAGCAGCTGTAGCTCGGTCCTGGAGAGGACAGAGCTGGTCGGAGGAGAATTGGACGGTGGACCGGAGATCGTTTATCTGCAACAGCTGGGTGTGCATGAGACGGTCGCGACAGAGCTATCTGAGGGCGAGCAGCAGGCTCCTCGATATGGCATGGCCTATGTCGCCGGCTAGCACGGCGCCAAGTGCGCAAAGAGGAACCTCAATTACCGGGCTCTATCTGCTCTACAAGAGACAGTGCGCACCGGTAGCCGCCGAATGGGTCAGGCTGCTGAGTCACGGTGCACTCCACATTCCGTCCGCTCAGTGGATGGAGTGCCTCGACCAGTTCGAGGTCGTGTTTTGTGCCTTGCATGCTGGCAAAGGAGTAGTGCGTCGGACCCCTAAACAGGCGATGAATAAGCTTAGTCGGGCTCCTGGGGTTACCAAAGGCCTGGCCTAGTTGCTGCAGGAGAGGTGGCCAAGTGTCAGCACTGAGCCCCTGGCGCTCTACAGCCGACTGCGCTAGC
Organism: Ashinkailepas kermadecensis; assembly: GCA_034440615.1. Lineage (NCBI taxonomy): Eukaryota > Metazoa > Arthropoda > Thecostraca > Neolepadidae > Ashinkailepas > Ashinkailepas kermadecensis. Next base: position 321,652 of record JAOTOM010004843.1, on the reverse strand, counting down.
TGACGCGGCGCGCAGAACAGCTGAGGAGCGCTTGCAGAAGGCTGACATGCTCTCTGTAACTGACCCCGTCAAGACGCCAGAAACTCGACGGAATTTTGTAAGGTGCCGCGTATCCGCACGGACCGCTGCATACGTATACTGGTGGACTATGCGGACGACACGGTTTTTCCCCAGTACGATGTTTATATACATATACATATAGCAACAAGTGCTTCCGCCAGCCCATTCCGTTCGGGAAGTGGCAACACTCTAGAGCCAAATTGGTTGAAGTCTGACTAATTTGAATTTTTATACTATGAACTAAAATAAACCGTAGCCTCCGCTTCCACGATGCGTGTTCCTCTCGATCAAAATGTATGGGTCTAAGCCAAGCGCGCGTCACCAGTGCGAGGGGAAGCACGATAATAAAAATTGAGACCTGCAGCTCCCCCCCCCCCCCCCCCACACACACACCCTGGACTGCCTATATTTAGCATGGGAGTCGATAAGGATCGAACGATAGCCCTCTCGCAGCCTCTACACTTTGGGAGCAAGGGTGGCGGGATCTAGTTTGGTTATGAGGCATGCACTCATTTTGGACTCGTTATTTAAGAGAGGAATACGCTATGCTTATGGCATCATTCATGCATCGTCGATGCATCCACCATAGTTTTCGGAACGGCAACCAGGGACATCTCGATCCCCCTCCCCGGGATACTCTGACTTCAAACGGGAGTCAATATGGACCGCTCGATATAACCCCTTTGAAAGCAGTTCTAGCGCCCCGCTATGCTGGCACCTACACGGATCACGGATACACGGAAAATCCACATGCACTGAATACCCCCCCCCCCCACACACACATGCACTGAAAATCCACGTAATAATAATATTATTGGAATATTCACTATTCGTGCATGCATACATACATACGTAGCCTTAAATTCCTCCACAAATTGGTTGTAAGATCACCGTTGCATGCCATGGGTGTGAATAGACTAGGGCATTAAAATACTTGTTGTGTTTGACGGCCTAGTTCAAGTAAAATAGGAGCTAATTTCATGTATTTATTTCAAGACCAAATCAAGAAAACACTTTTAAACAACAATCAGGTAGTTCCTAGTCTCTAGCACCTTTTGTTTTAGTTCTATTAATTTTTGTAGCACTGCACCTCACACATCCCGTGCTAAGGCAATGGGAGTTTTTCAAGGTCATTCTTGTTTACGCTTCGGGTCGCTCTGGATGCTAGTCAGCTGGCGTTATTGTCCAACCTGACTCGATAGGCCTTGGACAGGGGAGCAACTAGGATAATGTGACGGAGTGGTTCTAATACTTTTTTCGGGCCCCAATCTACACCAAAAATTAAAACTCCTCGAATTTCGACGGCTGTTTTTTTCGCGGGACACTTTTCAAGTGTTTTAATGTGCATTTTTGTTCTCTCCTGTTATCGGCCACTGATTCTAAAGGTTTCCATTGGCGCTCCGCAGGCTGATTCCGGTGGGAGGCGAGGACATGGGTGTAGGAACCCGGAAATTATTGACATGGAACAATCAAGAAGTCAAGAAGGTCAAAGGGTCATTTTTCAAGTTATTGCCTATTGGTTCCATGTTCAAAGTTGATCTTATTGTTATGGATTATGTGGTATGTTGGCGATGGAGCAAATAAGTGGAAGCTTCCGTACCTACCCTATACCTCCTACACTCACGGACGAGATGCATTTTCGCTCGATCTTTCCATGAATTTCCATAGGTGTATTGATAAATTTGATTATAAGTGTTGGGTAAGCGTCTCCCACGTCCCCGACGGCGGAGACGCCCATGCAGGTTTCTACTACCAAGAATGCAACCGTGAAACCATGAGTCGTGAACCGTACAACCGCGAAATGCGGAAGAGAGCGATCGAAGGTAGTCACGTTTTAGTCCATATTCCACACAATTAACTACCATACACGCGGGTCACTTGTATATTTCACTGCAATGATATACTTTTGAGATTCTTAGCAACAAGACAATGGCTACCGCAAGAATACACGAACGCCTCGTTCCAAATGAGATATTTCCTGCCATGTACGGTATTAGCAGCGACTTCTCTAAGTCCAGATATCGCATTAAAATGATCCACTTATCGGCCATGGTGGACAGTGATAGAAAATATAAATGTTAATTTAGTGATGCACGAAACAAAATTGTTAAAATGGCTAGAACTGTTCAATTCCAAAAGGCGTGGTTACAGTGTGCGATGCGTTTCCGTGGTTATCTTATATACATTGGATAGGGTGAACTTTTTGAGTGCTGCACAGCTTAGTACTCGATGGGGTAAAGAGGGCGGACACTCACCAAAAGGTGGGGATATGCAACCGCCCCTACGGTTTTCGAAAATGACTTTTTTTTTAAAGTTGTGTCGCATGGCGGCGGAGGGTTTGCGAATAGCTCGTGGAGCATTTCTTCCGAGTATATGTCCAGTCACGTGTCTATCACACAATGAATGAAGTAACCTGCGGCCACTTCGAGGAAAAACCTCTGCTTTTCGTGGTTTCTAGCACTTTATAGCACTGAGAGAGCAATATTTGGTCTTTTGGGCCGCTTGGAGATTAATGCTAACACGATGACATTTACATTTTTGTTGATCTTTCGAAGGTTATCCGAAGTCACCTAAGGTGACTTCGGATGAGAGTTTTCGAGCTTGGAACAAGTCTGTCGTGATTTATATTGTTGTATTCGAATTTGTGGTCCATTTTTACCCCATAGAAACAAAAACTGGAAACTGAGCAAAATTCCCAATTGTTTGAAAATGTGGTCATGACTTTCGCTTGACCTGGTTCTTTCTTCATGTGGCAAAATGCCACACGAGCGATACGTCACTGGAATGACTCTAAGGCACTTATTTGGTGCGCAACCCATTAGTAACTTTGACAAAATGTGCGGACTTAATTACTTTTCTCCAAATATTTTAGACTTTACTTCACCCCAAAGGTCAGCCAATGATCCCATAGAGTGAAATTTGGTGTCAATCGCGAGATCTCATCGCAAACTACAGCCTGAATGGCGTTTCTCCAGCATATCCGGCTTGGAATCGGTGGGGTGGGTGTTGTTTCAGTCCTTAAACACCACGTGCCCATAAGTTGTTAGCAAAATGACGAATGCTGTTCAGAATTTACCCTCGGGGTGTATTCATACGTCTACTAAGGTTTTCCCGCGAAAAAGGAGTGGCTGCGCCCCGCGGCGCGATATTTTCAGTACCTTTTCCTTCCTTTCTTTGCATTTGATGTGAAACTTCAATCTTAGGTCATGTAAGGTCATTGACCTAGCGCAGGTCAAAGAAGGTCGCTGTATTTATTGGGTCCCCCAGCGAGAATTGTTGGAGACATTCATCAAGTTTTTTAGAACCCAGTGCGATTTTTTGGACCCCGGCGCGATTTTTATCGGCCCCGACACAAGTTCTTGGGGCCCGCTGTACTTTGTTGGGACGAGGACGGAAATTTTGTGACCCCAACGCAAATTTTGGAGGCCCCGGTGCGATATTCGAGTCTCTGTGCGAATTCTCTTAGGCCTGCTGTTTTTTCTGGCCCCCCAACGCGACTTTGCTTGGCCCTAGCGCGATTTGGGACCCCGGTGCGATTTGCGGGCCTCGGCGCGAGTTTTCGGTGAACCGCTGTCTTTATTTGTGGCCCCCGCCGGGATTTATTTGAGGCCAGACAGGAATTTTTAGAGCCACAGGGCGGTTTTTGGGGCGCCGCTGTATTTGTCTGGGCCCTTTGGGGGTCCAGACAAATGCAGCGAATCTTTCTGGCCCCGACATGAAGTTTTTTCTTGCAACCAGCACAATTTTTTGGTAGCCCGGCGCGAATTTTTGGGTCCAGACACGGGCTCTCGAGGTTCCGCTGTACGTAGCTGGGGCAGTGCACCACCGCTCAGGGGCTCCCAATTTTTACTAGTCCCCAGCGGGCAAACAGAGCTAACCTTCGGCGCGGTTCGCGCGCCGAAATGGAGCCACTCTGGAATAACGGGGGGGGGGGGCACCTATAGCCCCCTTGGCCCTCCCCCTCTCTGGTTGCGCTGCGCTCTGCTGGACACATGAGATCCAGAGAACTACAAAAATAAGAAGTATAATATTTCCAAACCAAACACATGGGTGCTGTCACGGATTTTAGATCAGGGGGAGGGGAGGCGCGAGAGTTGTTAAGTCGATTTTTCCCCTGGAACGCGGTAGGCGTAATGTTAAATTTCCCTGAGGTATTGGAGGCACGCATCCCCGTCCCGTGGCGACGCCCTTAACCAGACAATTGAATGACATTGACAGTACATCAGTCATGTATGAGACATGTCCCTTACTCGCGTGTTTTTATTGTTGAGTCTCGCTTGCATAAAGTAACACACTCAACCTTACAAAAATGGGGATGCAAGGGTCGACAGCCTTTATCCCTTCCGTACGGATCCATCGGGCAGCTATCCACTTCGTGCGGAACCGATTTATCTGCATAAAAGTTACCATTGGAGTTCCACTTCTATACCGCAGCTAAAGCGCGCCCCAACACGGTACAGTCGATTGGGCACATCGTCTCCCAGGCTAGTGATTAGTGATGGCATGTTGATAATCTACGGTACGATAAATATCTCCCAGGCCAGATGAAGTAGCGATGCGGGCGCGAATACGGCTGACGTCAGAGGCGAATGGCCAGTGGTTACCTTTACCACCTGACGAGTGTGTCGTCCGCACCATGTAATGCGAGTGTGGCCGGTATTGCTCTGCGATCCGGACATCCTGACATGTTATGGCGTCCGTGGCGACAGTTGTTCGTGCCGAGTGTGCTTCGTTCCACACGTTCGTGCCGAGTAAGTCTCGTTCCACAGGCGCTCACACGTACCTGCCCACATAACCAGCACGCACGAACAATTATGCCTTCACACAGGCATGAGTGGCCAATCGTGAAAAAGTCGGCGGTGCAAGCTAAATCCAATGGCATGTGTGCGTATGTGTGTGTGTTTGTGTGGGTGTATGGGTATGTGCGTGTGTATGTATGTGTATGTAGGAACACAGAAACGCCAAATTGGTGAAATGTTCTCAGTGGACAGTGTACAGTGGACAGAGGACAATGTACAGCGGACAGTGTACAGTGGGTAACGGTCAGTGGACAGTGTACAATGGATAATGGTCAATAGTGACCGCTGGCTATTGATCAGTGGACAGTGTACAATGGATAATGGTCAATAGTGACCGCTGGCTATTGATCAGTGGACAGTGTACAATGGATAACGGTCAGTAGTGACCGCTGGCTATTGGTCAGTGGACAGTGTTCAGAGGATAACGGTCAGTAGTGACCGTTGGCTATTGGTCAGTGTACAGTGGACAGTGAACGGATAATAGTGTACAGTGGATAACGGTCAGTAGTGCCCGCTGGTTATTGGTCAGTGGACAGTGGACACGGTCAGTAGTGACCGCTGGCTATTGGTCAGTGGACAGTGGTCGGCAATGACGTCAGCCGCCGGACAGCTGAGTCAGCGCGTCTCAGCGCCTCTCTAGTCTCGGGCGGGTGTCGCGGCTGGTACGGCGCGGCCGGCGCGGCCGGCGCTGCCGCCGTCTCGCCAGCCCGCTGACCTTGGCTGCCACCGACGCACCGCTGCTCTCGCGCACAAACCGGCTCCAACGGCACGGTACCGTCCGGCATGGCCAGCCACTCCGGTACAGTCCGGCCATGGTCAGCCACTCCGGTACAGTCCGCCATGGTCAGCCACTCCGGTACAGTCCGCCATGGCCAGCCACTCCGGTACGGTCCGGCCACGACCAGCCACTCCGGTACAGTCCGCCATGGCCAGCCACTCCGGTACGGTCCGGCCACGACCAGCCACTCCGGTACAGTCCGCCATGGCCAGCCACTCCGGTACGGTCCGGCCATGACCAGCCACTCCGGTACAGTCCGGCCATGGCCAGCCACTCCGGTACAGTCCGCCATGGCCAGCCACTCCGGTACGGTCCGGCCACGACCAGCCACGCCGGTACAGTCCGCCATGGCCAGCCACTCCGGTACAGTCCGACAATGGCCAGCCACTCCGGTACAGTCCGGCATGGCCAGCCACTACGGTACAATCAGACCATGATCGGCCACTCCGGTACAGTCAGGCCATGATCGGCCACTCCGGTATGGCCCGGCCATGGCCAGCCACTCCGATACAGTCTGGCCATGATCGACCACTCCGGTACAGTCCGGCCATGGTCAGCCACTCCGGTACAGTCCGGCCATGGCCAGCCACTCCGATACAGTCTGGCCATGATCGACCACTCCGGTACAGTCCGGCCATGGTCAGCCACTCCGGTACAGTTCGGCCATGGTCAGCCACTCCGGAACAGTCCGGCCATGAACGACCACTCCGGTACAGTCCGGCCATGGCCAGCCACTCTGATACAGTCCGGCCATGGTCAGCCACTCCGGTACAGTTCGGCCATGGCCAGCCACTCCGGTACAGTTCGGCCATGGCCAGCCACTACGGTACAGTCCGGCCATGATCGACTACTCCGGTACAGTCCGGCAATGGCCAGGCACTCTGGCATGGTCGGACTATGACGGCCACTCCAAATTGTCTGGCCATGACCAGCCCGTTCGATATAATTCGGCCATGATCAACCACTCCGACTACCCAGACTGTGAAGGGCCACTCCCACATGGCGGCATCCATTGTTGAAATGTTTGACTCACTTTTGTGCACCAAACCACGAGTGGCATCCGTTGCTGGGTCCAGCGTGACGCCGCGTCGCGTGACACGTCTCGGAGCATACATTCCGGGCGGCTACCTCGCATGCAGGAGGCTGCCGTGGACCGCTGGCACATGCTGGCGTCAGGTAAGCGTCTGTGTCAAGCGTCTGTGGGAGGCGCCGCACGAGCACGTGTGGGATCCAAACCGGGGCGGCGCAGAATCTGAGGCGGGGCCAGTCCGGGGCAGGAGGGTCGGGTGCCGGATCTGTCCTGGCCACGGGAACGGAGGTCGGTCCAGGGCAGCGACAGTTGATCCGGGAGGCGTAAAACTGGGACTGGGCACAACACGACACGCTATCCTGGCGTGCGCGGATGACAGACCGCAACACGTCTTAAAATGAAGCACCTATATGGCGCAACTAACACTGCCACGACGAGCGAGGCGTGACAAACGAGGCGTGACGCTTGTAGCGAAGCGTGACAAGCGAGGCGTGACAAGCGAGGTGTGGCGCTTGTAGCGAGGCGTGACAAGCGAGGCGTGACGCTTATGGTGGTGAGTAGAGGTGACGTTTGAGGTGAACTGAAGTGTAACTGGAGTGAAGTGTAGTAACTTGGAATTCTGGCCCACTGCAAGGCAGCTTCCAAATGATCAGCGCTTTTGGCAATGCTGGACAAGTCGAAAGAGTAACCATCAGAAAATCGGTAGTCGGGTTGCGAAATCATCCTTACTTGCGAAATTCGTATTTCGGCCAACACCGTCTTAGCCATATCGCGCTGGCAAGTGTTATCTGCTCGTTGCGAAAACTTGCACGCAACTAGGATCACACGCGCTGCTGCATTACTAGCTGAACTCCGGTGCCTCGCACGGGATGAAGGTTTTTTTTCTCTTGAACATGCTAAGAGGGTAGCCGGGATTTGCTCAGGTGAGACAGGGCGGTGGCCTGATGGAGCTCCCGGGACTTCTGGGCCCCTATACTGCGTCTAAAAATCAGTCTTTTTCCTCGGATCTGTGCCATTTTGGCCCTTGGCAGGTGCATGCCCCGATGCCTCTAGGGGAATGGTGCCGCCCGCCCCTTTTGTGTCCCAAGGGACCACACGCTGCCCTCTGGAGGTGTTAGCCCCTTTGTGTCCTCAGGTGTTACGCGCTGGCCTCTGGAGGCGTGAGCCCCTCTTCTGTCCCCAGAGGTCACGTGTTGCCCGCTGGAGGTGTGAGGGACTTCTGCAGTACCATCAGCGGATCCTCCCTTCCTCCTTGGCTACCCCCTTGGGACACGCTGCCACCGTTCAAACGCGCCAGTGGCGGCTGATGGCGTCACGTGACGCCATGTGGCAATCCACGTTAGTCCCTGAGCGAAACGTCGGTGGATGTATCCATCTGAGTGGCAACTCAGGACAGCTCTTAGCTTGGCCGGACAAACAGCAGCTGATAAAATGACAGCTCGCATTGAGTTAACCAACACATCGGTCAATCTGACATGTGTGGCAACTTTTCAGATAATAATTGCGGTAACCATTGTGCACCGAAGAAATGTCAACTCTGTCACGACAGCCCGATGCATTCCGTAACATTGTCTGCCATATTTTAGAACACTAGACTGCGGCGTTCTGTAATGTTGAGACGCTACATACCCGATATTTCCATCTCACCATAATCAATATCCTGTGGCTTACCATGTCAACAGGCTTGATCTCCACAACTTGTCAATATCAACAGACTGAACCTTCACAATCTGACAATATCAACCCACTCAATCGCCCAGATCTGGCAATGTCAAAAGATTCCAATTCCTGGATCTGATCAGCTGAACACGCTCCATCTACAATGGACGTGAATCTGAACCGACGCGGCGGCTGGATCCACCACATTCTCGCCCCGAGGAAGCGCTTTAATTTCCGCCCGAGGGCAGACGACGGCCTCGAGGTCGGCATGCCCGCGGGGCGATCCGGTCATTGGCGAGCAGTGGGACGGCCGGTGCACGCACCACGCGACGTGTACGGCCGACCGATTCGTCAGAGCTCGGCGCTGGAGACGATGGTGGCGGCGGCTGGGACGCTGTGGACACGGCCGTCCAGGTGGATTCCGCGAAGGCGGTGGATGCGGTGGAGACGGTGGACGCGGCGGAAACCGTGAAGGCGATAGACGCAGTGGGTGGGGTGGTGTGATGATTCAATCGCGCGTGAATCAAGTCGCTCGCTGATCGGCGAGGCACCTGGTCACCAGCCCGTGCCAAGCAGCAGGTGTCGCTGCTGGCGTTGGTCCAGCTCGGCCTGTTGCGTCACAACCGCAACCCTGTTCACTCGCAGACGTAGACGGTGCACGAGAGGAGACTGCCACGGCGCCATCGGGCAAATCCACCCAAATGGCAATAAACGCCACCACGGTGGTCTCCTCGTTTGACAGCTGGGTTTGCAGGGTGAAGGGTGTTTGCCGGTGGTCGACGTCGACCGAATGGGACCGGGGCTGGAACATGATGCCGTGGTTGGAACCGTGGTTGGAACCGTGGTTGGAACCGTGGTTGGAACCGTGGTTGGAACCGTGGTTGGAACCGTGGTTGGAACCGTGGTTGGAACCGTGGTTGGAACCGTGGTTGGAACCGTGGTTGGAACCGTGGTTGGAACCGTAGTTGGAACCGTGGTTGGAACCGTGGTTGGAACCGTGGTTGGAACCGTGGTTGGAACCGTAGTTGGAACCGTGGTTGGAACCGTAGTTGGAACCGTGGTTGGAACCGTAGTTGGAACCGTGGTTGGAGCATGATGCTTCTGCGGCCGACGAGACGACCAGGTGATCAGATCCGACCAGACCAGACCAGATCAAACCGGACCGGGCAAAGTCAGGTCGGGCCAGGCCAAACGGAACACGGCAGACCAGACCGGGCCAGACCGGACCACGGGCTGGACGCGTTAGGACAATGAGTTGATTGACACAGATACCGATAATTCCCCTGTTATCAGTTGGCGGAGTTTTCTGGCCGGTTCGACGCACCCAGCCGGCTCCGTGGCTGTACTGGAGACGCTGATGCCGGAATGACAGGCTTCGACTCTGACGTCTCTGATGACTCAACTCATGGACGGAAATTGCTGTACTTTCGGCGCTGCAAATGCAGTGGCATTGCAACTTGCAACACCCGGTTTCCGGTGGCTTCCACCCCTAAGAGTGTCACATTGCCATTGTTAGGGTAATGATGCTGATTAGTGCCACAGGCTGCTCCTTACCAGGAGGTGGAGCCCACCACGGACGGCACGTCCGCACCGACGTCCGTTTGGTGTGGGTAACGGAGCGGTCGGATGGAGTTCGGCCACCGCACGAGGGTTTGATACGGGTTGCCACAAGTATTGTCGCGATGATTAAATTGCTGTGTAATATTTTCCTTCTTTTCGTTTTCTAACCATGCTGGAATGTTCGGGTTAGGTGATGTTGATAATTTGTCCACCATAGTTGCGTCATAAATACGTGAACCTTTAATCTAGCAGACTGTTACCTAGTAATTGTCATGCTTCCAAGCACCCACAACGTCAAACATATGAACGTACGCGTAATTGGAACTGAACTCACTCCACTGTTTTCTCAATTTCTAGTCATCAGCTAACATTTATGCCATTCAATTGACTGTTATCATATTGGTACCCGTAGTCTGTGCAAATACTGTTCATAACTACATTCAGCAAACCATATCCCACCTGCAACTATGTTCCTGCCATGGTAAGTAATTCATCTAGATAGGTTTTCGTGGAGTATTTAAGCTTCCTTATTTACCAAAGTAAGCTAAGTCATGGAAGTTGGAATATTTTTGCGTGCAAGAAGCTGGCCTTAGGATAATGGCAATAGCATGGCTGCAGATTTCGCACTAAGCTCGGGGGACCACGTCCTTATTTTCAGGACATATTTTCAGATCAGAATGGGGAAAATTGGAAATTAACATTAGCAAGGTACCAAACCAGGATTCCGTCAGCCCCCCTCCCCGACCCACCCGGGATCGCCAGCTATAAACACTGGTATTTTCAAGTAGGTTAGGCCTTGAATCTTCGTAATAGTGAGTAATGCGTACTCCAGGCCCATCTTCGAGCAGTTGCAACCGATGGGTGGCATTAAGCACTCAGCTGTCCTCAAATAAGATATCTATCCAAAAACCTTAAGCCGAAGAGAGTCCTTAAAGCGATATAATCATCGTTGTACAATGATTGTATTTATATTGTGTAGCGCTTTGTTAGCACCATTACCGGCTTCCTGCTGCAATGTTCTTTTCTTCCCGGGTGCAATGCTACCGATGCTTCTTCAACCCTCATGACATATTTTTGTCTCGCACTGCACTTCACATGCACCACGACCTGTCTGGCGGGGCGGGAGTTCCACCCAACAACCTCCGTACCAAAGCGTCTGTCCCGCCTTCATCCAAGGAGCTACCGTCAGCGGTGACAAGGGTTCGAGCGTCCACTCGAGAAGCCGGGAACGCGGCCAGATGAGAAGATAGCAGTAAACCATGTCCACACACACACACACACATACACCCCCCCCCCACACACACAGACACACAGACACGTACCCACGTGGACGGAAACGGAGGTAGGTCAAGGTGGACAGAGGGCAGAGCGTGTCATTTGGAGGGACAGAGTGTGTAGCCGGGAGGTCGAAGGCTGGACAGGTGTACGACAGGTACGGAGATGAAGCAGGCGAACTCCCGGGACGGAGATATCGGACCACTTCACGTGCACACAGCCGTGACCTCGCCCACTACACGTGCACACACAGCCGTGACCTCGCCCACTACACGTGCACACACAGCCGTGACCTCGCCCACTACACGTGCACACACAGCCGTGACCTCGCCCACTACACGTGCACACACAGCCGTGACCTCGCCCACTACACGTGCACACACAGCCGTGACCTCGCCCACTACACGTGCACACACAGCCGTGACCTCGCCCACTACACGTGCATACACAGCCGTGACCTCGCCCACTACACGTGCATGCTATTCTAAATTGATCACCGTTGGAGCTATTGATATCGCTATTTTGATTAGCACCCTATATTGATGGAGCTATTGACATGCAAAGTTCACGTGGGGCGGGAACGGGCAACGACGACTCGAATAGTTCCACCGAGCGACAGCACAGAGCGATATCGATTCGGACTAAAATAAATCAACGGGGCTCTTTGTTACAAGTCCTTTCCAATACAAATATCCACATTCCCAAAGTTTAAAACCATGCGTTACTGTAGCACGTTGGCCATCAGCAGGAGATAATTGGGCTACTGGAGAGTGAAGTAAGTTTATTATCCAGGGCATCTCAGACGTAGGCGAAGTGGGCGACAGTGGGCAACAGTGGGCGACAGTGGGCGACAGTGGGCGACAATGGGCTACTGGTGCTGGCCACGTCATCCGCTGACAACGCCACGGTGAAGGTCGTGGCGTTGACGGCCGAGTAGATAACACTGGTGGCGTGCGCGGCTGCTGCGAGAGGCACGGTCTGCCGGGACATCCACATCAGCACCGCCGGCATGGTGCGGTGAAGCACTGGTCAGCCTCGGCTCACAGTCCGGCTCACAGCCCGGCTCACAGCCCGGCTCACAGCCCGGCTCACAGCCCGGCTCACAGCCCGGCTCAGAACCCGGCTCATCATTCCCGCTCACAGCCCGCCACAGCCCGGCTCACAGCCCGGCTCATCATCCCCACTCACAGCCCGCTCACAGCCCGGCTCACAGCCCGGCTCACAGCCCGGCTCACAGCTCGGCTAACAGCCCGGCTCAGAACCCGGCTCATCATCCCCGCTCACAGCCCGGCTCACAGCCCGGCTCACAGCCCGGCTCATCATCCCCGCTCACAGCCCGGCTCACAGCCCGGCTCACAGCCCGGCTCACAGCCCGGCTCACAGCCCGGCTCATCATCCCGGCTCACAGCCCGGCTCACAGCTCGGCTAACAGCCTGGCTCAGAACCCGGCTCATCATCCCCGCTCACAGCCCGGCTCACAGCCCGGCTCACAGCCCGGCTCACAGCCCGGCTCATCATCCCCGCTCACAGCCCGGCTCACAGCTCGGCCCACCAGCCCGGCTCACAGCCCGGCTCAGAGCCCGGCTCACAGTCCGGCTCAGAGCCCGGCTCAGAGCCCGGCTCACAGTCCGGCTCACAGCCCGGCTCAGAGCCCGGCTCAGAGCCCGCTGTCACTGTGTCCGTCTCACCAGTGACGTCCTCTTCTGAATGACAGAGCACTCATTGTGAACGCAAATAATCCCATGGATTATGCATGCTCCGAGAACGAGAGGATTTCAGGCGCCCGGGAAGCCTGACGAGACACGTGGATGCGGGCAGACATTGGGCAGTGGAAAAATGCCACCTCACCAGCCGACTGCTTGTAAGTACCAGCGATTATGCAATGGGAAACTTAATCGGCATTTTGCTGCGGATGATAGTGTTGGGTATTCTACCACAGATGAAGTGAAATCACCCAGTGCAAGTTGGTTGGAAACCAGTGGATTCATTTTCGTAAACGTATCATACTTTCTACTCTTGGCTGACTTCCAGTCAGAGCATGCATGGCAGGAAGCAGGCAGCGTGAGTAAACTGATTTGGTTGTAAATGATGCGTAATACATGCAACTCGCAACGACAAGCATTGCCACAGAATGCAGGATCACGGCAGAGAACATATAGATGGTTCGTTATGATAACGGTCTGGAGAACATCTGCGAACGTTACTCGGCATTGCGCCGACTTGGCGAACTTGAGCGTTGTCTGTCTGATCGCCCGTTCGCTATGCCTGGAGGTTAGAGAGACGCTGTTGGGCGGAGGTGCCGATTCTCTTCAGTCGGTCGAGGGTCAGTGGCTGGGTCAGCATGTTGGTCGGCAAACGGATCCGCGATAACGCCACAAGCGACAGACCCGTGAGAAACTCTTTGGACCTTAGGTCTACCACGGCCTCAGGATGGGTCATATTTATTTTGTAGTGAAATCTCACCCAAAAAAAACTTGAGGTCATGATAAATGCATTTGTGGGAAAACGGAGGTGCCTCTGGCAGGTGGCAGAGGCACGTGCAATTGCACGTGCTCACGTGGGCGTGGGACCTTCCCTGGGCTCTTGATATCTAGTGCGTGGCGATCATTCATTCAAGACACATTTGCCCTGCCATTTGCCCTTTTGTACTCAATGGAATCTTCAGTAGACTGTTCATCGCGCGGATACCTTGGTATATATCCGCATGCAAAGTTGGATCCTATGCCATAAACTATAATGTATCAGGTAGAGTAGTTCGGTTAGCTAACGTGGTGACTATCAAAGCCATTGCCATGCATGGCCTTACAGACAACGAAATCTCATAGCAGCTGATTACAGTGACTCAAAAACTTTAACGTTGGAGAATGCCAATGTGCTGACGCGTGGTGAGGATGAAGACGCTGAGCGAAGTGCTGATGAGGACGGCGGAGCTTACACTGACAGAATCACAGTCATCATCATCATCATCATCATCATAACGCTTATTGCAATCATCTTACAGTTCTGTTGGACATTTTCTCAGAGTGGTGCAAAAGCACTATTCGCCGATATTGCACAGAAGAAGGTGATATGGAGAGATGTGATGCTGGTGGTGCACCGATCGAGCGACCAGGAGTGACAGGACAGCTGACCAGCTTGCCAGCTGACCAGGAGTGACAGAACAGCTGGCCAGCTGACAGCTGACCAGGAGTGACAAGACAGCTGGCCAGCTGACAGCTGACCAGGAGTGACAGGACAGCTGGCCAGCTGACAGCTGACCAGGAATGACAAGACAGCTGGCCAGCTGACAGCTGACCAGGAGTGACAGGACAGCTGGCCAGCTGACAGCTGACCAGAAGTCACAAGACAGCTGGCCAGCTGACAGCTGACCAGGAGTGACAGGACAGCTGGCCGGCTGACAGCTGACCAGGAGTGACAGGACAGCTGGCCAGCTGACAGCTGACCAGAAGTGACAGGACAGCTGGCCGGCTGACAGCTGACCAGGAGTGACAGGACAGCTGGCCAGCTGACAGCTGACCAGGAATGACAAGACAGCTGGCCAGCTGACAGCTGACCAGGAGTGACAGGACAGCTGGCCGGCTGACAGCTGACCAGGAGTGACAAGACAGCTGGCCAGCTGACAGCTGACCAGGAGTGACAGGACAGCTGGCCGGCTGACAGCTGACCAGGAGTGACAAGACAGCTGGCCAGCTGACAGCTGACCAGGAGTGACAGGACAGCTGGCCAGCTGACAGCTGACCAGGAGTGACAAGACAACTGGCCAGCTGACAGCTGACCAGGAGTGACAGGACAGCTGGCCAGCTGACAGCTGACCAGGAGTGACAGGACAGCTGGCCAGCTGACAGCTGACCAGGAGTGACAGGACAGCTGGCCAGCTGACAGCTGACCAGGAGTGACAAGACAGCTGGCCAGCTGACAGCTGACCAGGAATGACAAGACAGCTGGCCGGCTGACAGCTGACCAGGAGTGACAAGACAGCTGGCCAGCTGACAGCTGACCAAGAGTGGCAGGACAGCTGACCAGGAGTGGCAGGACAGCTGACCAGGAGTAACAGGACAGCTGACCAAGAGTCACGGAACAGCCTGATCAGCTGACAGCTGACCAGCAGTGACGGTAATGTCGGAGCCACTGACCAGCAGTGACGGTAATGTCGGAGCCACTGACCAGCAGTGACGGCAATGTCGGAACCACTGACCAGCAGTGACGGTAATGTCGGAGCCACTGACCAGCAGTGACGGTAATGTCGGAGCCACTGACCAGCAGTGACGGCAATGTCGGAACCTACGCGTCTGTGCTATTCCAAGCCCGCTCCACTTAACCCTCCCCGTCTTTCCGGTCATATCCTCACACCCCGTTTCGAGGGGGGGGGGTCGATATGGACCCCCGTCTAATCTCTAAACTAAGCGTCGCACGAAAACGAAAGAGGTGTCATCGGAAAGCGCTCGACGAGTAGGGCCAGACACCAAACCCCCAAAAAGTTCCCCCCAAAAGTGACGTCACTAGGGGGCCTAGGTTTTCACGACTTACATCATGTTTTTGGCTCTGGGGAGTTCATTTTGAGGGAGATTTGAAGAAAAAAATTATTTGGAATCAGAGAAGGAAAGCGAAATCGATCAGGGCCATCAAAATTTTGGCCACCCAAAAATCAAAATTGTATTTTTTTGAAATTTCAAAATTTTTAGTTTTCAAGTTTTCTTTAATTTTCCTTTTCTAATGGGTAGAGCTAACCGAAAAAACGTTGTTCGAACTCAATTTGCTCCCATAAAAATGCTTACTATAACCAGAATCTTCGATTTTAACTCTAATGGGCAAATATGCAAAGCTAATAAGTAATCAAAAACGGAAAAAATAAACATTCCTCTGGTGCGTTTTGTTGCGTCCCTAAAGATAAGCAAACGCTGAAAGTTTCATTAAAATATCTTTATCCGTTAAAGCGTGACGACTGGTTGAACTTTTTTGGAGGTGACCTCACTTGACCTTGACTAACTCGTTGACCTTAGATGACCTGACTTTAAAAATTTTGGCACAACATGCAAAATTGATGTGGGAAAAGGAATGCCAAATTTTGCGCGCTACCGCGTGCCGTTCTTTCACTATCCGCGGAAAACCTTAGGGGTGGGGAGGGGGGGGAGGTCGATAACGACCCCCCGAGACGGCGCGGGTTTTAAGGAAATATTTTTGAAATATAAATTCCACACCCCACCCGGTGGAAGTTCAAAAGTATTGTCTATTATGCATATTACCGCCAGAGCAATGCTTGTCGAAATCCTCCTGATGGTGTTTGTCTGTCGATAAAAGTTTCGGCGGCATGTAGATTCGAACCCGTGACTCTGACATCGCTCCCGTCCGAGGGCGGGTCGTTCGACCACACACAACATGGATCCCGTTGGAGATTGACCGGCTGATCTTGCAATACAAGAAGTGAAAGGTTACGGCATTCGTCGGCCGACAGCAGCGAATGGACCAGCAGCGAAGTTCTTACCGGAGGTGTTGCAGTGCCTTTGGCATCCAGACAACGGAGACTAGGGACAGAGGGCAGGCTGCCCCACCCAGACTTTGAGGCTGGCGTGCAGTAATTTTGCAGCCTGTAGAAGTGTTTGCATTCTTCCCAGCACAGCATGGATTGATAAGTGACAAGTTTTTGGACAATGTACTTACTAGGTATAAAATTCGATGTTTTTCACGATGCTGCATGGGTTCTTCGATTATCTGGAGGATGCCATTAAGCTTAATGTCATCCGAATATTTGCTGGAATGGTTTCATCGAACAGCGTCCTATGTTTAACAGAACTTGTTGCGTGAACCTCCACCATCCGATCTGGGAATTCCAGTTCAACGGCAGAATTATGACGGAGAGCTTAACATGCCGCCAATGCACCAACACGGCCGCCCGGATGTCGCGCCCCCGGCCTCATCGGGTCAATTGCCAGCTGACCCTCCGACCCGAGGGGCCATGCGAGCGCATCAAGCGACTCGAACCCTGTCTTGCTAGGACAGGAGAGACCAGTGCAGTCCGGCGCTCTCACCACCGGAACAATCAGGCCGGCGAAGAGAGTAAATTGACAAATTTTCAGTTGAGAGCAAAAGAGTAACATGTGACGTGGTGTACGATAGGTTCTTCCAAGAGTTTGCATATACGCCTACAATTGCATATACGCCTACAAGGCAGTAGACTTCCATATGATCATGTACGGCAGCTACCACACCAAAAAAATATTGGTACGGCACACTACACCATTATTTTCGAGCCGACTTTACCAAATATTGCACTCACCATCGAAGTTGAGCAAACAACTCAGAGCGCACAACTCCACCCCGCTCAACAAACCTTTTCTCGACGAGCTCGAGCAATGACTTCCAATGGTTATATTCAGGCTTATTTTCCCTGAGCGAACTTCATTCGCCGTAACGAAGTCTGTCCAAGTCTACACCTCTGCGCACTTACGTCATTATTAATCCTTCGCTGTAGCTTCTCACGTCGGTGTGTTCTGCATATTCGTACTCCCACTATTCCCACTATTGTAGTCTCCTTCCTGTGAGGAAACAGTGGGCAACCGCAGGATATAATGCTGGAGAGGCGTTTAACTATTATAGGGATGTCCCCCTTTCTCTCTCTACTTTTGTAGGGTTTAACGTTTTTTTTTTTGTTCTTGTTAAAATTCGGGGTGTTCAGAAATTTAAAGGAATGCAATTCTCCATTACGTCCTGAACACATCACTTAATACTGTCGTGACGAACATCAGAAGGCTATTCAATAACGTTTCC
Organism: Ashinkailepas kermadecensis; assembly: GCA_034440615.1. Lineage (NCBI taxonomy): Eukaryota > Metazoa > Arthropoda > Thecostraca > Neolepadidae > Ashinkailepas > Ashinkailepas kermadecensis. The sequence goes on along the minus strand of JAOTOM010004843.1, from coordinate 303,726 downwards.
TCGACATTATAAAAATTAAAATATCGAAACAATGCACCGATTTCTGCACGTTCGAGGAACCACTTATAAACAAATAAGCTGGACAAAAAGGGTTTGTTTCAAATCCAGTTCTAACCGAAAATACGCAACTTAGTACTGCACAGGTCTTTAAGGCTTTCACTCTCCGAACATTGAGGGAATAGTTGCACGATATATTGCATTTATTCGTGTCTTTGGACAATCTGTGTACACCTATAGCACAGTAGAAAATTTTATTTCGACTTCCTATTTCGGGGCAAAAGATACACATTGACAATGTTCAACAATGTCTCCGCATATATATCTACAGGTATATCCATAATCTTTTTCTGCATCTTCGTCGTTAATAGACAAACCTCTATGTGGAACGAAGCATAGTGACAGTGATATGCATTTCCGAAAACATACTGGAAGAAACCTCAGACCTAATAGGTCAATATGTCAACATACCTGACATTCGTGAGGTTGCAATGGCTGAATTGTCTATATCGACAATTGTCGGTGCAGACAATCTCCACTTATGGATGCAGTTATTCACCTACACATGGACACAGACAAGCTGTCAGTCGAAAGCCATACATGCGATCACTACGCAAGAGTGTCCACGATGCTGCGACCACAGCAGCTCGCCGCTCGACTTGGCGTTCTTTGTGTGTGTATTTGTGTGTGTGTGTGTGTGTGTGTGTGTGTGTGTGATTTGGACATGAACCGTGCTCTCCCCGGAGTTAAGAAACAGCAGTTGGAGCGGCGCCCACGCCGGCCGGGCCGCTTCCGCCGCTTTCACCGGGCATGACTGGCCGGCCGACCGGCGGTCCGCGGCCACCGGCTGCGGCGCCGTAACGTCACGACACAGCCGGCCGGCCATTGGCCGCCAGCACACACAGCACGTGCGCACGCAGGAGAGCGTGCACGGCCGCAGAGTCGCCGTGCACTACCGTCTGAATTGCAGTGTGGTCGCCGTGTGTGCGATGCGTCACGTCCGGCTCTTCAGCGGGTCGTGCGGGTTCGTCAGACGGCAATTCCACCGTAACGACCACGACCACAGCCTGCAGTGTTATTCGTGCACAGCCACAGCAAAAACCCCACTGCGGCTGGCTTTCAACAGGCCGCACGGGTCGTCAGCGGCAATTCCACCGTGGCGACTATGACCATATGGCCACAATAGTACATTAGTACATAGTGCATGGGGCATGCATTAACATTAGTGCATACATAATACACTAGCATTCGTACACGTACAGCAAACACTCCACTGCGGTTGGCTTTCAGCAAACCGCACGGGATCGTCAGCAGCAATTCTACCGTGACGTCCATGACCATAGCCAGTATTCCATACTAGCATTCGTACACAGTCACAGAAGCAGCTCCGCCCCACGCAGTGGATGCATCGTGCCGTGGATATAGGGGAGGTGCCCGTGAGCTTCACTCTCTGGAGGCGCGCTATTCACGATCGAATGCCGACTCCGACCGGCATCTCTGGCGTGGAGTTGCGCCGGATGTGCAGTTCCAGTCGAAATGGGCCGCGGCTCGACTCGGGCCGGCCGGCAAGCATGGCAAGCAACCTCAGCACTTTTTACCGGCAGCAGCTTAACCGAATCGGAAGCTTGTTGCACGCCCAACAATGCTGCTCTTCGGCACCTCGCTGCCGCTTGCAGGCGGACTTTTCGCTTTCGATGCTTGAGGTCAGCCATTTGAGCAGAAGACCGTTCGGTTACATTAGTGTGTGGCTGGACGTGCACCACTCACCAGCGTGGTGCTCCTCACCACCAACATGGTGCTGCCTCACCACTTGTCAGATGACCACCGTCTGGCTGAGTTCGGTGTGTGGTTGAACGATGCACCACTCACCAGCCTGGTGCTCCCTCACCACCTGTCAAACTGCCGCCCTGTGGCTGGGCTTGGTGTCTGCTCTGATTATGCAGCTCGCCACATCCGACGACAGCGGGTATCAGGCTTCCTCACGCTCACCGGCACCAACGTGAATTGTGAGACATCACATCACATGAGAAGAGGAAGGGCAATCAGGAAAATAGAACAGCATGCCAAAAAGCAGTCCATCAGACGCAGCCAGCAGGACACCCTTCAAATAGCAATACCAAGACGATGCTGACGGGGATCAGTATTTAGTGGCCGTTACATGCTATTAGAAGCGATAATATATAATGTAGAGATGCAAGATCGGTTGAAGTGCGACTATGAAAAAGCTTGAATATTCGTGTGTTAAACTGCGAGTCACTGGGGGGGGGACGCTTTTTGCCAACTTGGTTTTTCTGCGATGACAGCCAAACCAATTGAGACAGCAGCTTACTACTTTAAGTACATTCAAATGAATACCTAGGGTATATTGTGCCCAAAATTAACCTCATTGTCATCGCACGTCATTTCCTAATGACGTCATCAAATCGTTGGCAGGCGCTGTTTTGGTAAATATTCAGAAACAGGTAAAATGCGATTTTGTGGATTTTTTTTTTAACACAGGGTATTTTAACGTAAAAATCATGATGCGACCACTCATTTTCTCAGCAAATGATCACATTTAAGTCAGCGACGGTTGATGACGTCATAATTATTTGATGACGTCATATGCATTAAGTCGGGAACAAAAAAACAAACCTAACCTAACCTAACCTAGATTAAGATAACGTAGCATAATATAAAAAATATATTATATCATAATATAATATAATCTAATCTAACCTAACCTAACCTAACCTAACCTAACCGGAAAACCAGAATCGTCCGAAACAAATTTTCCCGCCATGACGTCATCAAATATATTTTTAAAAAATACAAAGCATCGCAAGGAATTTCCGGCCCTTATCGACGGTTGCTGGCGCGGCGTGTTGCGAGTATTCATTCTCGGAGATAATGTCGAATTAAGGCAGAAACATAAGGTTTTCGATGTCAAAGAGTATTAAATCGAGTGCATGAAGTGTTGAATGTCTTCTTTATCACGTCTGTGACACACCAGGTACGGATAATTATACGCGATGTGCTATGTTTGCAGAGTGAAGATTATGGTCGTGTATTTGTTTGCCAACTGAAAAATAATCATTTGCGGAGAAAATGAGTGGTCGCATCATGATTTTTACATTAAAATACCCTGTATCAAAAAAAAATCCACAAAATCGCATTTTACCTGGATCTAGAATAATACCGCTGTTTTTAACATCTCAAACGGTTGCTTGTCGTTATGAGATACAATCGGACTGTGGAATACTGACAGCTCAACGCAGTCAATGCAGTTGGTGTACCAGAGGTCATTTTGCGAATGTGTGACCCCGATTAGGTCATTCTGGGTCATGTTGATATTATTCATTTTATTTAAATATTATGACCGTTTAGGGCTGAAAAGTCAAGTCGGAAGAGTTTTTATAAAATCAATATATCGGCTACAAAAGACATCCTTACCTATGTATGACGTCATCGCAGGTTAGAAGTACATATGTATGTGTTCAGATACAATGTAATGTCATATTATAATAGCATGACAAACTCGATTGCAAGTGCTGCTCTTACCGCCTGAAGCTACTACTCTTACCGCCTCTTATCTACTCTTACCGCCTGAACGGTTGCTTGCTGTCATCCGATACAATCCAACAAAAGTATACTGGCAAGTCAATCCAGCTGAAATTATTCTAGAGAGGTCAATGTCTACAAGTGTCAAGTAGAACATGCTGTGTACGACAGAACACACACGAGGGAGACTATTTTCCGTGGTATATGTGAAAGTCTAGGCCCGATTTTCGACCTGCTCGAAGAAGTGCATCCTGTAAACGTGTAGCTCATTGCACACTGAACCAAATAGAAAATTTGGCATCTTCTCTCCAGATGACCTCACCTGATCCAAGTGCAGGCATCTATTGCATTCTTCGACTAACACTTACGTTTGATATTGCTTTAATGGTCTTATTGACTGTTAAAAAATTGCACTCTTGGAATCAGTCAAATATTTACACTTGACATGAACCGTGACCTCATAGGTATCATGACAGATTATGCAGATATACACAATTCAGCAGCATATGCGAATATCAATGTAAGTTTTTTTCTCTTCAGAGTCACTGCGAAAATGTGGCCTAGAAGATGTATTGCATGGTATGCTGAATCAAAACGGCAATTTGACCTCTTCCACTGAGTCGAACTTAATTGATCCGAGGCCTGAAAGTATTTACACGGGCAATTTTAGGTACACACTGCATGTATTCAACCACAGTTCAAATTTTGTATTACCCCAATGCCCCGGTTTGCGCTAAAAATATGTGCTCTCGAGAACGGTGAAATCGTTTTACTTGACATGACTTGTGATCTCACTAGTGACCTCTAGGTAAACAAAATTGTCTTATCTCGATTAAAGGTATGGGGTTATCGAATGCCGTTGAAGTCGGCGTAATCGGTTCATTGGTTGCAGATATGCAAGGGGAAAATCCCCCTCCAGTGATTCGTGTGAGTGCAAATACGCCAGGGGCTGCCGATTAAGGAGCTGCTACTATTAAGGGCTTTACTGCCGTATTAATGGCATGCATAGGTATGGTTAAAAATTGAACAAACCACACTTGCTAACTCGTGCTGTATCACCAACACTCTATCAGATTTAGCTTCCCCTTTACACATCTCGCTTTGATCATTTTGATCCTCGAACTGGTCGGGCACAGAAACAGCATCGTATCGAAACTGAACAGTGCCCTCCAAATATGCTATCGTATAAAATGTTGGGCTATTTCGATACTTTCGATATCCTTGGGAACAGCGCATTAACTTTTAGTGAAAGTCTTATGGTCCCTGGCTAAGCGACTGCAAGCCTTCGTCACGAAAAAGCCCCACTCCATCTTCAGCAACTTCCTCGCAATTATGCGATAGAATGTGCCGAAAAACCGTCTGCATCGGCAATGGCATTTGATTTGTGGTCGTAGCTGCAAACCGCCCAATGGGGTCATCTCACGTGGCGTTTTCAATTCCGATGAACAGGCTGCGCACGACAAGTTAAATAGGTTCCTTTGACTCCTCAAATTGGTTTGACCGTCACTTATGCGGATGTTTTCTTCGGATTGAGGCAGCTAAATGGGTCGACTAAATTCCTGGTAAAATGTGGGTTGAAGTGCATGCGCATAGTTACGCGTGTTTACGACAGCAAGAACTTCCTTGGTTTGAAGAGTACGAAAAACAGCTAAAGCAATTTGCGACAATTTGCGACAATTTGCGACGAAAAGCAGTGGCTGCATTCCGAAACCAGTAACCACTGCTGGAGCAGATGCTAGCCCGCAACTGTGCACCACACAGTGCCGACTCCTGTAGTACCGGGTGAGATTCATGCATAACTATCGGCGTTTTAAAATATAGCGCTTTAAAGAAACGAATACAAAAGCGAGCGGATTCTTTGGCGAGTTCTCACCATATACGCCCAGGTTTTAAGCTTTGAATCACTGCACTTGTTGACCTTCAAAGTCAGGCAAACGTCCGATGAAAACACGACAATTTTCAACTTAACTTGCATAAGGCAGCAATTATAATTGATGGGCTAACTTGCAAGTCTTATCAGGGCATTTCTGATTTTATGGTACCAATAAAATGTCCTGGGCTATGTTAAGATGCATAAGTGTCTTCTTATGTTCCCACTTAATGGTGAATGTATTCGTCATTAAATCAGTCATTAAATTGTTGGCCTCATCGTTGAAGCTTGTGAAATACTGCCCAACACCACTATTATCGCGTGACCTAAGACATCATTGCAGGATTCAAATTAAGTGTCTAGAACAGCCTTCGAATATCCGTAAGTACAAATGGATGACTATCCGACGTAACCTTATGTAAATCACCCAAATGGCCTTTGAAAATTCAGTTGTGCCTTTTCGCAATGATAATTGAATATTAGTTTCGCGAAGGACAGCATTTATTTGATATTTTGGCCTAAGCTAAACTTCATAAATATTTGCCAAAGATACCCTATTGATATGACATTACGCACATAACGATTGAAGGAAGCATGTCTGAATGTCTCGCACAGAAGTGAAGGTACATTAACGACCATTTAGGTACACATTGGTGCAACATGTGTGCTCAGGACACCACTTTTGCTATAAGCGTATTGCGTGCAACGAATCTGGTCCCGTTATGTTATGCACCCATGAGGGACACTAGACAAATTCGGTGTCTTTTGGAACGAACAATTTGGAGTATGTATCTATCCCCGGTTAAGTGAACGGTTTCGGAGTAGCGTAAGCAAATTCCTCGTAAGATTGCGTTGTTTCGTCGGCCGTGGCTGGTGCAGTGCCGTTGCACCTCTGACACGTCAGTCTAGGCTTTGTTGGTTTTTTTCTTCTCTCTTATTCATGTAAATTGTCATCAGGACAAGCGCCCCACTAATAGGTGTCAATTGTCGCACTCTCGCAGTAATAAGGGCAAGGACCACACAAACCGCACAGAACCTGTTTGAAAACGGCTAGACTGCCATTTCGCAAAGGCCGCCTTTCTAAAAGTTCGATACGTGAAGCGTATTGCACATCTTTCTCCTTGTACGCGCTTATGTTGCCAGAAACCACATCGGCGTCACTGCTGACATGAGACGGAAAGGAGTTGACGGCCTGGGTAATTCAGCCTGAAAGTCCGTCTCGGACGCAGTTGACACACGCGCGCGCTGGACACCGCACAGCTGTCGTCAGCTGATGGCTCGAGGCGGCACGTGCAGCGCAAAACAACGGAGCAGGGCTGGCGGGTCGACTCGGGCCGCGCAAACACGTTTCTAATAAACACAAGGTCGTGCTGCACTCCCGCGCCGAGAGTGGGATCAGATTCAAGTGCTGATAAAGGCACCGATACGAAGTGCAACATGGACAGCAGGAAATGCGCTTTTGCATGCAGATTAAATTTATGCTAGGTCGCATCGACTCGAGTCATGTGCGTTTTCGTCGAACCTTCGTCGCACTATGGTGATGTAGTACTCAAGGATCGACTTCACTTGAGCGCAACAGGCTGCCAGCAGGGTACCGCCGTTGAGCCTGGCCCTGCCACCGTCGCGCCGGTCTGGAAAGAGCGGATGACCATCCCTAAGCCTCTGCTGGAGCGGCTCACTATACGGGCCACACGCACGATTAATGTGGGCCCCCTGGTCAATTATCACGCCGAGATTCCTTTTCTCGTCGACAGCTTGAAGTTCCTCGTCACCCGTGCGGCAACGGGTTTGGAAGGGCGCGCGCCTGCCGGTCACCGCAAACGCTTAGCATTTTTACGGATTTAGGTTGAGGTCCCAGGTGACGGGCCAGGCTCCGAAGCGATTCAAGTTACCCATCCCCGATTCAAGTTACCCATCCCGGCACCGTCAGCGGGACCTTGAACTTAGCGGAAAACTTTGACGTCATCAGCGCGTGGATAAGACAGCTGGACTTGATCTTATGTGGCAAGTCGTGACGAACATCGAACACATCAATGGCGAAGGTAGTCTTCCTTGAGGAACGCCGAAAATAATGGACCTCCAATCTAATGTTTTGCCATCCACGATGACTCCTCCATGTCGTCCATCAAACAGGTACGAGATAAGCCAACGTAGGGTACAACCCTGAATTTGAAACGAGCTTTTGAGCTTGTGAATAATGCGATGGCGACTGACACTTCGGAACAAGGCCAAATAATTTGTGTAGATTTAATCCATCCGATACGAGGCCAGCATGGCCTCCCACGCATGCGCCAACACCGCCAAGTTCGTCACCGCACCGCACAGTGGAATTCCGCCCCGCCACCGCACATAGGAACTCCTCCATGTCACCCACGGCGGAGCTCCGCCCCGCAATCTCACAGCGAAACTCCGCCACGTTGCTGCATAGCGGAACTCCGCCCCGCCACCTCACAGCGGAACTCCGCCACGCTACTGCATAGCAGAACTCCACCCCGCCACCGCACATAAGAACTCCTCCATGTCACCCACGGCGGAACTCCGCCCCGCAACCTCACAGCGAAACTCCGCCACGCTACTGCATAGCGGAACTCCGCCCCGCCACCGCACATAAGAACTCCTCCATGTCACTCACGGCGGAACTCCGCCCCGCAACTTCACAGCGAAACTCCGCCACGCTACTGCATAGAGGAACTCCGCCCCGCCACCTCACAGCGAAACTTCGCCACGCCACTGCACAGCGGAACTTCGCCCCACCACCGCACAGTGGAACTCTGCCTCGCCACCGAACATTGGAACTCCTCCCCGTTACCCACGGCGGAACTCCGCCCCGCCTCCGTACAGCGGAAGTCCGCTGCCGAGAGCTGACATTCGACTAAGACCTTTGCCATACACCGACGATCTAATCAGTGCTGGCAAACTTGTACCTGGTGCAAGATTGGAATGAGACGCATCAGCATCCGGCTGCGAAGTAAAGAATCCGGCGGATCCGGTGTGCCTTTTAAGCGGATCCGGCAGGTGTTTCCTCTGAATGGGCGCTGCGTGCGAGACATGCAATGATGGCGCTGTTAAAAAACTCGCCTGCAAACTGACACGCATAGCGGAAGTCTGAAACTCACGTTGAGGAAAAATGTTTGTTGCCATAAATTTGAATATTTTTGTATCATTGGTGACGTTTTTACCCCACATTTCAAAGTAACATCGTGAAGCATGGAGCTGGTGTTTTTTAGTCGGTATTGAGCCAAGTGATATGAGCTTCGCACATTGCCGACTGACCCAGTATCAATCAGGTACGTATCAGGTATCAATCAGGCGACTCACACCTGGTCATGACGCCCGGCTACCGGACCGGGGGCTGAGGGGTGAGAGTACCGACCAGGGGACAGTGGACGGATAAGGCAGGCGACTCACACCTGGTCATGACGCCCGGCTACCGGACCGGGGGCTGAGGGGTGAGAGTACCGACCAGGGGACAGTGGACGGATAAGGCAGGCGACTCACACCTGGTCATGACGCCCGGCTACCGGACCGGGGGCTGAGGGGTGAGAGTACCGACCAGGGGACAGTGGACGGATAAGGCAGGCGACTCACACCTGGTCATGACGCCCGGCTACCGGACTAGGAGCTGAGGGGTGAGAGTACCGACCAGGGGACAGTGGACGGATAAGGAAGGCGACTCACACCTGGTCATGATGCCCGGCTACCGGACTAGGAGCTGATGGGTGAGAGTACCGACCAGGGGACAGTGGACGGATAAGGCAGGCGACACACACCTGGTCATGACGCCCGGCTACCGGACCGGGGGCTGAGGGGTGAGAGTACCGACCAGGGACAGTGGACGGATAAGGCAGGCGACAAACACCTGGTCATGACGCCCGACTACCGGACCGGGGGCTGAGGGGTGAGAGTACCGACCAGGGGACAGTGGACGGATAAGGCAGGCGACACACACCTGGTCATGATGCCCGGCTACCGGACTAGGAGCTGAGGGGTGAGAGTACCGACCAGGGGACAGTGGACGGATAAGGAAGGCGACTCACACCTGGTCAGGACGCCCGGCTACCGGACTAGGAGCTGAGGGGTGAGAGTACCGACCAGGGGACAGTGGACGGATAAGGCAGGCGACTCACACCTGGTCATGACGCCCGGCTACCGGACTAGGAGCTGAGGGGTGAGAGTACCGACCGACGGCACCGACGGCTGCTCCGGCCCCAGGTGTGTCTGCCTCTCCGACAAACACCTGTCAAACACCTGGTAAACACCTCCGGTCCGGCCCCAGGCGTGTCTGCCTCTCAGGAGAAAAAAAACACTTGCCTGCCCGCCAGTTCTGGTCGGTGTCAGCCAGTGCTAGGCTGAGTGGTCCGTTGGCGCGCGGCCAGCTCCCCCAGTAGCCTCGCGCCACCACCACCCAATCACCACCATCGCCACCAGCACGGCCGTCACCAACGTCACCTTCGTCGTCCACGTGGAGTGGACTCCCGATATGGGGACAGCGAGTGACGCATTTGGCGGCGTCACAATAGACTGGCGAGTAATTGGTCCGCTCCGGCGAAATGATTCTGTGCCAAAGACACAATGCAGAGTGGACGCAGCCAAGTGACGACGTGGACACTTGGCAGGCACTTGGCTCCGTGCAGAGTGGCCGGACGCTGGCGCCGACAGACACGGCACTTCCGTGGGGTGGGAAAATGCGCTCGTGACTGGGCATTGCGCGTTCAATCAGCCAGTGCACGGAGTTCCGCTATCAGGCGAAATTCTCGAATGCTGCCCGTTAGGTGCAAGCGCGAATGCGTCTCAAATCTGGAATGTTGTACGCTGAATGAGTGTTGGGCACTGGCACACGCTGGTCATGGCACCGGTGGTACTGGTGATACCGGTGGTACTGGTGATACCGGTGGTACCGGTGGTACTGGTGATACCGGTGGTACTGGTGGTACTGGTGATGTCGGTGGTACCGGTGGTACTGGTGATACCGGTGGTACTGGTGGTACCGGTGGTACTGGTGGTACTGGTGGTACCGGTGGTACTGGTGATACCGGTGGTACTGGTGGTACTGGTGATGTCGGTGGTACCGGTGGTACTGGTGATACCGGTGGTACCGGTGGTACTGGTGATACCGGTGGTACTGGTGATACCGGTGGTACTGGTGATACCGGTGGTACCGGTGGTACTGGTGATACCGGTGGTACCGGTGGTACTGGTGATACCGGTGGTACCGGTGGTAAGACATAAAGACATTAAGACATGAAAGATCAGTGCAACCATGAGCCACAAGGGCCCTTCTTGGTTGCACTCTGGCCACTGAACCAGCTGCCCACCAAATCCGTCGATCAGCCCTCCCTGGAATACCGAAAAGCAAGCCCTCTTTTCTTATAATGAGTGTCTATGCTGTTTTTAAAGATGTTCAGTGTGCTGCTACTGACAATGGTTTCTGGCAGCTGGTTCCAATGTTCTACTACCCTGTTGGTGAAGAAAGACTGTCTTAACCTTGTCCTGCTGTGCTTAACTTTAATTTTGAATTGATGACCTCTAATTGCATCATTTCTATTAAATTCAAACATTTCCCTGAGATATCCCTGTTCCTGACCATGAACAAATTTAAAGACCACGATGAGATCTCCTCTCAGCCTTCTATATCCAAGTGAAAACATATCGAATTTCTTCAATCTTTCCTCATAAGCCAGGTTATACTGGTGATACCGGTGGTACAGGTGGTACTGGTGGTACAGGTGGTACAGGTGGTACTGATGCTGTCCCACTGCATCCGGACTGCGGGGCCGTCCGTCCTCACGCTCGGCCAGCGACAGTAGTCAATAGGGCACTGCACCCTATAGGCACAATAGGGTAGGCACTACACCATATAGGCCCAATAGGGTAGGCACTGCACCCTACAGGCACAATAGGGTAGGCACTGCACCCTACAGGCACAATAGGGTAGGCACTGCACCCTATAGGCACAATAGGGTAGGCACTGCACCCTATAGGCACAATAGGGTAGGCACTGCACCCTACAGGCACACTAGGGTAGGCACTGCACCCTATAGGCACAATAGGGTAGGCACTGCACCCTATAGGCACAATAGGGTAGGCACTGCACCCTATAGGCACAATAGGGTAGGCACTGCACGTCATGATCGTGTGTTCGCTCATGATTCCAACGTGAGGGCAGAGCTGGAAAGGAGGAAGCTTTGGTCCTGTCTCGCGCGAAGTCGTGGCTCCGGTGTGTGTCGGCAGATAATGTTGTGGTTTGCACCGGCTAAGAGAGCCTCGGGGACGCCCGCCGACCGCGGTGCAGGCCAAGCCCACTGAAGTGCTTCGCTGCTTGCTTACTGCGTACTGTTGCTTACTGTTTAATAGGATGGCTATTCGATTCACTTCCTACTACTCGTAAAAACTTCCCTTAATCTTGTTCTAGAATCCGATGGTAGCAATGCCCTCACTGAACAGCATGTGCGCTTGTTATTTTTGATGATGTTGAGGCAAATTATCACTGGGCAAAATGAATCCAGATGAACAGAATACAGTATTACTATTTTGTTTTATATCCAAGGGTCACAAGGGTTGCTGGTCGACCATTGCATTTTTATCCCAAATATCCAGAGCGGTCAATAGGCCTAATTTTACTCTTTTTTTATCGACCAGGGGTGGGATCCAGAGCCTGACAAAGTCCTCCCCAGAATATTCGCGCAGGGTTTCGCTAAAATTACACATACTCGTATAGGCTGTTTCCCCCTTCTTGTCTCCGTCGCACTGATGCGAGGAGCCATCTATCCATCACTCTGGTGAGCAGGCTTCGATCCATGTAGGTAATTTGACCGCAGCACCAGGCATACGTGAGGTCGGGCAGCTTCCTCAAGTGTTGGCTCTTCGCCAACTTCTTGTTGGCACGGTCCTACAGTGTACCAGTGTTTTCGCATGCTGTGATGGTGGCGCATCGATTTCAAAGGCCGGAACATTATTTCTCACCATCAAACCCCCGCAGCCCTTATATTGGCTCGCATCGGACCCCTACGGGACTGCAAAGCTGCAATCCCAGCAAGGTTTCGTTTATTCCGATCAGCGCGGCACCGGACATTTCATTCACTTCCACCTTCGCGAAAATAGTAGAAGCCACAGAAGTAATGTAACCCTTCGCGCAGGCACATGCCTTTGCTCCTTGGGTGTAACCGCTTAGACTGGCCCGGTCATGCATATTCTGCTCGTGTCCAGGCGGGCAGGCGCAGGCATGACGTTGTAGCGCCATGTCCGCTCAACCGTTCAGCATGCATCTCGTGCCCAGCAACGCCTCAAGCACTTGCGCCTGAGGACGCTGTGTCTTAGTGTAAAATTCCTCTCTTCTCGAGCCATCCGTCGGCGTTTCAGCCATCCGACAAACTGAGTTTTCCCCGGTCTTGCCAGACGTCCCGGTCAACCATGAAGGGGGAGTGCCGCATAATGACACGGCACTGGTACAGCGGTGCAGAGGTGTGGAGGTACAGCGATGCGCAGGTACAACGGTGCAGCGGTACAGGGATACAGCGGCACAGATGTACGGTGGTACAGCGGTGCAGAGGGGCAGCGGTACAGCGGTGCAGAAGGGCAGCGGTACAGCGGTGCAGGGGTGCCACATACTTGCGTCTCGGTGAGCCGATCCAGCGGCGGTCCGGCGGCCTCGGAGCTCACGTGGCGGTCGGCTCACGTGCCGGATCTGGCAGCACTGGCCCCCCGGTCGGATCCCGCTGGCGGCACTGCACCTGAGCCGCTCACGGCAGGCCACGGACTGAAGACCAGCCCCGGCGGCCGCCCCCCCCTCCTCTCCACATCTCCTCCCGTTCAAGGCCCGTCTGGCGGGCGAAGACGTGCTCTGCGCTGCGGTGGACTCCCGCGAGGCCCTTTCACCCGGCGCTGCGCAGCGGCGCGACAAGGCGGCTCCGGTCGCGAGCATGGTGACTACCTTGCGCCCCTGAAATTCCCCTTCCAGCTGCGGGTATGCAACTTGAATGCAACTTGAAGCCTTATAATGGACCGGTTGGAGGTGGAAGGGAAGTGAAGGGACGTGGGGCGTGGGAAGGGAAGTGGACGTGGTGGTTGGACGTGGGGGTGGTGGGTGGACTGTAGGTGGAGAGCACACACAGTGATTGTTTTCCGATGGCGGGGAGGCACCGATAGAAATGCTTGCGTGCGTGGCCGGGGGTGTGTCCTCCCGGTCATTGCAATGCAGCGGTTGTTCCGAGTTTTTGCTGAGTCGCTGAACTATCGCTGCGTTTGAAGCACGGAGCACTGCAGCGTAGCTTATGGCTGATCAGCAGTAGATGATAACGCAGAGTACCGGCACTGCAGCTGGGGTGGGAATTTAGAGCTGCAGCACTGCAGCTGAGGGTAGAGATGCAGCACTGCAGTTGAGGGTGGGAACGTAGAGCTGCAGCACTGCAGCTGGGGGTGGGAACGTAGAGCTGCAGCACTGCAGCTGACCAGTAAGGGTGTGACTATCCCGAGAAAACCCCTGAGGCATCACGAGTAGCTCAAGCTTGATGTTAGAACTTAGCATCGAAATTAAGACGTGGGAGAATTCAGTGGAGAATATGCTACCTTGTGAAGATTGCAATTAAAATGAAAAGAGAGAGAGAGAGAAACGAGAGAGAGAGAGAGAGAGAGAGGGAGAGGAGAGGGAGAGAGAGAGAGAGAGGGAGAGAGAGAGAGGAGAGAGGAGAGAGAGAGAGAGGAGGGAGAGAGATCAGGTGGAGAGGGCGGGGAGGGAGAAAGGGAGAGGGAGAGGGAGAGGGAGAGGGAGAGGGAGAGGGAGGGAGGGAGAGGGAGAGGGAGAGGGAGAGGGAGAGGGAGAGGGAGAGGGGAGAGGGGAGGGAGAGGAGAGGGGGAGAGGGAGAGGGAGAGGGAGAGGGAGAGGGAGAGGGAGAGGGAGAGGGGAGGGAGGGAGAGGGAGAGGGAGAGGGAGAGGGAGAGGGAGAGGGAGAGGGAGGGAGAGGAGAGGAGAGGAGAGGAGAGGGAGGGAGAGGGAGAAGGAGAGGGAGAGGGAGAGGGAGAGGGAGAGATAATCCGTTCATCCCTTAAGTATTCACAGACAGTGCATAAATTTCGACAGCGAATATTTCTTGATCTAAAGTACAACCCTTCGAAGGTCAGACAAAAAATATACTTAGGTTAGGCTGAATATTGTTAGAAAATGTAAGTTTCAATTGTCTATATATACGAGTTATAGATTATTTCTTTCAGTATGTACACAGCGAGATACTGGATATGGCACTAAAATCGCTGACACCTTATAAATCAACGCTGTCGTCATTGTCTTCTTCTGACAAACGTGGTGAGATCTGTATTTCCTCAGGCTGCTTGACATTCCTCGAGGCGCGTTACCTCGCGTGACATTTGTCGCACCTGCCCGGCGGCGGCCACGCGTGGCGCCGCCCGCGCCGCCATCAGCATGCACGACGACAGGTGACGACCGTTGGGGACCAACGTGCCGGCCGACTGGACCGGCCACACTGACGGGCCCGCCCACCAGACAACGTGCCGGCCGACTGGACCGGCACCCCACTGACGCCCGCGCCGCCCGCCACACCCAGCACACCCGCACGACGGCCCCGCCGGCATGCATACTGCGCCGGCACCCGAGCGCCGCCCGCCCGCCGCCCGCCACACCCACCACACGGCCCGCGACGACGGCCTGCCCGCCCTGGCGCCAAGTGCACGGCGGGGCCCCTGAGCCATGCCTGCTGGCGACTCCTCCCTCTCGCCCGGCCGGGACGTGTTCCAGATTGGTCTGCATGGCGTTACCCTCTAAATGGTTCGCAGCAGCATAGGTAATGAATGCACTGACCTCTCTGTTCATTTGCTGGAATTTCCCTGTGGGAACGGGCCACAGACATGGACGAGACCATTGCTCACCGGAACCTCCCGGGACCCACGTCCCATACCGGCCTCAGACGGACCGATTAGCGCGGTAAGCATTGATGGAACCCACGACATCTACATGAGATAGAGACTAGAACGAGAATGGATCTGCTTGCTGCAATGAAATAAACCCATCTGAAACCAATTGAAATACAATTGAAAGGTAACTTTGTGTGACCTGCTTATGACTTTGTTAATTAACTTTGTGACCTGCATAATCATTGATTACGGTACAAAGTATGCAGCATTTTACTTGTTTTCTGAGTGAATAATAAAGACCGACACCTGGGGCTGATCTAGGAATTTTGATCGAGGGGAGGGGCATTCGTCTGGAGAGGCCCCACTTTCCCTGAGGGGCACCACTGATTGATACAATTCCAGGTGTGTGTGTGGGGGGGGGGGGGGACTCGAGTGTCGCCTTTCTACGCAAAGGAGCGCCTTCGGCTGAACAAAAATCAAGGGGTGCACTCGTGAGTCCATGAAGGGGCCACCTTTTCCCAGTTTTCCAATCAGAGGGCGCCGTCTTTCCATGTAATGTAATGTAATGTAATGTACTTCGGATCCTCCCGAGCAGGGTTTTTCAGTTTCCGTCACAGAAGTGCACTAATGTGCAGCACAAACCATCATCACGAGCATACACGATAACAACGAGTGGCATCACAGTGCTGATGTAAGCGATGTTCCGGAGGCCGGAAATTAGAGCCCGGACATGCGCAGCATGGCCGAAAGCTTCCGTCTGAAAACATTGTAGCCACCTGAGTTCCTCACATCTGGAGGCAGATTGTTCCACGTCCGGCAAGCTCTCGGTATGAAGGAGCGGCGCGCGAATTCTGTGCGGCATCGTGGTACCTGGAGCTCACCATTAGCCGTGGCCCTGGTGCTCCGTTGCGACACAGTTGAGCGACAGTTTAGTTGACCGCGAATGAGTTCTGAGCCAGTGAACTCGTTCATAATTTTGAAAACTGAGTGAGCATCTGCCTCGGATATGAAATCCTCGAATTTGAGCCATCCTAGTTCTTTCAACGTGGGCGACATATAATCCCAGTAGTGCAAGCCGGCGACAATCCTTGCACCAAAGAGGGAAGTGGGAAGTGGCACATGCCCGCTGTGCCCCGTTGGACCCACTGGTCCATATCTGTTTAATGGCCATGCTCTTATTTGACTTTGCTTCCATCCATGGTATTGCCTGGAGGCAATGCTGAGCCCAGGCCCGTGTAGAATCCGCATGTTGCCGGGGTATTGGAGCGGTCCGGCTCTTGACGCGGCTCGTGGGCTGTAGGGCCAGTCTGACCCGTGTAGTATTGCCGTTGGGGCCTTTTACGGGGCTGTGGGGTGTGGGCCGCTGCCGTGAGAGACCGCAATGTTGCCCGGGGTATTGGGCGGTCCGGCTCTTGGGTTGGGGGGTGTAGGGCCAGTCTCCCGCTTCGGGCTCGTGGGCTGTAGGCCAGTCTGACCCGTGTAGAATCCGCATGTTGCCGGGGTATTGGAGCGGTCCGGCTCTTGACGCGGCTCATGGGCTGTAGGGCCAGTCTGACCCGTGTAGAGACCGCATGTTGCCGGGGTATTGGAGCGGTCCGGCTCTTGACGCGGCTCGTGGGCTGTAGGGCCAGTCTGACCCGTGTAGAGACCGCATGTTGCCGGGGTATTGGAGCGGTCCGGCTCTTGACGCGGCTCGTGGCTGTAGGGCCAGCCAGGCCACGTGTAAAGACCCATGTGGGTTGAGGTGGCCCGCGGCTCGTGGGCTGTAGGGCCAGGACCCGTGTAGAGACCGCATGTTGCCGGGGATTGTGCGGTCCCCCCCCTGGCCGCGGCCGTTGGTGGAAGGCCCCCCCACCCCACAAAAAGAGAGAGCCCTGCCACCATTCCCAAGAGTATCAAGATAATACACATTTGATGCTTCAGAAATTTGTTAGGAGCATCCCATCCCAGCTGTGCCCCACTATTTGTTATTTTTCGTCCCTCCCACTTCGTCAAAGTCCTATGCATGTCAGTACATGACTTGTGCCCAAGATTTGAGGTGCCCTTGTGCCCAAAATTATTCCCTTTCGCGCCTTGTCAGTCGTGTAGAGGATACTCGAGCTCTGTAATTCGGTTTTTGACTTTGCATTCTTCTGAGCACTCTTCTAGTCTAAGCATTCGTTCAGAAATAGATAATGTACACATGCCGGTATGGCTGTTTATTAATTCGCCTGCAGGAGACAATCACTCACCGCCTTTTATATGGAATATATGCAATGTTGCTAGGGTCATATGCCGAGTGATTCCGACTTCAGCTTCCATTCTGCATGCTGGCAAGCTGGCATTCTTTCAATCTGGCTGGCATCTCATGTTCTGTTCTGCTCCTGTATCCTCTTGGAATGTTTCTACAGCTCTCATTACACCGTGTAACAAAAAAAACATTGTTTTCTTTGTTTCTGGGCAATAACCTTTATTTTCTGATTCATTACACTTCAAATCACTGGAAAAAAAACTGTCAGTGATTTTAAACTTCGGGTTTGTTGTCAGTGCATCGATTTGATTGAACTAAGAACATTATTATTTTTCAACCCTATATGGACATCTGCGACACATCTGTAAACGCTTCAAAATGTACTATATATTTACCGAAACAAGTACATTTTAACTTAAATGACGATATCGTCAAATTGGTAACGGTTCAAGGAGTTTATATCACGAATTTGCAACTCTACTGCAGATAAACGACCTTTAATGAAACAAATACGTTAGTGCCTCAGTAGAAGTAAAAGCGTATAGTTACGCAGTTCGTACTTATTTTTCATCACTTTATTTGATTAAAGGTAAGTTGAATAATTTTGTATTGCTCAAAATATGCTGTAAGAGTGGCTGAAGTACTATAAAACAATTCTGATAAACTGAGCACTAGAATATTTTATTGAGACGTAACAATATGGATGGCTCTGACAGCCATGCCTTCTTTGCCACGTGATATAAGGTTGTCCAATTTGTATTATATATAGGTAGAGTGTATATCGAGGCTGACGTCGATTTACATACAGCATCCCCTGTGTGTAAATCACGGGAGATCTGCGTCGATCAACAAAACGAAGAAAAGAGAAGAATGCGCCTGCCATTGAGCACCCTGACATTCCGTCATCTATTGCACCTGTTTCCCATAACGTGAAGGATCTACCTGTTCTACAGCCTCCCTTGAGGGATCGATCTTGCCCAGCAGAAGAAGCAAGCTATGATGATTCCGAGTAGGAGCAAGGTGCGTCATCTGCTGCGCGCCGTCGACGCCGGGTGGCCGATGAAAGGTTCCCCTACTACCCCAACGAAGAGAGCATCAACGACCTCATCAGGGAAATGGCATTGACAAAGTCCAACGCTGAGTTGCTCATTTCCAGACTGAAGCAGTGGGACTTACTGGACGACAGCGTTCGAATTACTTCCCAGAGGGAGCGGCATCGCGGATTTTCAGTGTTCTTCACTCTTAGAGATGGGTTGTCCTACTGCCATGACATCAGAGGACTTTTCGACGCTGTGTGCATTCCCTGCAACACCTCTGACTAGCGGCTCTTCATCGACAGTTCATCTAAAAGCCTCAAGGCTGTTTTACTGCACGATGTAAATTAGTGGCCCTCGATTCCTCCGGCTCATTCAGTGCGCACGAAAGAAGAGTACCAGAACGTCAAAATCCTGCTGGGTGCACTGAAGTACGACCAATTCAGCTGGGAGGTCATTGGCAAGTTCAAGATGGTGGCCTTCTTGATGGAGCTTCAGGGAGGCTTCACCAAGTTCCCTTGCTATCTGTGCCTCTGGGATAGCCGAAATACAGTCCTTCACCACGAGAAGAGGAGCTGGCCCCTCAGGACCTGCTATGAGGCTGGGGCCTATAACGTGAAGCAAGAGCCGCTGGTAGAGCCAACGAAAGTGCTGATGCCACCCCTGCACATCAAATTGGGCATCATTAAGCAATTTGTTAAACAGCTGGATCCAGAGGGTGAGGCCCCGAAGGACATCCGGGAGCTGTTCCCGAGGTTGTCGGAGGCGAAAATCAAAGCAGGAGTATTTGTGGGCCTCAGGTGAAGCGACTTATTGGCTCGGACAGCTTTCCTGAGAAGATGTCTGCGGTCGAGCGGGCAGCTTGGACAGACAGCTTCCTTTCTCTAGTCAAAGGTTTCCTCGGAAACCACAAGGTATAGAACTACAGGGAAGTCGTTCACGAACTTGTGGACACGTACCGGAGCATGGGCTGCCGGATGTCGCTGAGACTGCACGTGCTACACGCCCACCTTGATGAGTTCAAAGAAAACATGGGAGACTACTCAGAAGAGCAAGGTGAAATATTTAACCAGGATGTCGGCTCTTTCGAGGAACGCTACAAGGGACAGTACAATGAAAGTATGATGGGGGACTATATCTCGAACCTTTTGCGCGAGACTGACCTAAAATACCATCGCCAATCTCGTAGTCAATCTTCTTCTTCATTAAACTATAATGCTATAATTTTTGTATCAATTCTGTATCAATTATCCGTAGCAACAATCTTCATCAACGCTCTGCATCACTGCACTGTATCACTGTCTGTGTATTAGTATATTATAATACATAATTATACCCTGCTTGTTTCCTGCTATTTATTTTCTTCTTGATAACTTCATTTTTCATCATTGATTTATCATAATAATCGTATTAACATCAAATACAATTATGATTAACAAGATTCTTTTGATTTAAAAGCAGATAGTGTGAAAACCCTTCAATTAATAAGCAAAAATGGCAAACAAATCAATAAATCGATCTCACCAACTCAGAACCGAAGTCTGAACTTGGTGACTGCTCACTTTTATTTATTTATGCCATAAAAATCAGAAAATAATAGTTTTAACTCATGGACAAATTATGTGTTACACGGTGTTATCATCTGAAATAATGAAGGTGCGCTAACTCCAATGATGTTGCCAGGTTGTGTCAAGAAATGAACATGTCTACAGAGAAGTGAACTAGAATTGGATCTCATAATCAGCCATAGGTCACCATATGGCATAGGCCTACCGAACATGTTGTTCCTTCTCCTTCATTATAATTATTAGTCTATGATATATATATATATATATATATATATATATATATATATATATATATATAGATATATATATAGATAAATATATAAATATACATATATATATATATATATATATATATGTATGTTTATATATTTACATATATACATATATATATATATATATATATATATATATAGATATATATATATAGATAAATATATAAATATACATATATATACATGTATATATATATATACATATATATACATATATATGTATATATATATATATATATATATATATATATATATATATATATATATATGTATATATATATACGTATATTTATATATTTACATATATAAATATATATATATATATATATATATATATATATATATATATATATATATATATATATATATATATATATATATAAATATATAAATATACATATATATATACATATATATATATATACATAGAAATATATATATATAGATATATATATATATATATATATATATATATATATATATATATATATATATACATATATATATATATATATATATATATATATATGTATGTATATATATATATTATATATATATATATATATATATATATATATATATATATATATATATATATATATATATATATATATATATATATATATATATATGTATATATATATATGTTTATTTATATATTTACATATATATATATATATATACATATGTATATATATATATATATAAGTAATTATTACTTGTTTATAACCGCCATCACGTCGACCGCTCGATACAACGGCCGCCATCATGTCGACCGCTCGATGACAACGGCCGTCATCATGTCGACCGCTCGATGACAACGGCCGCCATCTGGCGACAAGACGTCCGTGCCAGCGGCCATCCCGGTCGGTGTTGCTTGATGGCAGTTCCGGGTACGAATGCATCCCACGTCATTGGCTGGTCTCGTGAGACACTGTCAGACATCATTGCCCATGCTCGCGGAAAGTACTGCATTTGCGGTCTGAGCGGCGCATCACTCCGACTGCATCAGCACTCGGGAAATGCGTGTCGCGCCCGGCTCTGTCGGCGACGGTGATGAAGCATCAGTTGAACAGTGAACGCTGGTCACGGTCTCCGGAGGCGGGGGCATGCTGTCGAGCCGAACGCGGCGGTTCGGCTCCGCGTCGACTCCACAGGAACCGACGGTCGTCGCCGCCGGCATTGGATCCGAAAATATCAGTTGGGCGTCGCACAGCGGACGCAGATCCGGGTGTCCAGACGAGAATAACACCTGAAGGTGCGCCTGCAGACATGGGAACTTCTGCACGTATTGAAGGGGGTGCACATTGATTATCCTTACTGACCGGAGCACCGAGCGTCATACTCGGTAATGAGGCTGTCAGCCGCTGGATGACACACTGTCCGTGACATACTGCCGGATGTGGGAACGCCCGGGATGTCGCCACCGGCTGACACACCGTCCATACTGCCGGATGTGGGAACGCCCGGGATGTCGCCACCGGCTGACACACCGTCCATACTGCCGGATGTGGGAACGTCCGGGATGTCGCCACCGGCTGACACACCGTCCATACTGCCGGATGTGGGAACGTCCGGGATGTCGCCACCGGCTGACACACTGTCCGTGACATACTGCCGGATGTGGGAACGTCCGGGATGTTGCCACCGGCTGACACGCCATCCGGGTATGCCGCCGGATGTGGGAACGCCTCATCGCCAGGCGATGACACCCAGTGACATCGCTGTTGAGCTATTTCAAGCTACCGCACTGAGTGGTCGCCTTAGCGACGGTGCCGTGACGGCCCGCCCACGCAGCTGCCGGCCGCCACGGCTCCCTCAGCGCTGGCCCAGTCAGGTTATGTCAGGTCACGCAGCTGCCGGTCGCCACGGCTCCCTCGGCGCCGGCCCAGTCAGGTCATGTCAGGTCACGCAGCTGCCGGTCGCTACGGCTCCCTCGGCGCCGGCCCAGGCAGGTCAGGTCAGGTCACGCAGCTGCCGGCCGCCACGACTCCCACGGTGCTGGTCCAGCCAGGTCAGGTCAGGTCACGCAGCTGCCGGCCGCCACGGCTCCCTCGGCGCTGGCCCAGTCAGGTCAGGTCAGGTCACGCAGCTGCCGGTTGCCACGGCTCCCTCGGCGCCGTCCCAGTCAGGTCAGGTCAGGTCACGCAGCTATCGGCCGCCACGGCTCACACGGTGCTGGTCCAGTCAGGTCACGCCGCCGCACGTCCACATCGAACGCTCTGACCTATTGGCTGACATTCCCCGTGTCCAACAGGGGGCGCGCCCGCATCGTATTTGCATTTGTGATGGGCGGCGCCTCGTGCCCGTGCCAGCGAGCCACCCGCAGCATTTTTCGGTGGTGGGCAGCCGTGCCCGACTCGACCCCGGCCCAGGGTACGGCCGACTGTCTGTTGTCTGACCTGCAGCCGCGCCCGACTGGACCCCGGCCCAGGGTGCGGCCGACTGTCTGTTGTCTGACCTGCAGCCGCGCCCGACTCGACCCCGGCCCAGGGTACGGCCGACTATCTGTTGTCTGACCTGCAGCCGTGCCCGACTCGACCCCGGCCCAGGGTACGGCCGACTGTCTGTTGTCTGACCTGCAGCCGTCCCGCAGCTGCCGGCCGCCCGGCCCACGGGGCCGGCCGACTAGTCTGTTCAGGTCTGACGCAGCTGCCGGTGCCACGACTCGACCCCCCGGCCCAGGGTACGGCCGACTATCTGTTGTCTGACCTGCAGCCGTGCCCGACTCGACCCCCGGCGCCCAGGGTACGCGCCGACTGTCTGTTCGTCTGACCTGCAGCCGCGCTGACTTGACCCCGGTCCAGGGGACGGCCCGCATCTGTCTGATTGTCTGACCTGGAGCCGTGCCCGACTGGACCCCGGCCCAGCGAGTCACGGCCGCACTGTCTGTTGTCTGACCTGCAGCCGCGCCCGACTGGACCCCGGCCCAGGGTACGGCCGACTGTCTGTTGTCTGACCTGCAGCCGTGCCCGACTGGACCCCGGCCCAGGGTACGGCCGACTGTCTGTTGTCTGACCTGCAGCCGTGCCCGACTGGACCCCGGCCCAGGGTACGGCCGACTGTCTGTTGTCTGACCTGCAGCCGCGCCGACTGGACCCCGGTCCAGGGTACGGCCGACTGTCTGTTGTCTGACCTGCAGCCGCGCCCGACTGGACCCCGGCCCAGGGTACGGCCGACTGTCTGTTGTCTGACCTGCAGCCGCGCCCGACTGGACCCCGGCCCAGGGTACGGCCGACTGTCTGTTGTCTGACCTGCAGCCGCGCCCGACTGGACCCCGGTCCAGGGTACGGCCGACTGTCTGTTGTCTGACCTGCAGCCGCGCCCGACTGGACCCCGGCCCAGGGTACGGCCGACTGTCTGTTGTCTGACCTGCAGCCGCGCCCGACTGGACCCCGGCCCAGGGTGCAGCCTGTAGTATCTGCTGTCTGGACTGAAGCCGCGGCACCGCTGCAGACCCGGGTGAGCGCGTCGGACTCGGTCCGGTCGGCCGGCAGACGCGGCTGGCGCGCCGTCCAGCTCCGACTGCTGATTGATCAGTCAATGGCTCAGCGTGTCGGCATCCGACCTTCCGTCGCCGCGTCCAGTGGACTCATCGGCTCGCTGAGAGAGTGGAGGCGGGACCGTACTACGCACGACCTTCCGCTGGTTCAAGGCCGCGGCAGCCACGGCTTCCCAGCTGCGCTCCAGTGATCTGACGCCAGCTGTTATGCTGAAGGCAACAGCTTGGGTGTGTTGAGTGGTGCGTGGCGACCCGGTGAGCTGAAACTTGTTGCCCATCTGACGCCAGCTGTTATGTTGAAGGCAATAGCTTGGGTGTGTTGAGTGGTGCATTGCGGCTCGGTGAGCTGTAACTTGTTGCACATCTCGGGACATGGAAGTAGGCGCATTGACCAGGTGGTAGGCAGGGACAGATACAGGAAGCAACGGGCCATGCCCCACCCCCAGCCCAAGAGGCCGATTTTGCCGAAATGTTGTATTAAGACACCATTTTCTTCAAATCTACGAACATTTTATGAGATACATATGTTCTTAAGAAAACTAGACAAATGTCAGCGGTTCAAATCAGACGATTTTTCTAAATCGAAGACCTTTTAAATTGGCACCCCAAGCCGGGATTCTGTATTCGTCCCTGGGGTAGGTAGTTCACCTCCTACCCCAGCTGTGAGAAGCCAAATTAATCTGAAAGATTTTACAAGAAGCCAAGCAACATGTATTTGATTACATCGTGTATTGTTGTATTACATAGAGAGGTTACATGTAAATAAAGTATGTTCCTTGGTGGCAAACCCGTTACCGATTACAGAGTTGAATTGGGTGGCGAACAACGTGCTGATCCCGCTATGAAATATCTGATCTCACCACAGTGTCTGTGGGTGGGTGCGTTTATCATATCGGTGTCGATTATGACGTGTGAGATGCATAAGCAAAGCTGTGAAGCAACGTTTTTTTTCAACCTTCGGTGCACAACGTTCTCTTAGCAGTCAGCCATCGCCACACTCCCTCCTTGTCACACCATATCACACCGTGTCACACCATATCACACCGTGTCACACCATATCACGCCGTGTCACACCATATCACACCGTGTCACACCATATCACGCCGTGTCACACCGTGGCTTTTGGTGAGAGAGGAGTCCGAATGTTCCCGGGTTCTGCCATATTAAGATTCCTCCGATATAGGTGAATTTGTTTTGACATTCAGTTGGTAAAATTTGGGAGTTCGTTCCCTGTATTTGCATTGAATTGCATGGAGCAAAATAAGAAGCATGTCTTGCATCTTAATATTATTTTGGGAAGTAACTTGGTGTCCAATTATTACGTTGGTCTCTGTGAATTACTGATGTGAAGCGTTGGATCGGAATGTATCCCCATCGTGTGTGCCTTGAGAACAGCGGATTAGTTGCATGCCACTCTGGAACGTGAAGTAACTGGATCTTTTTTTCCTCACAAGGCATTGTGCACTGTCACGCTACTTCTTCGGTGAGCTCACAAAACGGCACGTACGACATGTTATCACATCGATGGGGCGATGGACAGTGTATGCATTGGCCTTCGGGTGCGAGAGTTCGCATTAATATATAGGGCTTCATGTTCAGCCAAGACGACATAGACGGGCCGGATCAATATTCAGGGAGGATGGACCTCAACATGAGTGTGTTGAACGACACTCCGAGTGCCATTCCAGTAGATGGTCGGACCGGCTCTGACGAGTGTCACACTCGTCACTCGGTCACACTCGGACCACATAGCGCAGCTGACACAATGCATTCTTAGTACGTGTTTTGGGCCACAGCTCAATAGCAGATCTTTGGGAACGTGAATACCTTCGGGCCTGGACATGGTTGGCATATCAGCAGTGCGAAGCTTGTCCCCGTCTTCTTAACTTGATCCGTCTTAAAATGATATTTATTTGCATAAAGCAGTAACTCCATCCATCGTAATTGAATGTGGGTGAATTATTATGATTATGAATTCGGCTTAAGCCGTGTTTGGAGGTCAAGTTCATTCATCAACAAAATCGTCGGATAATTCATAGCCTGCAATTAACCATTCGAATTCAAGACGGAGCCGAAATTGATCTATGCATGGGAATGTTGCCTGATAAGTGGCTCTTGACACTAATAACAGCTAAATGCCGCTTCTATACCTGATGTAAGTAAATTACCTTGCAATTCATTGACTGAAAGCCACTTTTGATTGGGGCGAGGAAGTCATCGAAGCTGGTTTTTCACTCCGGGCTATTCTTGCAGGTTCTTCTTGGTTAGCGGTTCAATTTGAACCGATTCGTCTGTTTGAGTAACCTTGTTAACAACATATCGCTGGTTCGGCGATGCCGCGCCAATTATTGCATCTTCCGCCCGTTATGGAATCGCATTTTAGCTACGGTTTGATTATCGATTATCGATTATCGATACTATTTTGATACTCCTACTATATTGATTATCGATACTATTTTCAGCATTGAACGCTATCAATCATTACCATGCACACATTGCAATGTGTATAGCGAACGATGCCTACAACGTATATGTCTGTAGTGTTGTATTGCCTGCTTGATGTCTTTCTCTACATGTGAAAAGTGACTAGACTGATTTTACTATGTAGAAAATGGGTGAGATATCAACGGGTATTACCAAGACGGGCAAGGCTCAGAAAAGTCTACCGTTGCGCATATGCGAAAGAAGCTCGATCAGTTATCTGACACAACCCGGCCTAATACTCAGGCATTTAAACACCGGACCCGAGCCCGCTCCAGGGTATGAGGTCAAGCGCTCCCCACTGGGGTATGTGGTGGCTGAAAATACTTGGCTAACTCGAAAATTGCTGAAGCTAGATGAAAATAAAACCCTCGTTGGAAAGCTGTCGATGATCTTAACAAGAGATATGTGACACATTTTCCTCTCAGATCCATATCTTAGATCCTAGATCTTGGTGTTAGGATTTGAACCTTGGATGCAAAGTTGGTTTCAAGGGTGTCCTTTGAAGGTTAATTCCAACCCTGCAAAGCTGTTGGAGTTGCAAAGAAGCAGGTGCATCTGTTTGGTAACTATAAGAATAAAGATTCAACTTTGGATAATTTTGACTCCAAAAATGTCCAAACCTTTGTTCTTTATTTGTTATTTAAAAAAAACCATTGCTTCGGAATGGATGGGTCACATTCAGAAAGGAAAATTAAACTTAATTTTACAAGTTAAATGTGCACATGCTCGCCACAATGTGCTAAAGACTTCATAAAAATAAAAATCCAAAGAAAATCCAAGATATCAGTTTTGCTGGATCAACCGGTCTGGGCCAACGCGGACAATTTCATGTGAAATGAAACTTGCTACGTGAGTGCTATTGGGGAGAGTCTTCTAAACGTATATCTCGGATGTTTAGTTCAGGTCAGGTTAGCGACCTGACATCACGACCAATTTTGTACCATTTTGGGAAATTTTCCTATTTGTGTCGTGTGCATGCTCTTCTAACATCATTTTACCTTGGTATGCATGTAGAAACATCAGGAAAGTTCTTTACCTAATTTGTTTCACTTCCGTCAAGCGGCCTGAGGTCAGGTCACAATTAAATGCGCAATGTTGGCTAAGCCTAGTTAAGCAATGCTATTTTCATGGTATATTTCGAGTTTGCATAGCCTAAATAGTGTTAAAGTTGCATTGCACAATATAAACTACCCGAATATGCCAACATAAAATGATATTGAAAAATCGATTTTTTTTCAAATCGTCATTTCAATTTTCCAAAGTATCCCAAAATTAACAATAAGACCATTTCTGGACAATATTCATCGCGGCCTTTCCGATTGTACCACAGTCATTTTCGTGCAACGCTTAGCTTGGCAGTTAGAGAAGGGTCCCTAAGGACCCCCTCCCCAAGACGGGGTGAGGATCGGACTGGAGAGACGGCGCGGGTTAATATTTTCAGTTAGGAATCGACAGCGGTCCGTTAAAGTTGAAAAAGACAACTTGGAAATTAGCTGACAAACTAACCTTAGCCTGTGACCTTTTATGGCCAGATGCCAAGGTTTCGAGACATGTATAATTAACGTAAGAACAGGTATTCCAAATTTCGGAGCGCTGACTTGCGCCATTTTGTCACTATCGCAAATATTCACCAGTAAAAGCATAAGGGGGAAAATCTGGCTCCCCAGTTCGGCTTGTTTTAATAACTGCTTTTGCCGCTACGTTTCAAGTGAGATGGTTTCTTCTCTCAGCACAGCACCTGCCTCTAAGATGTCCACTTTTACTAGCGCGTTTGTCTCAATTCTTCCCAGAATAATTATTAACCGTTGTACATATAAAGGGTGTTGTGGCAGCACTAACCCATCTACAAGCTGCCACGCGCCACATATGCACGTGACCCGGTAATGGTCTCTACGAGTTGTCTCGAGGAGGAAGTTGCCGTCGGCCAAGAACCACCCTCCAAGCAACAGCGTACCAGATTCTGTGTCTGTGGCATGCAAGGGCGCAGCCAAGGGGAACGGGGGTCCGAACGGAGGATCCGAACCCTCTCTTAGCACCGAAAAATACACTTGATGAAACGAAAATAATTGAGACTATCATCTCGCGAAACCATACATTTTCCGCGCGCTTCGCGCACCGAAACTTCCTCTGTTTCGTCACATTTTTGGGTTGCCTACCCCCTTAGGAAAATCCTGGCTGCGCCACTGGTGGCGTGGGAGCCCCCAGAAGCGTAGCCAGAGTGGCTCAAGGAGGGAGCCAATGTTCAGTGAGAGTGCAAAAACTGGCACCGGGAGCAGCACTCAGCACACTCGATCAGAAGCGCCGACTTTTGCCGACTGTTTGTCTGGCACCTGTGATCGGGCGGTGTTTTTGATCCGGCCAGCATCATTAGTCAGCGTGTTGCCGGAGCACGCTGTGTGCGTGCCGGTGATGCCAGCTCGGAGCCTGGCCGAAATGATAGCAACAGCTCTTGGCGGAGAATGCGCCTCCGAAGCGCGAAGCGAATCACGACAAGCCTGCGTTATGCGCACCACTTGTCACAAGAGGCACCCTGAGATCCTCCGGTCGCACCACTTGTCATCAGAGCCATCATCAGGTCCTGAGGTCGCAGCACTTGTCACCAGAGCCATCCTCAGGTTCTCAGGTCGCACCACTTGTCATCAGAGCCATTGTCAGGTCCTCAGGTCGCAGCACTTGTCACCAGAGCTATCCTCAGGTCCTCAGGTCGCACCACTTGTCATCAGAGCCATCATCAGGTCCTCAGGTCGCACCACTTGTCATCAGAGCCATCCTCAGGTCCTCAGGTCGCACCACTTGTCACAAGAGCAATCACTTATAAAGTGACATCGTTCAGCTGATCTCATGGAAAGCTTTCGTAGTGTACGCATCGATCTGACAAGAAAGATGAGTTTTTCGTCCAACTAACAACTTTTATCTACCCGGCAAACGTTCAGAAATGGGTGGCCGTAGTCCAACAATCACTGGGATGACCTTCACCGTTAATAAGAAAGCTTCCCGACCGTTGCGAGCTGGCGAAATCGTGCTGACGACGCCCTCAGATCAGATTGAACTGTATCTTCGCGAAGCAGGGCCGTGTGAAGGCCTAGTGAAGAATGGAACATGCTGAGGGCCTCGCCAACCGTCAAGGTCCGGGAAAATGTTCAGCATGGCTCGCTCTGGATGGGGCATCTTGGCGAACGGTGAAGCTTCCAACATGCAGAAGTTTTTGCTCGTCGGTTGCGAATTGTGCCGAATTAATTACGAGCGGAATTCCGAGCTGAATTCGGCTGAGGCAAAGCGGTGACGTTGCAAGCGACGTTTAACGTTTTGTTGATCGGTGGAGAGGTCTGATCCAAAACTTCCCGTGATCCCACAAAATGAGACTGGATTGAAGTATTTCGTAGCCCTCTGCGTTCTCAAGGAGGTGCCATATGGTATGTACCTACCACGGATCCAGCCCTGAGTAAACCCACTCGGAAATATGGTAATGCATCGGCAGATTCTGAAGAGTTATTCGCAGGTTTGCGAAGCCTTTTGACGTCTGCCAAATCCATGTCCCCCACCTCATACGGTTTTGAAAAATGTGTGCATTCACTGAAGGGAGGAAAATTGCAAACACTTTAAGGAGGGAAACAAAATTCTTGCTTCCTTCACCTCCGTGTATGTTCTAACAGCGGTGCAGTTTTAACAAATTGGTCTTGGAGTAGGTTTGCACTGATATTTCTTCAACATAATATATGTATTATAATGCTTAGATCACAGGGCTAATTGATCACTTGACCCTCCCCCGAAACAGTTGGTACGCTGGAGACGCTTCTGGTCCCTTGATAAAGTGGAGTTTTTACCTAGGGACCTGAGAGGACCTCAGGATCGAGGAAGCTTTGGGTAGGTTCAGAAAATATATCTCTAAATCTTGTCCGGCTGTATTTAGTGCATCATGAAGAAACCACCTGGTGAGCTCTCTACAGATCCAGTGAAGATGACTTCAGGTTCAGTGGAGATGACTTTAGACCCGGCGTAGATGACCACAGGTCCGGTGTAGGTAACTACAGGTCCAATGTAGACGACTGCAGGTTCGGCATAGACGACTACAGGTTCGGTGTATGCGACTACAGGTTCGGTGTAGACGACTACAGGTCCGGTGCAGACGACGTCAGGGCAGGTAGGAATCACTGCAGGTCCGGTGAGAATCGCTTCAGGTCCGATGGAGACAACTCCAGGCCCGGTGGAGTGGAGTGAACCGGATCCAGTGCGGCTGCTGGATGCAGTCCTCTGTCTGTCCACATGCGTCCCGCCCGCTCCGCCAGGTGCCGTCCGCTCCGCATGCCCTGCGTCTCCGCGCTCGGGTCAGTTCCGGACGCGCGTTCGCCCGCCAGCTCTTCCCAGTTTCCCTCAGCGCCAAGGTCGCGAGGGGGAGGGACGCACGCGGCGCGTGCAAAGGGCGGACGAAACGTCGGCGCCAGCGTACGACGTCGCCGCCCAGCGCGCCTGTTTTGACGTGCGAGCTATAATGGCGGCCATTATTGTGTGGCGATGAAACGCGCGCTGCAGCGCCCACCTCAACAGGAAGTGGCGGCAGATTGGTGCTCTTGAACTTGGTCGAACGACGCGCGACCAGCTCGCCTCCACGCGAGCACACCGCGTTAATTGTCGACGACCGCAGTGTCTTATGTTTAAATGGCCACCCGCACGAATCTGAATGCGTTAGCATACATTAGAAGGCGCACAGTCTGAAAGCTGAGAGTGCGCGGTCGGTGTTGTCTTGCGCTGCGCACACAAACATCCGTAAACAGCATTGCTTGCTCGCGGGAGGTGCAGGTCAAACAAAATTAAACTGGTAACCATGGTTCCCTCATGACAACAACTGTACGTGAATCTTCTCGAATGCGTTTTCAGATGCAACGCGGCAAAGACAGAACATCTTGTCGGCTGTGCTTCTCGAACGGTCGGCAATGAGATAGTCCTGATAGCGAAGACAAACGCTGTGCCGTTTGTCACGGGCGCCTCCGTTCCCAGGGTCGCGTGATGATGTAGTGCAGCAGGCGATTGCACTGCGCGGACACCGTGAACGTCTCGTCTCCCACCATCCGTTATCGCTCAACACCAGGACAGCCTGACCGTACCCGCTGGCAACAGGAGGTCACAGCTGCCGACAGCAGGAGAACGTGACCGCTCCTGGGTGCACCCGGGGAACCTGACGACACATAGCGGCACCAGAAGACCTTGGCGGTACCTGCTGGCACTGTGGGAGTCTGACGATATCGGACAGCACCAGAGGAGAATCTGACGATACCTGAGGGCATCGGGGGAGAACCTGACGATACCTGAGGGCACCAGGAGAGAGCCTGACGATACTTGATGGCACCAGAATAATCTGACGATGCCTGGCGGTACCGGGAGAGCCTGACTTCATCTTGACAGTACCAGGAGAGCTTGACTGTGTCACAGTTTATTAGGGGAATCCGGCTACATCTGCAGGTATAATGCACATGCAGAAATTGACCACATCGACCGGCACCGGGGGACCAGACCATACACGCTGGGACCAGGGAATCTGGCTGGATCCAACGATACCAGAGAAACCAGCATACAATTCCTACCGCCTCAAGCTCAGCGCAATGTTCGCCAGGTCAAGGTCTTCACCTGTCCTGTCACCTCCGGCTGTCCCCACCGGCCTGCAAGTGGTTCCGAAGCCACTGAGTACCCGCCGTGAGCATGACACCGAGCCACACGCTACCGACCAGGCCACTGAGTACCCGCCGTGAGCATGACATCGAGCCACACGCTACCGACCAGGCCACTGAGTACCAGCCGTGAGCATGACACCGAGCCACACGCTACCGACCAGGCCACTGAGTACCCGCCGTGAGCATGACACCGAGCCACACGCTACCGACCAGGCCACTGAGTACCCGCCGTGAGCATGACACCGAGCCACACGCTACCGACCAGGCCACTGAGTACCAGCCGTGAGCATGACACCGAGCCACACGCTACCGACCAGGCCACTGAGTACCAGCCGTGAGCATGACACCGAGCCACACGCTACCGACCAGGCCACTGAGTACCCGCCGTGAGCATGACATCGAGCCACACGCTACCGACCAGGCCACTGAGTACCAGCCGTGAGCATGACACCGAGCCACACGCTACCGACCAGGCCACTGAGTACCCGCCGTGAGCATGACACCGAGCCACACGCTACCGACCAGGCCACTGAGTACCCGCCGTGAGCATGACACCGAGCCACACGCTACCGACCAGGCCACTGAGTACCCGCCGTGAGCATGACACCGAGCCACACGCTACCGACCAGGCCACTGAGTACCCGCCGTGAGCATGACACCGAGCCACACGCTACCGACCAGGCCACTGAGTACCAGCCGTGAGCATGACACCGAGCCACACGCTACCGACCAGGCCACTGAGTACCCGCCGTGAGCATGACACCGAGCCACACGCTACCGACCAGGCCACTGAGTACCCGCCGTGAGCATGACACCGAGCCACACGCTACCGACCAGGCCACTGAGTACCAGCCGTGAGCATGACACCGAGCCACACGCTACCGACCAGGCCACTGAGTACCCGCCGTGAGCATGACACCGAGCCACACGCTACCGACCAGGCCACTGAGTACCCGCCGTGAGCATGACACCGAGCCACACGCTACCGACCAGGCCACTGAGTACCAGCCGTGAGCATGACACCGAGCCACAAGCTACCGACCAGGCCACTGAGTACCCGCCGTGAGCATGACACCGAGCCACACGCTACCGACCAGGCCAA
This sequence comes from Ashinkailepas kermadecensis, assembly GCA_034440615.1. NCBI lineage: Eukaryota > Metazoa > Arthropoda > Thecostraca > Neolepadidae > Ashinkailepas > Ashinkailepas kermadecensis. Next base: position 270,597 of record JAOTOM010004843.1, on the reverse strand, counting down.
TTCTGCCCGAGGCGTTGGAGCGGATCCAAATCGTTCAGACAGCTGGCTGCCGAACGACCTTGGTGGCGTGCACTGGCGGATCCAGGGGGGGGGGGCATTCCGGCCATGCCCCCCCCCCCAAGCGCTTCAAAGGGGGGCCATAGTATCTTTTGGCCCCCCCAAACCAACAAAAGTAAACTGAATTAAAATGCAGTAACCTTTGCTGAGGTTAAAAAATAACGTTCCGGGTGAAATAATCTCCAATTTTACAGGTATTTTTTATAATTTTTTGGAAGCACAATATGGTAGCATAGTAGATTCTGACATATCGCGGGTTCTATGCTGTTGAAGTTCTGCTTACAGCAAGAGATGACGAAATCAGCAGTTTCATTATTCCTTCGTCAGATAGGTTCATGAAGTTTGTTTAGCCAGTAACGGGCAAGTGGACCCAGTGAGCCAGATTTCGAAAGCGGAATTTGAACAGGATGTTTTGTGTGAGTGACCAGTTGAGCTCAGTTGAGCAGCATGTTTCGTATGTTGGTGTTGGGGTTGCTAAGATGAACAGACAGGTTACATTGACTGATTTTTTCAAGAAGAATAGCAAGAGGAGGTATGTATTTACACTGGCGGATCCAGGGAGGGGCCATTCCGGCCATGGCCCCCCCGAAACCAACAGAAGTCAACTAAATTAAAATGCAGTAACCTTTGCCGAGGTTAAAAAATAGCGTCTGGATGAAAGAATCTCCAATTTTAAAGTTTAAAAAAAAATTGTTTGGAAGCCAGTGTGGTAGCATAGTAGATTCTAACACACATCGAGGGTTCCATGCTCTAAGTTCTGCTTACAGCAAGAGTTGACAAAATCGGAACCGCCAGTGTGTACACGTGCATGCACGTTGACGTGGTACAAGACGTTGAACGAGAACGTGAACGTTTTGGTAAGCAAGAACAAAAATCCGGTAACATAGAAACGGTGGAGGTAGGCTGGGCCCCTACATAGGAAACTATGTTGCCAATTATTATTTTTTTCTTCAGATGGGCCCCTTTGCCAAATAGTGGTCGAAATCCGGTGCTTTTAAGCAAAAATAGCGGGAGAAGGGGCACCCTCCAAATCTGTTCGACCCCTCCCCTGATATAATTCCTAGGTACGCCACTGGGGGAGGGGGAGGGGAGGGGCTGACGCCGAAAACCGAAAGTTGCCCCCCCCAAACCGGTGGGCTAGATCCGTCAGTGGTGGCGTGGGACGTTCTGGTCACCTGGCGGCCGATGACCGCAGGGTCCGTGTAAGGAATCCACTCTTCGCCGGTCAGCGTGCGGTAGAGTGTGACTGGAATGTTGCGACACAGCGCAAGTTGCGAGATTCTTGCGAGGTAATCGCGAGGAGTTCACGCGGTGCTCACAAGACTCACGAGATGCTCACGAGATACCAACGTAGCTGAACGCACGGGATGCTCACGTGAACTCACGAGGTACTTGAACAGCTCACGAGATGCTCACGGAATGCCACGTGTTTGAACGTACGACGTACTCATGATAAACCCACCAGGTACTTACATGGCTCACGTCACAAGATGCCCACATGTTTCAACGTACGGGACATTCACCTGTTCACGAGAGACTTGCGAAGTATTCACGAACTACTTACGAGGAAATCACCAGATATCCAAATTTTATCACACTCACACTCACACTCACTCGCCAACAGACTCCTGAGGAATCACATGAGATCCACATATACTCACGGATGATGCAGAAGGCTCACGTAAAATTCTGAGACTCGAGAAGTTCACGATGTCATGCAGTCGATACACAATAAATACTGAGCTCACGACAAACTACACCCAAAATCATGTGGAACTCACAGCACCCGCGAGGAACCGACTAAGACTCGCAACGGGCTCACGAGAAACTCACGAGAAACTCACAGAGACTGACGAGAGACTCACATAGACTCAAGAAGTTCACGACAGACTCACGAGAAGCTCGCGAGGGACTCATGAGAAACCACAAAGACTCACGAGAGACTCAGGAGGGACTAACAGAGGCTCACGAGAGGCTCACGAGAAACTCACAGAGACTGACGACAGACTCACAGAGACTCACAAGTAGTTCACGACAGACTCACGAGAAACTCACGAGGGACTCATGAGAAAACACAGAGACTCACGAGAGACTCAGGAGAGACTAACAGAGGCTCACGAGAGGCTCACGAGAGACCCACAGAGACTCATGAGATACTCACAGAGACTCATGAGAGGCTCACGAGAGACTCACAGAGACTCACGAGAGACTCACGAAGCATCACGAGAGGCTCACGAGAGGCTCACGAGAGACTCACAGAGACTGACGAGAGACTCACGAGAGGCTCACGAGAGGCTCACGAGAAACTCACAGAGACTGACAAGGGACTCACGAGAGGCTCACGAGATGCTCACGAGAGACTCACAGAAACTGACGAGAGACTCACGAGAGGCTCACGAGAGCCTAGAGAGAGATAGTGCGACAGTGACGACTCCGTTTCGCTCGTGAGGGGTGGCGTGTGTCGGAGGAGCGCGTGGCGCTTCGACTGACATTGACCAGTCAGTGACCGCCTCCCCAGCAGACTCGGATCTCATACTGTTAGATGCAGAGATGCCCGTGGGTGTAGAGACGGGTCTGGTGGGCGTAGAGACGGGTCTGTAGATAGATGCACTGCATGTGGGTGTAGAGACGAGGCTACAGGTGCTCTGCACATGGGTGCAGAGACGAGTCTGCAGATGCACTGTACGTGGGTGTAGAGACGAGTCTGCAGATGCACTGTACGTGGGTGTAGAGACGGGTCTGCTCAGCGCGCCGCTGCGGCTCGCAGATCTGCCGCCCATCCTCCCACCGCTGGCCGATGCGGCGTCTGACTCCTGCTCGCACGTCCGGCGGCTCGCAGACGCGGCTGACTCAGCGCAGAGGTACACTTCTGTAGGCTGCCCATCCCTCCCACCGCTGGCCGCTGCGCCTCGCAGACCTGCCGCCCATCCCTCCCACCGCTGGCCGCTGCGGCGTCTGACTCCTGCTCGCACGTCGGGCGGCTCGCAGACGCGGCTGACTCAGCGCAGAGGTACACTTCTGTAGGCTGACCTGAATGCCACAGTCGCTGTTGCTGACGCACGACCGATCAGGTCTGGACACGCTTCGCACGCGGAATCCGGATTCAGCGCATCAGATCATCATTTGATCATCATCGCCTGCATAGAAGTGTGCGAGGTCGGCGTTGGCAGGTAGCGTTTTGTGGGGAAATATATTCTTAGTATCCCTTATAAGAAATGTGTTAAAACACATTAGGGGACGATGTCGAATGCATCAACGCAGAAATGTGAAAGTGAAGGCAGTCCATTTCCAGTGCGATGTGATACAGATATATCCCTCCCCAATCATGCACATATCTTACCTAATGCTGTTTCCAATATAGCTTCGGTAATTTAGTGGTATATAGCACACCATTTCCAGCATTCTGTTGCATTGGCCTGCGGTTAATCTTGGTTGACCCTAATCTGCAGCCTTGATCACATCGAAACAAGGTTCTGCCCCCTCCCTCCTCCCCGCCTTCCTGCTACGTCACGAATGACAAGCGCCGCTAATGCGCCTTTCCTCCAAGGTCTGAGAGGAAGGTGAAATCGCTCCCCACTGCACCGGACGGACTGGGCACCATAACCGGATATGTGCATCTCTGCAGGGGGTTGCACCCCCCCCCCACCCTCCACCCCCCGAAAAAAAATCACCAGGACAGAATCCTCCTCTATAGTTAAGACATCCCCCTGGTGAAGGGGTGAATGATGAAGGCAATTCCACATCCAAACGGCCGTTTAGCTTGCGGATCTTACTATGAGGGCGATATATACGAAACGACTATGTTAGGGTATTTTGCAATATAGATGCGCGTGTCGGTAACTGACAGGCGCACGGCTCGTGAACTGACAGACGCACAGTTTGTGAACTGACAGGCGCACAACTCGTGAACTGACAGGCGCACAGCTGGGGAATGACAGACGCACAACTTGTGAACTGACAGGCGCACGGCTCGTGAACTGACAGGCGTACAGCTCGTGAACTGACAGGCACACGGCTTGTGAACTGACTGTTAATTCTCAGCTCGTGAACTGACATCACAATGAGTCTAGCCCACGGTTTGATAGTGAAAAACACATATTTTTCCTATATAAGTCATCCGGTTCTCTTTTAAAACGTGCTAAACCATGACACCTTAGGCCCCCTTGCAAGGCTTCTAGGTGCGCCTCTGTTTGTGGCGGATCAAGGCAGCCCTCAATCATCAAGATAGACCCCATATCATATCCAACTTTCTCCACCGTGCCCCACCCTTCAATCTGGAACTTTAGCATTCATCGTGTGGCGCTGAGTGGAAAGGTCGACCCGAGAACTGTCCGGTGCCCTCCCCTTCCCATAGCCATAAAGTGGGACGATCCGCCACCCAAGGTCGCAATTTTCTGCGGCAGCAGAAGTAATCCACTGCCAGCAGTGGGACTTGACGGCGCCTGTTCAGCTGACGTGCTGGCCTGGCCAGCATTGTCACCGGCAAAAACCAGACCACACGAAGAACAAGGCCCAATTAATCTTTCCTCTCGATTGGGCACCGAAAGGCAACACAAATTGCTCGGTATGCTCGAGTTAGGCAGGTTGACGTCACTGAAAACCAATAGGCTATATTTGAAATCGATGAAAAGAACTTGGAAATGTGCATTGCTGAAATTGATAGAAGGCTATAATTTGATAGCCAGCGAATTGCTGCACACTTATGTGACCTCAATGGCTGGGGAGATTGAGTGAGTGAATGAGTGAGCGAGCGATTGCGAGAGAGAGAGAGGGGAGAGGGAGAGAGAGAGAGAGAGAGAGAGAGAGAGAGAGAGAGAGAGAGAGAGAGAGAGAGAGAGAGAGAGAGAGAGAGAGAGAGAGGAGATATATATGTATATGTGTGAAGGTGCATATATATACGTATATTTTGATATATATATATATATATATATATATATATATATATATATATATATATATATATATATATATATATATATATATATATATATACGTATATTTTATATATATATATATATATATATATATATATATATATATATATATATATATATATATATGTATATATATATATATATATATATATATATATATATTTATTAAATACTTTGGGGAGGGTGGTAGGGGTGACAGAAGGTGCATGAAAGGCAGGTATTCGCCTGCTTGTATTATTATTTGGTACTTGACGACATTGCCGCTCGGTAGCTCAGTTGGTTAGAGCGCTGGCCTGTACTGGTCCCCCTGTCCTGGCAACACAGGGCTCGAGTCGCTTTACGCGCTCGTATTTAGCCCCCAGCTGGGAGGGTCAGTTGGAAGGTGGCCCGATAAGGCCGGGGACGAGCTACCTGGCGGCGAGCAGCTCGCCAGTAGCTTGGAGGTGTATTGACGGCACGTTAAACATTCCGTCGAAATTCTGCCGTTGAACTGGAATTCATGGACCGGTTGGTGAGGCCATGGTTCACGCAACAAGCTCTGCTTAGCAATAGGACCCTGGTTCACAAAGCCACCCCAGCCCATAAAAGAGCCACTCGGATTAAATTTTCAAAAAAAATGCATCATAACAAACATTGTACTGGGCGAATTCACTTGCACAATGGTCATATGAACTTCACAAATAGATCGCAAGATTGTAGGTTCGAATCCCGCAACCGGTGGTATTACCGAGTCTACCCGCGACCAATCGGCGTGAGAGGTTGGCGACGCCATATGACCTAGCAGTTGAATGTGTCGTAAAAAGCACGAACTTCACAAATAACATAATTTTTAATTAGCCTTTGAAGAAAAATCTGGCCTCAAGTTTGTCAGAATAGTCGTTGTATTTGTAAATTCAGTTCCAAATAACAATCATGAAGTAACTAACATGACAAATAACAATAATTTTGTTAATCATTGGAGCTGACAGGGAAGTTTTCTAAGTTGGAACAAGAAATGTTGTGACGGAATCGGTCGTACAGTTGTTTATGGCGGCATAGTTCGCCAATGATCTAATGGATAATTTGTCAAAAATTGCGTTTTAGTCTCATTGAACGAGATAAAAAGGATGCTATTTTCATTGTGCCATCTGCCATGCTATTGTCACAATCACTTCATGAATTGGACGGGGTGCGGGGAGAGCCGCTACATGATGACATTGGTCCCGTTTGATGTTGGCTACAGAGCTTTTTCAGCATCAACAACGAGAGCGTGCTCGACGTCACGACGTCGACATCACAGGAGCCGGTTCGACAACATTCCTGCACGACAGCCTCCCCACGCCGCTGACCGCCATTCCATGGGCGGGGAAGCAGCCGCATGCCGAGAACAGTGCCAGATCGCGGCTGCTGCTACATCGCGACGCACATCTCGTTCGTCTGGCTGCACGTGCAGCCGTCAGTAAAACTGGAAACGAAGCAGCAGCGTTACATCACGCACCGCTGATGTGTTTGCCGACACGACGTGTCATCTATGTCATCGAGCGAGAAGGCAGCGGCACCGCAGCCGTGGCACCGGCTCTGAAAACACTGCAGGGTATCAAACGAAGCAGCGGCGTTACATCACGCACCGCTGATGTGTTTGCCGACACGACGTGTCATCTATGTCATCGAGCGAGAAGGCAGCGGCACCGCAGCCGTGGCACCGGCTCTGAAAACCCTGCAGGGTATCAAACGCGACTTTTATCGATACATACATCGACATAGCATCGATGCAATTCAACCGTGGCGTTTTCATGGGAAGCAGAGTTGTGTGCCCACTTACCGCGGTGTAGCAGGCGCATTTGCTTGAACGAGTTTCCTCGCTTTAGGTCAGTAGCCGATCGTGTTCTAGCTTTTGTGTTTTAGCTGCGATCCAAAAGTATTCCCGAAAATTCACGGCGGTGAGCGTGGGCAACGCCAAACTCGTGGAAGTCCCAGCCTCTGTAGCTGGATGGATACGATTGCGTGCCATTTGGCATGGAATTGTCTGGCCCTGAAATATACCCGCTTGCCATTGATAAGACTGCTGAGATACGGCCGAGTACCCTCCCCCCCCCCACACTTTGTCGTTATTTACATGACGCTGAGTACGCCGAGGCTGAAGTAATATTGCCACAAGAACATCATCTGAGGAAACCCGACTAAACCTGAAGTCTATTTCGTCGCGCAGAACATTCTGAATTGGATTCGGCTACATTTGAACAGAGCCCTATTGTCCTATCTGACCTGCTAGCAAGGCTGTCCGCTGATAACGAGCGCTACTGGTTGATTAGGTCGGGCTCCTCCGGCCTGCAAACATTCCCAGATGAGGAAAAACTGTCTCGGCCTTCGACGCAGCTCGCAACAACGCGAGCTTGCGACCCCGGCACGCCGTCTTCGAGTTTAGGCTTGTCAGAATCAGGATGGATTCGAGAATCTACTCTGAGCAACAGGGCGCCGGGTCGAACTTGCCGATTAGTCTCGTCTGGCGATGACGGCGTACATTGAGCGGGGAGCCAGCCCACGCGCGTCAATGGACCCGTGGCCGGTGAGACGCGTCCCACCGACACGACGAAGGCGGCCACGGTGCAGCCGGCACTCTACAACTCCCGGGGATGTTGTGACGGGCTAAATTCGGTCTATTCTTCGGGTGAAGCATTTGTGTGTCTAGGAGGGAAACGTATAGTGCTTCGAGAGTTGCATATTCAAGATCCACAAGGTTCTGTCCTAGGACCCTTATTATCACTAATGTATCTTGATGAACTTTCAAAACGTACATCACATGACATTCTCTTATTCGCTGATGACACTTCGCTGTATGCCTCTCACACGACTGCTAACATTAACGCTGTGCAACGGACACTTCAACGTGACCTAGACGAAATACATAAATATGGCCAAGAATGGGCAATCACCTTCAACACTTTGAAAACAATTCAACAAACATTTTCGCACAAACGTCAGCACAGCCCGCCAGCACTAATATTTGGAGGCGATAGCATACCAATACATGACACACATACCCATCTCGGACTTACCCTGTCCCACGATCTTCGCTTTCACGAGCACATAAACATAATTTGCAAAAAAATTAACAGAGCACTTGGTCCACTTTATCCTATTGCAAAATATATACCCAGACCGATTCTAGATCAGATATACACCACATACATCAGACCTCATTTTGACTATTGTGATGTTATTTACGATGGACAAATTACGATCCAAGATGCAACACGACTAGAGACTCTACAAGCCAGAGCAGGACGGCTAGTAACCGCGACACTCTTTAGATCATCTACTGACAAAATTCGACTCGACCTAGGATGGACCTCACTATATAACAGACGACGCATACACAAGCTGATACTTTATCATAAATTAAGCGACTCGGAACAGAACACACCAAACTATATCAGTACTATCATACCTCAAACACGTGTGCACGAAATAGGCAGGGAACTTCGTAACGCAAGCCATCACACATTAGCTGCAAACCATACATCATCCTTTAAAAAATCGTTCTTCCCAGCTACCGGACGTCTTTGGAACAGCCTAAGCGAAAGCACACGCTGCCTCCCCCACATCTCCTTCAAGAAAGCGATTACGCAGCAGTTCGGTGTGCCCAGTCCACCAAAATTCTACACTTTTGGATAAAAAAGGCAACTCCTTTCATACCAGACTTCGGGTTGACATGTCTCATCTAAACTCCCATCTATTTCGAATTCAAAAACGTGCATCTCCCGAATGTTCTTGCGGCTGCCAAAACGAAAATGTCCGGCACCTAATTCTAGATTGTCCAAATCACATTGACCCTCGAAATAAACTATTCAACAATATTTCACAACATCTTTGCCAGAATTTTCCAGAATTCCAGCCACTAACCAAGCTTCGTATCCTGCTACATGGGGACGGATTGAGCGAAAACGACGGTTGGGTGGTGGCTTGCCATTCTCACAACTTTTTATTCGAAACCCATAGATTTGACATGAACTAACATTGCTAACCAGTTAATAATGGCCTAAAGTTGCACTAAATTGGGGTCGCGACCCATGCTGGATTGGGCGGTGGCTTCACGGGTGATCTGTGGCGTCGGCGGTTAGGGATATATTAGAAAATATCAGATTGTGAAGAGTGTGCTAATGTTTAAATTTTGCTACAATGTCAATCCACAACTTCAGATAGGTGCCATGATTTAAGCACTCAGTGCTTCTGCACCACTCTGAGAGAATGTCCAACATAATTGAAAGATAATTGCAATAAACGTTATGATGATGATGATGATGATGATGATCATTTAAAGTTAAGATGAATTGGTTGAAAGCAGTTTACGGAACACTTATTTAAGTCGCTTAGCTAATTTAATGCTGATTATTTAATAATAGCTGAATGGCGGCGATATTTTTACCATGCACAATGTTTTTTTCACAATATTTCGGGTTGTAGGCATTTCTGAAGGGAGAGACAGAAATCCGCAATTAATTCGAGTTCTTTGTAGTGAAAAACAAGATACACGGTCACATCATCTCATCAGCAGAAGATGGATTGGGCTACATTTATAACGTTGTGTTTGATGTCATATGCAATATGTACTAAGCTTTCCATCGAATACTGTTCCAATTATGCACCACACAATCATGGTTAAATTGCCGAACCCTCACTCGACTTGGGAGGGGGATGGAGAGGGGGTCTTTTGAGCCCCATACAGACATTTCCCGATTGTAAAAAAATACGTGCGCGTAGCGCGCCCCAAGTCTGTGCACCTTTTGTCACATCTTTTGCGTATCTCTTGGAAAACAGTTTGACTTCGGGTCACCTTATGTCACTGACCTTGACCTTGACCCTTGGCCACAATAATTACCGAAGGTGAAAAGTTCTATGTGCATTGAAATCTACTTGTCGAGGTGAAAAGATGTCAGTGGCTTCATCTGTTGCTCGAGCCGAGGGCCCAAAAAGATCACCCAGTCGAGCTGACATCACCGACCGATCAGTTGGGTGATGGTTACGGTCATCGTAGACGTTGCAGGGTTATATTTTTTGTCCGAAGGTTAGAATTACCGAAACTAGAATTTCGGTGAATAGTCTACTAGCCTCATTGAACCTTGACGTCATATCAACACATCTCAGAGCTATCAAAAATAATGCACACACCCAGGGACGTAGGAGGGACAGCACAGCTGTGGAGGGCGATGGCGATTTTCATGGCTGGGAGCACCATTTGCGCGGAGGGGCGCCATATATTGAAATAATTTCAAGAGATGAGTGTACTATAGTGCCCCTGGGGGGGGGGGGGGACACCACTTGTATCCAGAGGGGTGCCTTCGGCTGACAATTTCCAGGGGGTGCATTCTAGCATCCTGGAGGGGCGATATTTTCCAGTCAGAAGGGAAGCTGCCGAAAGGTGGGTGGGTCTAGTCCCCCGTCCCCTCCCCACTAGGTACACCTAAGTACACCCCCAGTCTCTATCTGAAAAAAAATATGGTCTCAGTTGTTTGCAGGGGTGTGGCTTCCTATCTAGTTACAGGGGCATTGGCCTCCAGAATTTTGGATTGAGCTTCAGAACCTTTCCGTTAGACCCCCTGAACTTTAGCTCAAACCACTGAAACTTCTTTACCCTTGTAGTCTTTTTCTAAAAGACAAGTATATTTCATCCTAATAAAATTCACCCTATCTAAACCTTTTGTTTCGTTCGGAGTTATTCTTCATGACCTGAGTATGCCACATGCCAGCAATTTCGAAGTCGACTCAGTATGCGAAAAAAAATAACAGCTTTTCATCCGTGACCATCCCAATGGAAGCAACTCTGAAGCAGCGCTCTTCGGTAAAATTTCGCTTCCTGCTAAACAAAAACTATCCGGTAGACAGGCTAAGATGATTAGAGAAGCTTATAGAGATTAAGCCTGGTACTAGGCCCAGATGTTCCGCTAGAATTCAAGATTCAAGAGCGGAGACATAGCCCAAGTCTGGTGCATCATCCAGCCCAAGTCTGGTCGATCTGCCGACCCCGGATTGGATGACAAGTTCGACAGTAAGCAAATCCTTGAAGACCAGCGAGCTACCCTCAGATGCGTTTCTGTCGAGACTGGAGTCAGTCGCAGCCATGTTCACATAATTATCACGAAAGAACTGAACATGACAAATGCTGCAACAAAGCTCGCACCAAAGCTGCTCATCATTGTCATCTGCACATCAGCATCATCATCATTGACCAGGAGGCCAGGATCCAGCGCTGCATGAGCATCAGAGACAAGATCGGACAGGGCCCGGACTTTTTTTTAAAGAAGATAGGTACTTCGGGCAAGAACTGGGTTTACTGCTATGTCTCGGAGGCTAAGAGGGTGCTCATGCAGTGGAAGCACCCGGAGTCTCGCCGCCCCAAGAAGGTCACGATGGCCAAGAACAAGAAGTTCATGATCGTGGCATTGCTGCCTACACGGGGATGGCACACGTGGAACGGGTCCCCATGGAGGCCAGACCGAACAGGTTATATCTGCAAGTTATGGGCCAGGTACCTAGGCTCAGGTAGGCTGCTTAGATAAGCAGACGAATATCAAAATAAGCGAGACAAGTTCCAATCTATTGAGCCAAAGCAAAGATGATACCCTGTCACGGAGCAAAACATCTTAGACATGCATAGCAGCAGTATCTTTCAGCGAGACTAGCTCCATGCCATAGCGAACAGCCAGCCCAGCCTTCCCGTCCAATAGCTTGGTTCCGCTGCACGGTCTGTGGGAACTGACTGTGACAATGCGCCTTAACTGAGCACATTTTGTGGGAAAGGAAGTTCTTCTGAACGGTACACACAGATTAGGCAATGCCATTCCACGGGCTGGTGCCAAAAAAAGCCTATCAAGCATTGTCCCAGCGGGCTGCATGGTGGCAGGTTCCCATGAAATGGAAAATAACGGTGTGCAGGGATGGAAACTGTGTCATGCGCTCGCGTATCAGAACCATAGTCGGAGTCTCATGTATCAGAACCATAGCTGGAGTCTCATGCATCAGAACTAGAGTCGGAGTCTCAGGTATCAGAACCAGAGTCGGAGTCTCGTGCATCAGAATCAGAGTAGAGCGACCATTGTCATTGTATCTATACACGGCTTCGTCAATGCCCAGAGAAGACCGGCAAGTGGAACTATAATTACCTATAATATCCTCCTTGGCATAATCTGTGCCAAGATCCAGAGAGAGAGAGAGAGAGAAGAGAGAGAGAGAGAGAGAGAGAGAGAGAGAGAGAGAGAGAGAGAGAGAGAGAGAGAGAGGGCGAGAGAGAAAAAAGAAAAAAAAAAAAAAAAAAAAAAAAAAAAGAGAGAGAGAGAGAGAATATATATATATATATATATATATATATATATATATATATATATATATATATATATATATATATATATATATATATATATATATATATATATATATATATATATATATATATATATATATATATATATATATATATATATATATATATATATATATATATATATATATATATATATATATATATATATATATATATATATATATATATATATATATATATATATATATATATATATATATATATATATATATATATATATATATATATATATATATATATATATATATATATATATATATATATATATATATATATATATATATATATATATATATATATATATATATATATATATATATATATATATATATATATATATATATATATATATATATATATATATATATATATATATATATATATATATATATATATATATATATATATATATATATATATATATATATATATATATATATAGAGAGAGAGAGAAGAGAGAGAGAGAGAGAGAGAGAGAGAGAGAGAGAGAGAGAGAGAGAGAGAGAGAGAGAGAGAGAGAGAGAGAGAGAGAGAGAGAGAGAGAGAGAGAGAGAGAGAGAGAGAGAGAGCATTATATGCCAGTGCTACACAAGCCTGAATGATATCTCGCACTAAGCCGGTTCATGTGCGTGAGGCGCGCGTACACTGCGGCCGTTCCTGACTAGCCAGAGGCGACCATCGCACCGAGTGAGGCGGGGGTCACCCGTCAGCGTACGGTGGGTCGGACGGCGGGTCACCCGTCAGTCGTACGGTGGGTCGGACGGCGGGTCACCCGTCAGTCGTACGGTGGGTCGGACGGCGGGTCACCCGTCAGTCGTACGGTGGGTCGGACGGCGGGTCACCCGTCAGTCGTACGGTGGGTCGGACGGCGGGTCACCCGTCAGTCGTACGGTGGGTCGGACGGCGGGTCACCCGTCAGTCGTACGGTGGGTCGGACGGTGGGTCACCCGTCAGTCGTACGGTGGGTCGGACGGTGGGTCACCCGTCAGTCGTACGGTGGGTCGGACGGCGGGTCACACGTCAGTAGTAGTTGACGCTGGAACTGGGGTGAATCACAGCGCCACCTTCAGCCGTCGGGTTCCCGACCGCCTCAGCCTCGGCGAGGCCGTCGCTTTGGACTGGATAGCGCAACCAATACCTTTCTTTTGCACAGCGTTTATTCATACCGACTCCCTTCTCCCACGACTCATACTCTCACGACTCATACTTCCTAATATTGGGAGTCTCACGACTCCCAATATTAGGAACACGTAAGATCACAGGGAGGAGAGATGCTCCTGTGGGCTGTGGCCACAGGGCTGTGACCCCGCACACGGTACGCCAGAATGCGTGTCGGCTAAAGCCCAGATGGCCTGCATGTGCTGAATTACAATCTTCTTTGTGTTTTTTTTTCGCCATCGAAATGTACGAGGCGTACTCAATCCCTGATCGAACTTTCGCTACGCATAGCGATAATATGTGATCAGGGTACAGGACAGCTGGCAAACTACAGCGGCTACCTCAATCAGAGATTCCACTTATGTGTTGAACCACCGAAAATTACATAACATTCTGATCGGGATGCTCTCTGATCTGTCAAATGTACTAACGAACAGAATGTGAACATTCATGACAGCAGAAAACGGAACAGCAGCCAACAACGTAACACATTCAGAGAAAGCACATATTCCTGACCATTTGACCATTAAATTGTACAATTTATGTTGTAATTCCCACGTCACGTAGACCTGCACTTTGCAGTCACATATTATCGCATCAGTAGTTCAGGTGTTTAGAGCGCCAGCCTGCACTCGTCTCTCCCGTCCTGGCAAAACAGGGCTCGAGTCGCTTCGCGCGCTCGCATTTAGCCCCCGGCTGGGAGAGTCGGGTGGCAGCTGGCCCGATAAGGCTGGGGACGAGCTACCGGGCGGCCGTGTCGGTGCATTGACGGCACGTTAAGCTTTCGGTCAAAATTATGTCGTTGAACTGGAATTCATGGATCGGGTGGTGGGGCCAGGGTTCCCGCAACAAGCTCTGCCTAGCAAAAAGACCCTGGTTCATAAAGCCACCCCAGCAAGAAATCGGATGAAATTTATTTATAAAAATTAGATGAAACTAGTAACTAACGGTTTGAAATACCTTATGTATGAGGTAGTGCATTCCGAAATTGATTTTTCAGTCAATTCGCGGGGGCGAGAAGCACGCTAACAACAAGAGGTTCGTCACCCATTTGCAATGAAACTATCCACCCCTGATCAAAACAGATATTGCACGAACAAAACCCACGGCACAATTAACATCATTACATCATAAACTTGCTTCGACAACTTCGACATCACTTGTTTGCGCAAGAGGTTATGAATTGAAATTGGTGGAAATATCCATTTGGTCTCTCGAAGAGCTCCACATACAAAAGTGGAGGTAAACTTGCCAGGCAGCTATGTCGCGGGTACGACGAGAAGAATCCTGAGCGGGGGCATTGACATGGCGTTACACGGGGACTGGATCTTCCTGGCGGTGTTGCGCCTCGCTGTGCGCATGCGCACACTGCCGATTGCCTCGATTGTCTTTCGTATACGGAAGGCAATCGACCGGCGGAACTAGCCGCACACCTCAACACATCACAAGGCACGATACACGCTCGGGAGGTGGCCTGGATGACGGAGGAGGAACTGACGCTCAGGTTCAGGAGCCAGGGTATCTCCTCCGTCTACAGGCCGCCCACCCCAGCACACAAAGAAGACTCACACACCCTCATACTGACCTTCAACACAAGACAACCACCCACACACGTTAAAGCCGGCTACATTAGGTATAAGGTCACTCCACGAGAACCCCTCCCTCGACGCTGTCTGTTCTGTCAGCGATACGGACACTCGAAGGGTGGGGGGGGGGTGCCACGACACAACACCCACGTGCGCAAATTGTGCCGAACCACACGACACAAACACATGCACCAGCAGTACACTACACTGCGTTGGTTGCGGCGGAGACCACACCTCCCGGGACAGGGCCTGCCCTCGGTGGACGAGGGAGAAGGAGATTCTCCGCCTTGTCCACCTAGAGGGCTGGGCCCTGCCGCGGGCAAGGTCGTGGGTCGACGGCCGGCAGCCGACGCAGTCCATACATCATCACAGGGCGTCCACACACTACACAAACACAAACATCTCACACGTCTACACCACCTACCAAAGAAACACAGACTGACCCAGCAATCATTATCAGGCCGCAACCCAAAGCACCAAAACAAAACAAACCCCGACACGACTCACCCAACCACCCAACACAGGCACCACCCCCAGTACCACAACGTGCAACACGCAACCCATCAACCAACACAGGCACCACCCC
Source organism: Ashinkailepas kermadecensis (assembly GCA_034440615.1). Taxonomy (NCBI): domain Eukaryota; kingdom Metazoa; phylum Arthropoda; class Thecostraca; family Neolepadidae; genus Ashinkailepas; species Ashinkailepas kermadecensis. The sequence goes on along the minus strand of JAOTOM010004843.1, from coordinate 254,919 downwards.
CAGTACCACAACGTGCAACGCGCAACCCATCACCAGAACCAGGCCCATCACAACCATCACTAACACCTTACAAAGTACAAAAAAGCCTACGCTTTGATTTAGAGACATTCACAGATTCAGACGACGACAACAGCTCAGACTACATCAATGTAGCAACTACCCATGCACCTACCAAACGAACAAACAACAAAACAAACACCACCTCTGCCAACAAGAAACCACACACTCGCGCCAAAACCTCTCGACACTGAACAACATCCTAACATCTCACCTCACCTAGACTCTTCCTACTCTACCCATGATGTGTAACAGATACAAAAAAGTTGAAAAAGAACAAACAAAAGAACTAAGAAAAAAATAGAAGAAAAAAACTAAAAGTCCAAAACCGAAAACAGACAAACACTTAATAAAAAGAAAAGGCCCAAAACACCGTATAATCGTATGTGTATGTTCTTGCAATGTTCAAACGAACGGCGATGACCCGACAATACCCCCATTCTACACCCCTTACGGCACCGCCCGGACCACCATCTTCAACTCATCTACCAAGACGTAAACAGCCGATATCACCTAACGGTGGCAGGCTGGGAAAACTCACACACACACACCGGCGGAAGCGAGCTCCTGTCTGCTGTGACCGCCAGCCATGGAGGCGGACGGCTCTGAGGGTCGAGATGCCGCCACTGATGGCAGAGCGTTCAAAGATCCGACGAGACGACGGCCGCCCCGGTCTGTTTCGAAGTGGTTTTTGCGCCCATTGCAACGATGATGGAACTACGAGCTCAAACTGTGCCCTGAGCAGTGCACAACAGACGCCAGTTTTTCCTGGAAGCGAGTATTGAACACTGCAAAGATAAGCTTTCACCATGGATTATAACCCGTTGAGGAAGGAGAGGGGAGGGGAAGGACGTTGGGGATGGGAAGGAAGATAGGGGAGGTAATAAACAGCGTTCAGGCAGACATTTTTTTGCTAAGTTTGGCACGCAAAACGCCCGCGCGTCGGCCGGCCAACTCTGCAAACAATGTGTGAACTGGCCCAGCTGCTATCAGGACAGTCGGAGCAGACGAAAACTAATCAAATCTCCGGTCCGATCGGACGTGCTCAGATTCTACACACGAGCTGCGTCTCCACTGCTACAGTCGGTTGTACGCAGCGGTCTCCGCAGGGCTGCACGGTCCAACCGGCCAGGGAACAGCCTAACTCGGTCGGTGTACGCAGCGGTCTCCGCAGGGCCGCACGGTCCAACCGGCCAGGGAACAGCCTAACTCGGTCGGATTACCGTTGGCACCAACATACTTAGTTCGCATCGGGTAAGCTCGATGATTTCATCCTGGTAATGGATGTCGGTAAGGGAGCAAAATGGAGGGACAAATAAACGAGCCAAAAACACCATGGTCGGTATAGTTTGTAGTCGGTGTACTTCTCTTTGGGGCTTTGTCATGCAAGAGTATGCCAGCTTTCAACTTCTCTCAGGTTCCATAATTTGTAGTTTTGTAAACAAGCACAGATTTTGCAACTGTTTCAGGCGGTCGGGTTCACGGCTTCAGACGCGATTAGGCAGTTGTCTTGTTTGGTATCTACTAACTCCTCAAATCCTAGGCAACACTGTTGGACAGGACTGGACTAACTAATGGACAACACTGTTGGACTAACAGCAGACAGCACGTTTGCAGCTCTCACAATTGGTGCCAGGACACCTACAGCTCAGTTGCTCCACGTGCTGGTACTGCGCCTCATTTTCGGCCGCATACGAGCATGGAATCGGCCGTAGCGACATGTCGGCAATCAGTTATCACCCTAGACCTGGTCGGTCTATAGGAACGATATGTTATCAAATAGCAGATGCATAGTGAAGTGCAAGTAGTTCAGTTTATTAGATATGTCAGTCTAGTATCCCACGAATGGCTTACGTCACCTGTGCTATCCTTTACCTCCTCCTACCGTTTCGCTCTAACTTTGCATTTAGTTTGCTATTTCCTTTGATTGCTCAGCATGCTTCCAAAGAAAACAGCGCAAACAGTAGGTCGTGGAACACGTGAGCGAAGGACGTCTGTAAAAATATACACCTTACGTTGAAGGAACGCACGGGTTCGGTACACACGCAATGCAGAGTCAACACATGTCGTGCAGGGATACCATTTATAGCCAACAGTCAACCGGAGTGTGTGACTAATTTTGACCCAGTCACTGATACCTCGGAAACCAAGGGCCGGCTACATGAAACTCGTAAAGCGATTGTACGGTCGAGTTACTTATGCAGTGTCGGCTCAGCAAATCATAGATGAGGATGGCTATGCGGCGCGAATCCCCCCGCTCCAACTCCAGTGGGCGAAGACAACGTATTCTGCCACCCGTTCCACAACGCATGGCATCCCAGAGCACGGAGCACGGATGCCCAGATACCCAGATTCCCGGAACACGGATCAGAGGACAGGTCGACAAGCCAAAGGTCAAATGGTTGACATATTCTGCCCGTCGGGGCTGACCCACCGCTTCGTGAAATCAACCAGATACAGGCTACCAGATACATAATCGCGACGTAAGCACTTCATCTCTCCATCTCTCCATCTCTCTATCTCTCCATCTCTCCATCTCTACATCTCTCCATCTCTCCATCTCTACATATCTCCATCTCTCAATATCTCCTCTCCATCTCTCCATTTCACCATCTCACCATCTCACCATCTCTCCATCTCTCCATCTCTCCATCTCTCCATCCCACCATCTCTCCATATTTCTAGCTCTTAAGCTATCTATCTCTCTAGTTCTCTAGCTCTCTAGCCCTCTAGCTCTCTCTCTCTCTCTCTCTCTCTCTCTCTCTCTCTCTCTCTCTCTCTCTCTCTCTCTCTCTCTCTCTCTCTCTCTCTCTCTCTCTCTCTCTCTCTCTCTCTCTCTCTCTCTCTCTCTCTCTCTCTCTCTCTCTCTCTCTCTCTCTCTCTCTCTCTCTCTCTCTCTCTCTCTCTCTCTCTCTCTCTCTCTCTCTCTTGCAGTATGGAAGTATGTGATAGTATGTAAGGTATGTGATCCACATCCCTTTTACTTTTCATTCCTGCCAGGCCCACCGAGAGCCTCAATTCTACTCGTCGCCGACAGGTCGGGGTCGTGAGCTGCACTCGGTGACCATCTTTATTTGTAATTCCTCTCCTCCGAAATCTCCCGTCCGGACAGCTGAACGTGAAAAACCCGAGCTACTGCAGAGCAGACTGTGCCGCACGACTCCTTGCGCGTTTGCTGTGAAAGGCGTGGTGTTAGCTCGTCCGCCGAGTTGCGTTTTCCTACTGCGCGTGTCGTCTGTACAGGGCCATAATGTTCAAGCGTTAGAATGTCCAAAAACCATGAACACTGGGTACGACAAAATATCAAAGACGCATAATGTACATTGTGACAGAATGCCCAATTATCCATAGAGTCGCATGCCAATTATAAGCATATTTTGCACTTCGAAAATCCTGACTCTGATCATTTTGTCGCATCCCACTGCCATTGGGTGCCGAATATCATCACCTAACATTGCACCGCAAAACATAATGTCCAAACGTCAGAATGTCCGATCTTCAGAATTTGTCAGAATTGCTTCCTTACATTCCCAGATAAGCCAGCAAATTAATTTTCACTGGATCGACAGAGGCGTTCGACTGCCGAATTCTGACGTTGTCTATTTCAACAGACGGATGCAACCTTAGGCTAATAGAATGCTCAACAGGTAGCAGAACGTTTCAACTCAGTAAGGTCACTATCCTGGGACAAGAGCTGAAACAGGATTCCGTTAGAGCGAGGACAAATAATTATGCCTTTCTTGGGCGCCTATCGGTAGAGACTCATTCAGTAGGCCGACATTCATGCTTGTTTTAAAGGGCTTAGTGCACTTTAATTGGTGCAGGTCGCACTAGTGACTTTCAAGCCCCTTCCTCCTTGCCCAGGGGGAAGGGGCAGCCCCCTGAAGGGGGCCATCCAGGCGACCGCCTTGAAGGGTCCGTAAGGGCTCTTCGAGGTGTCGATGCAGGGAGTCTGCAAGGGCTCTCTGGGCCGATGAAAGTGACCCCGGGCTGACTGAACGTATCCCAGGCCGATGAAGAGGACCCCGAGTCAACGGAGAGTGCCCTCGATAAGATGCTAAGGCCACCCTTGGCTGGGCTAACGTGAAGGACTTCTAGATCGACGAAAGGGTCTCCGGATTGTTGGAAGTGTCTCCGGGCTGATGGAGAGGACCCAGAGCTAATATGAAGGACCCGTGTGCTGACGGTGGGGCCCAAGCCGAAGAAAGTGCTCCTGACCTGCTGAAGAGGGCCCAAACGTTTGAAAAGGGGCCTGCGGCTTACCGAAAAAGGCCGTGGGTCGGTAAGGAGAGCCCCTAGCCGCGTGAGTTCCCCGGACCGTCGGAGAGCGACCAGAACCAATATCAAGGGTCCCTGTGCCGACGGAAGTGACCGAAACTGTACATGGAATCCCCTGTGTGGTAAAGGAGGCCCAAGCTGTTGAAAGAGGGGACTCTGGCCGGATGGGGAGTGTCCTGAGCCGTGAAAGATGGTCTCTGAGCCAACGGAGCGGGGCGGACCACACGTACAGCGTCTTGGGTCGGCTTTGGCTCACGCTGATCGAGATGGAATAAGAGCTTACAGCGGGCCTCAGGCCGATAAAGAGGCCCCCGAGTTACGGAGACGATCCGGGCCGAAGCAGAGGAGTTCCGATGCTACGTAAAGGGCCTCTGAGCCCATGGAGGGCCTCTGACTGCCAAAAAGCAGTAGCGTTTCCAAGGGGTGAAGTGGCACCCGCCCCTTGGCAGTCTGATGGGCCCTCCAGACGACTGCCCTGAGGAGCAGAGATATAACCGAGAACAATTAAAATGTATCTTACCGCTTTTGTGGAAAGGGCTATTCAAACCTGAAGACGTTCACTCTTAGGGCTGGCAAGGGCCGTAATGACAAGAGAGGGCCGGCACGAGAGCTCGAATGCCCATGCCATCTGGACAAAGCAGTCTCAGCTGGAATGGTCCCCTGCTATCTGAGGAATAAACTGAGGCCTGAGGGCGAGAGAGGGCTGAGTGGTCTTTGGGTTTGAAAGGGTCCTTGTGGGATTAACTTGGAGGCTTTAAGGCGTGAGATTTCCTTCACATCAATAATGCAGCATCAAACGAGCCATATTTTTCCTTTTTTTCCAACGACAGTCTAAGGATCGTGGCTTTCTTCCTCCTTAGAGTCCCACGTTTAAGCGTATGTCGCTTTAATCATGTAGGTATATCACGTGACCTGACATTGTAGGGTATGTTCCCCAAAGGGGTAGTTTTCAATGTCCCATGAAACTAATTCAGGATTACGTGTAATATCATCTAAGAATCCAACTCAAGGGCGCAACCGCGACGGAGGCTAATTATTTCGGGGGCCCTGTGCTTAATGGGTTACACCAAATGAAAAGCATCGTATGCCGACATTATTGACGTCTTGTTACGCAGTGTCGCAGTGTTGCAGTGTCGCTGGTTTTGCGGTGATTATGGAGGCGGTGAAGAAGAGACGAGGTCTAAACTTCAAAACAACCGACACGAACATACGAGTTGGAATCATCTAAAGTTACAGTGAAATACTCGAAAAGAAGCCGGAAGACCACACAAAACACGGAGGCCAGGAGGAAATGCATGGAAAGAAATCACGGTAAGGTTCAACGCTAGCACCGAAGTTACGAAACGAAAAACGAAGGTGATTTCGATTGACTGATTGCGACTTCGCGGGAGATATGCCAAGGCAAAGGAGACCCCGCGGTACACACATCGGCAGCTGGCGGTTGGTTGTGCCCCCCCCCCCCTAACACTGGGCGACGAGAGACTGAATTGGCAATGCAATTATCAAGCTGTTGTCGCATCAGAGGCGAATCCAAGGGGAGGTGGAGAACAGAGGCACGTACCCCCATCCCCCATGGAAAGGCGGGCCCCTCTGCCTGGAAAATGGCGCATATCCAGGGATGCCCGAGTGCACACCTTTGAATTATCCCAGTCATTGGCGTCCTTCCAAACGAGTGCCACCCCTCCCTACCAATCAAGATTCCTGGATCGTTCCGTGCGTCGCACCAATCCGTTTCTACTCTCAGAGTAGATGACGACGGCTTAGTGCCATCTTAATCACCCGCATCACCACTCTGGACCACATATTGGTGACGGCGGTGACTTTCAAATCTCTCTTGTGGCCTTCGAAACCAGCCGTCGGAATAAGATGACGTTTGGCAGGCGTAATCTACAGCACTAACGGCATACGCACATCACTACTGCTTCTCTGTTTGTCGCTACTCTCTCTCTCTCTCTCTCTCTCTCTCTCTCTCTCTCTCTCTCTCTCTCTCTCTCTCTCTCTCTCTCTCTCTCTCTCTCTCTCTCTCTCTCTCTCTCTCTCTCTCTCTCTCTCTCTCTCTCTCTCTCTCTCTCTTTTTTTTATTTATATATTATATATATATATATATATATATATATATATATATATATATATATATATATATATATATATATATATATATATATATATATATATATATATATATATATATATATATATATATATATATATATATATATATATATATATATATATATATATATATATATATATATATATATATATATATATATATATATATATATATATATATATATATATATATATATATATATATATATATATATATATATATATATATATATATATATATATATATATATATATATATATATATATATATATATATATATATATATATATATATATATATATATATATATATATATATATATATATATATATATATATATATATATATATATATATATATATATATATATATATATATATATATATATATATATATATATATATATATATATATATATATATATATATATATATATATATATATATATATATATATATATATATATATATATATATATATATATATATATATATATATATATATATATATATATATATATATATATATATATATATATATATATATATATATATATATATATATATATATATATATATATATATATATATATATATATATATATATATATATATATATATATATATATATATATATATATATCTCTCTCTCTCTCTCTCTCTCTCTCTCTCTCTCTCTCTCTCTCTCTCTCTCTCTCTCTCTCTCTCTCTCTCTCTCTCTCTCTCTCTCTCTCTGTGTCTCTGTCTCTCTCTGTTTGTGTACAAAACATCTGCTGGCAAGTAAGCATTCTATAACACTCTGAATATTGGCGTCTTTTCACGACGACGTAACGGAGAGTGACAGACAGACGTAAGGGACTGCAACACGGCGGACGTCGGGCCGCGCTCCCGTTTTCTCGCCTTGTGCTCGCCATAGTGTACTACAGACAGATAATGTGTGCATGGAAGCATCCACCAGAGAGGACCAAGCGAGGGTGTGCAGCTGGCCTTGCACAATAGCCTTCGTACGGCTCGACCACGGTGGTCTCCGCACAAAACAGGGGACGGCGTTCAACGCAACTAACACCCAGTCAGGCGAACGCTTCCGCACCAGCCACGACTGTTGGCTGTGGAGTCTACTGCCGCCACTCAACGGGCTGATGAACACTGACGCGCCTGACACTGCTCTCTGTTGAGCACGCCGCCAAAAGGGAAGACGCGCATGACAGTCCTGCACACTGAGCACGCCGCCAAAAGACAAAGTGATACGAAAAGATGAAGAATTCAGGGGAAGCAAGCATCAGATGAAAATGCAGATGCTACAGATTTTGAGGTACACGAGCGTGCAACGCGGTCGATGCACCCAAGCACCCAGAAGCAGAGTTGGAAAGTTTTGCCATGTGGTAGTTTTGACCGGCTTAAACAAGATATGCGTATAAAATGGGGGCACAAGGTAATGTCTTCCAGATTTTCAAAGTCAGGGAGCAATGTATTAAATGCCATTTTAATCTGACGTGAAATGCAAAAAAAACTTTGGTGCGATTTGCGCACTTTTTATGGTTAGGCCTTCATAGGTTAATGACACAAGATCAGATTAAATATCATGTATATTCTATTCAATGCAATCTTATACAGAATGTTGCTGTTCCTTGTAAATCTGAATTCGGTTTCAGCGCCGCACGCATCGCCTTACGCACATCGATCTCTTCCAAATTAAGCATAGATAGCTAAAGTGAACCCAAAGATAAAAATAAGCCCAAGTAAGCCTAAACAGCACCCAAGTGAGCTGCTGAGCCACATTGATCTCTACCTAAATAAGCCTAAATGTGAACTGCTGAGCCTTGGCCAAGTTGATCCAACAACCTACAAGAGTGTTATGTTAGCGGTCCACACATCCCTTCCCGGCGCATCTGAGGTGCATCTAGGTGCACTATCTGTGTTATGGTCCACACTCTCTGAAGCGGGCCTCTCCAACGCCACCATGAGTGGCCATGAGGTGATCAGCGGATTAATAGAGCGTCTGTGCGGTCTGGATGCTCCCACTGCCCTGCTCTTTCCCACGCGCCATGTCGCTGCGCCGAGCCTTCAACATCTGCCGCGGTCGGCATCGGTAAATAAACAGACGCAGGCGCCCGCCTTCGTCGACGAGCTGGAACGCCTGGCCGCCACCAAGATAACTAACCAACGTCGACATATGCGACTCGAAATGGAACCAAGCAGCTCCTCCAGTGAAGTTGAGAGGCCAAGGTCTGAGGAGGACGGCTGACCTTGGTCTCCCCTGCTACGTGTCCTCACTGTGAGCTCTTCTCTTGCACTAGTGCACGACATTTGTCTCCACATCGATGGTGCACCCAGGCATCGATGCACCCAGTAGCTCTGGAACGGACACCTCAGGTTCATTCAAATCACCATCTCACCATCAATGCCGAGCGAATACAAAAATGGCAGTCAGCAAACATTAGACACGGCTGCCGCACAAGCTTAACTTGAAAGCCCTCTGGCCGTCGCAAACCAGGTGCAGCGCGCCCGCCTGCTGGCAGCTGCTCGCCCACACAGTGACGCATGGCTGCACGCGCTCCCGGTCCCGAGCCTGATGGACAGTGGGACCGTGCGTGTGGCTGGGGCATTACGTCTCGGTGCGCTAGTTTGCGAGTCCCATCGCTGGCGCTGCGGACGGCTTTTTTCTCCGACAAGGTCGGTTACCCTCCCCTTTCCTTCTCTTTCGGGTGTTTTTTTTGAGTGGCTCCCACACATAAAAAAGAGGTTTGTGAAGCCCCCCCTTTAAGCTACAGACAATTCAAAAAACACTGTCGGTACACAATTCGAACAGCACGCCAAAACTGTTGGCAGTCTTTTGCCTCTCAATTCAATAGGTTCACCCCTACCGGCAGAATATGGGACCTGATGAAGCGTTTCAACCTGAAACGCCCACCACCAGGCCCCTTCCCCCCAGTTGACGGTGAAAGGACAGCACATCACTGACCCACAACTAATCGTAGACCACCTTAAACTACACTACGCCAGCGTATCTGGCAACAGCAACCACGACACCACCATAGTAAGCGCTCTGACGCCCTTGCCTCCAAAGCAAATGCTAGCTTTAGCAATAGAGAAATCTACAATCAGTCGTTTACCATACACGAATTACACCTTGCCCTCAGCAAGTGTGGAAACACGTCGGTTTGGCCGGACGACATACGTTACCAGTTTCTTAAACGTCTTAGCAAAAATTCCCTAACGTACCTGCTAGCGGCCATAAATCAACTGTACTAAAGCGACACCTTTCCCGTATCCTGGCGGGAGAGCGTAGTCATTCAATTGCCAAAACCGCACAAAGATCACTCCACCACAAAAGGTTATAGACCCATCTCACTTACTAGCTGTGCTAGCAAGTTGGTCGAGCGCATGGTCAACACACGATTGAGGAATTTTCGGGAACATAACGACCACCTGCTCGACGAATTTCAGTACGGCTTCCAGCGTCAAAAATCAACTACAGACAATCTCATTAGATTAGTGCATGACACCCAAAGTGGTCTACGATTCAAACGCACAACAATAGCTGCCTACTTAGACATCACTGCCGCATTCGACCGAGTACACAAGTCCGCACTGATACACAAACGCTACAAGATAGGCCTACGCGGACACATGGAACACTTCATTCTCAACTTCCTCAGAGACAGGACCCTTAAGGTCCGATGCGACAGTGTCACATCAAACACCACACCTCAGGAGCAGGGCCTGGCGCAGGGGAGCGTGCTCTCACCGAGCCTCTTCATCATCATGATCAACGACATACTTGCTGAACACACGGACACTTCACTTTAATACTCACTTTTCGCGGACGACATAGCCATTCAGCCAACACCACAATGCTTCCTTAAAGCTGAAAACAACATTTAAGAAGGTCTAGACCACATTGCAAAGTGGTGCAAATCTTGGGGCTTCACACTGTCCGCAGAAAAATCGGCCACCGTCACATATAGTCGTCTCTGCCCAACACACAAAACCCTACTTAAAATCGATGGCAAAGCCATCGAACAGGTGAAAAGCTTCAAGTTCTTAGGAGTGCATTTAGACGAAAAACTCGGTTTCAACACCCACACCACCTCCATCTCGAAGCGATGCGTGAAGCGCGTCAACATACTCCGTACACTTGCAGGCACAGACTGGGGCGGAGACAGGAAAATACGACTGCGACTGTACACATCAATCATACGACCAATCCCAGAATACAACGGCATCATTTTTGTCCACCATTTCAGAAAGTCAGAGCCGAAAGAGTTAGAAATCATACAAAACAGCTGCATCAGAGCAGCCACAGGTGCCCTCAGCACCACACCGATAGCCAGTCTTCTAGTGGACTAAAACACGCTCCCACTCCACTTCAGGAGGACACAACAGCAGTGCAGCTATCACATCAAAACCAAATCCATTAAAAAGCATCCGGCACAGCGCTGCTTTGCGCCTGACAGATACGACAAGAGTCGATTTTGGCGCACACTTCCACCAAATAGCATGCAAATTGCCACGGCTCTCTCAGATCTCAACCTCGCAATGCCATCCACTGCTGCTCGACCGCCCACTAGGCCATTCTGGACTTTCAGTCAACCAAAGTCGAGTACTTGCTCTCGGAGAAGAAATCCACTATCACATCGGCGGAAATTCTTGGCATCTTCCACAAGTTCGCCGATGACAACAATCACAAATCACTCGTATTCATGGATGGGTCGAAACACGAGGCTAAGTTAGGCATTGGCATCACTGGACCAGGTATCAGACTTTCCAAGCGTCTACCGGATAACTTCTCCATTTACTCCGCTGAAGCAATGGCCATTCTGGCCGCTACCTCCATTCTCATTAGGCGTAAAGCTAGAAACGTAGTAATTTGTTCAGACTCCAAATCCGTCCTCCAGTCAATTAGCAACACCCACGACTGTCCACATCACGTCATTGATAGAATCAAACAAATCGTGGCCCATAACGTAAACATCAACTTTTCCTTCCTCTGGATTCCGGGCCACGCCTACATCCCAGGTAACGAAGAAGCAGACCGGCTCGCAAAGCAAGCCTTAGCATTGAACACTTATCCTAGCGTGGAATATTCGGTGGACGATTGCAAAGCACATTCACCAACATCAACAGAACACATGGACACAACACAACTCATCACAACACAAATCCAACCACACCCACGCAATCAAACCACCGATAGGCACATGGAACACATCAAATCAATCTCACCGACAAAAAGAGATCATTATCACTAGACTTAGAACTAGTTGCACAAAACTAACACAGCCTCAATTAGAGGGTGACCTATACACAACACCTCACTGCGGCACCTGCAACACCACGTTAAGCATATGCCACATCCTGTTAGACTGCAGTAGCTTCAGCTCTCAAAGACAACCACTTCAGGCATTCTGCCAAAGAGAGGGTATCACCCTGTCGCTTCCATTGCTTCTCGGTGATAAACACCCAGAACTCCTTCAATTGCTATTTGAATATCTGTATGCCACAAAACGAGCAGGAACACTGTAGGCACCACACCACCAACACTCACATCAACTCGCAATGCATGACCGCGAAACACTCGTAGGAAACACGTAAACAGCCACCCCGCATGGCGTCGGACATACATGAGCCGATTTGCTTCCCAATTAGAAATATATGGCTACCTAGCGGTGCCGTCGGAAGTAGATGAGCCGACTTGCTTGAGAAAAACATAAAAAACTAAAAATATAAATACAAATTAGCATAACGTAAAACGACTACCCAGAGGAGCCATCGGACGTAGATAAGCCCATTTGCGTTGCAACTCATAACGTAAACAGCTACCCAGAGGTACAGCGGACGTAGAAGAAATAAAAAAAAGGGGGTTAGAAAACAAATTAGGAAGGGGGGGGGAATTTTAAATTTTTTTTTTTTTTTAAATAAAAAAAGTTGGTTGGTAAAGTGGGGTTGGGAAAAATTGCCCCTAAAAACTTGAATAAGGGATTGATTGGGGTAGAGTACGTACATTTCTAGAACCTACCTGTGGCTCTTATTGCAAGTCTTAACACTTTATGACTTTATGACTGAATTGCAAATCACCGTACTAACCCAACTGACAACCCTGCATGGCATGCTTAAACTAACCCGCTACTAACAACCAACACGCGGCGGCCGGCGTGATAGGCGGTGTGGACAATTACCTCCTTATTCGCACGGTAAAGATCCCTCGGTGCTCTTCGATAAGAGTAGGCTAAAGCCGGCACCCTGGCATAATCAACTTCTCGCCACTCTCAAAACACCTCCCATTCCCACCCAAACTACAAATTATTTTGTGGAGGAGTAAAGTAAACTTAGAACCATTTAGACATCAGGGAGATCTCCCAACCCAGCCCCCGCCTCCAGCACCTAATATATTACACAAACTATAACGTAAAACTCCCTTAACGTAAATGTCCACTTGCCTGCATCTTGATTGCAAACACTCGCTTTTATATACAGACATGTAACGTACTCGCTTTAAAGGCGGCGCAAATGACCTTTATGGTCCGGCTCGCCTAAAAAATCACTCTCCCCCCACGCTATAACGCTGGTCGCCTTCCGCGCCATGCAAGTGTAGCGGCTTGAGTGGCTATGTTTCTTAAGACGTGTCCGTATGGCGAGCTCCAAAGATCCGTAACTTGTCGATACGTATATCGGGCGGCGATAGCGAGAACCAGAGTGCGAGAGTGCCAATGCGAGAGTACCAGATTGCGAGAGAGAGTACAGTTTGCATGACACCTTATACACAGTAACGGACGACGTGTCCGAGTGCGGTTCGGCAGCAGCGGCCAGTGCGCATGCGCAATGACCTGAGCGAGGTCACGGGCGATACTGGCGAGCGGCCAGTTGCCGGGCGTCTCCGGGGACGAGTGGTCTAGGGGTAAGATGCTAGTCTCACAATCGAAAGGTTGTGGGTTCGAGTCTCACCTGTCGCTACTCTTCGCCCGCGACCAATCGGCGTGAGAGATTGGCCGACGCTACATGACTCAACGGTCGACGTGTCGTAAAACCAATAACTAAGCCGGGCGTCTCTGCACAGGCGCACAACAATGTTCGGCGCGTGACACGCATGTGCTGTCAGAGCACGAGCTCCTACAAGCCTCCCTCCAGACCGGCGCGTGAAGCCGAGTCGGAAAAAAAACGATAGGAGCAGCGATGCTCCGAAACGCAGAGTGCACGTTTACAGGAAGTCAACATGATTACAGGGAGGGCAACATGATTACATTACAAACTGGACACCGTATCGAAGAGGCGGGCGCACTGTACGACCAGAGCGGATCCGTAAACAGGACCGGAGTGATGTCGTGGGAGTGGCTGGGGACGCCACCGGACCAGGGGCTGGCTCGCGTCGAATGTGTGTCGAGGGCCCAGGCAGCAGTGGCTGGGGTCCCAGCAGCGGCACCGGCCGATACCGCGATGTGTGCAGAGGCACAGCGGTCGCCGTCGACGCCTCCGCTCCGGCTCTAGATGCGCTGGCTTGACGTGGTCAATGGAGACCACGTCCTGGCGGTGAACACGGTTCAGGGTCATCGTCTTGTCCGTGCGGGTGAGGATCTTGTACGGTCCGTCATACCGGCAGGAGAGTAACGGTCTTGTGGCATCACGGTGTAGTCGGCGTACCCCAGCGTCGTGATGATGCTGCCGTTGGCGGCTGTCAGGCGTGGAGCAGCTGCCGTGTCCACCTTGCAGCCCGCCGGCAGTTGGACTGGGGGCAGCACGCTGGCCTGTGCCCCTGTGTCGACCAGGAGAGTGAGGTCTGCGTCGGCGACGTGCAGGAGTGGCGCCAGGCGTGCCGGGTCTGTGGGCGGCGCCTGCTTCCTCGGGCCGTCCCGTTTTCCATCGGCCATGAGCGCAGGGTGCGGCGCATCGACGAGCATCCACGCCGAATCGCCGATGATAGTAGCACAGCTGACGGTGTTGCGCCTGTTGTTGTCGTGGTCGTGATCGGGAACGCTGATTCCGTTGGCGAGCCCTGGGGCGACGGTCACCCGTCCTTGTTCCCGAGCGATCGCCGAGGGCTGTCTCCAGGCGACCGACGGCGGCCGTCAGCACAGTCACCATGCCTTAGAGAGCAGTCAGCGCGCTGGCGTCCGATGACATCGCCGTGGCCGGAGCAGGCGGAACAGGCGGGCAGGTTGCGCTGACTGTTGCCACCATGCTGGGGGCAGAAGCCTCCAGAAACCTGTCTGCGGCTGTGGCCAGCGTACTTAAAGGCGTGTCTTCCGGAAGCAGGGCCAGCGCTGCTCGGGCCACCTGTGGCAGCCGCTGCAGGAACAACGTCCTGAGCAGCTCGCTGTCCTGCGGTCCAACCCCTGTGGCGCCCAGCTCAGAGCTCATCCTCAGAAGCAGCTGTGATGGCTTCTGGTCTCCCAGATGCTGATGCCTCAGGAGAGCCTCCAGGCGGGTGGCCCGGGAATGCGCCAACCGGTTTCGCAGGGCTGCCGTTAGCGCAGAGTAGCTTGTAGGCTGTGTGGTGATGATATCTCTGACCTGGGTGGCGACCGGTAGCGGGAGGTTGGCTATCAGCAGGTCAAACTTCACTTCCTCGTCGTTGATGCCAGCCACGCGACATGCACAGTCGACCTGGGCTAGCCACAGGTCGGTCTCTTCGGCGGAGAATGGCGGCAATCTGAACGACGCAAACTGTCGGCCGGACGGTGGTCGGGACTCCGATGGCTCAGCTGCCGCCGATGAAGCCTCACCGATGCCTCTGTCCATGCTTGATGACAGGCAGTTGTACGGGATCACGTCGGGGTCACCAAGTGTAGCGGCTTGAGTGGCTACGTTTCTTAACACGTGTCCGTATGGCGAGCTCCAAATATCCGTAACTTGTCGATACGTATATCGGGCGGCGAGAGCGAGAACCAGAGTGCCAGAGTGCGAGAGTGCGAATACGAGAGTGCCAATGCGAGAGTGCCAGATTGCGAGAGAGAGTACAGTTTGCATGACACGTTATACACAGTAACGGACGACGTGTCCGAGTGCGGTTCGGCAGCAGCGGCAAGTGCGCATGTGCAATGACCTGAGCGAGGTCACGGGCGATACTGGCGAGCGGCCAGTTGCCGGGCGTCTCTGCGCAGGCGCACAACAATGTTCGGCGCGTGACACGCATGTGCTGTCAGAGCACGAGCTCCTACACAAGTCCCAACGACGTGGTGACATGGCGCCTGAAGTCCGCCAGCATTCCCTCTGTTCTAGAATCGGTGGGGCTGGATCGATGAGACGGCCAAAGACCGGACCGCTTCACGGTTTTCCCCTAGAGTGGTGGGAGGTGCCTAACTTGGGACGCTACGTTCGTAGACACCTTTGCTGAATCGGTGGTAATCGACTGCGCCGTCGATGGCAGAGCAGTAGCCCGCGAGGCAGAAGCGAGCAGCAGGCATACGTGTGGTGATCTCGGCAGGCGTTGGTCGCGGCGGCAGCGTTCGAGCCGGTCGCGGCGGAGACAACCGGTGTCCTCGGCCCCGCTGGTCTCGCCCTGCTGCGCGACATCGGCAGCAAGATCCAGGCGCTGGCCGGTGACCCACCACAGTGGCTTCTGCAGACACCTTGGCCTCTGCAGCGTATTCAGTCGCCGTTGTCCCCTGAACTCCCCAGTAGTTACCTCCTTGACCACTAGATGACACGACTGTGCATCATCCACCGGCAACATTGACTCTATTGCCGTCGTCTGTTGTGCTGTCTGTGTGATCACCAGTCGCTCACCCAGCCATTACGATGGACGGGAAATGTTCCGCCGTCTGGTAACTACCACCAGTCGCTCACTCAAACATTCAACAACCGTTTTTTCTTCCACCAACTGTCCGAATGTGTTTTCTCAAACTTTGCCGGTAAATACCAGGCTGCCCGATGTTTGTGCCTCTGAAAATGGTGGACACACAAAAAGAGGTTTGTGTCACGCACTGTACGAAACGCACACACGCACACTCGATCGGCGAGTTCCCTCGCGACGACTAACCGCCGCCAGTGTGATAAAAGAGCGACAGTCAACATGTCAACATGTCAACATGGGTGTCACACCCATCTCACACAGAAGGACACCGATGACGCGTAACGTCTGTGGTGCATGGATATCTCCCGGTTTCAGGTCAGGTCAGGTCAGAGTGACGTCTGTGGCCTCTGTGACACAATCATGCACCGTATATTGACACTCATATTTACCACCTTCGATAACGAAGGCGCATTTTCATTTTGAGGTCAGGTCACATTACCACGTGTGACCCTTGTAATCACCTCAGAACCCGGACCTCAGAACCAGCTGCCCATACCATGCCTGCCATTCCATTGTTCAAGCATCTGCTCACATAGTTCAAGCTTCAGGCATCTGCACTCAGGTCTCCTCAACTCTAGCAAACAACCACTGTATCACCATGAAGTGAGTGAAATGTACCTCTGTGTATGCATTCATGCTTCTTTCTTTCTTCCCTCTTTCATGTAGGATCCCCACACAATCGTTTCTAGCAATATGTACATAGGCTGGCTTACGTTCTAGGAGAGGCAAACCCACAAGTGCGCCGGTTTCGGCGGATGACGTGCGCAGCAAGCACGTGGGCACGAACTCCTCATCATTGTTCATTGTTAACAGCTATGTTCTTCACCCAGCCCGGCAACAACCCCCCTTCCCCTCTCATGAGGAGGTAGGCCAGCTTCCCCTGGTCTGTCCGTCCGCTCCGCTGTATCAGGGTAGTCGCACCCCCTCGGCCCGTCCCCCGGGATTGATGGAGTCTCGGAGGGTCCCCTGTCACACGTCGCCAGTTGTGGGGGATTAACACGACTTTTTGTCCTGATATTGCCGAGAGACGTGCCGGCTCGTGTGGCCCAATATGGACCAAGTGGCGGGGTACTGACCTGGGCCCGGCGACACGGGTCGGGCACCTGGACCTCGGCCTGGTGCCTGCAGACCCGGCCGGCTGGGGGTCAAGGGGTGGACGGCGCTGTAATGCGGTCAGGGTGGTGAACCTCTCTCTCGGCCTTGCGAATATGTTGCCTGCCCGTATGGCTCCCCGGGCGCCTGGCGTCCTCCCGTTCCTGCGATTAAGTTGCCCCTCCCCCTCCCAGTGGGGCCCCGATGCCCCGATGTGGTGGGGCGTCACGAGGAGCCGATGAGTCGCCCCTCCCCCCTCCCAGTGGGGCCCCGATGCCCCGATGTGGCGGGGCGTCGCGAGGAGCCGATGCACAAGCACACTGACGGCATCCACAGCAACGAAAAGACTGCTCCTGGTCCTTCAAGTAAGGACCAGGCCAGTCGCTCTCAACGCGGAGACCAACGTTTCCGAAGAAGCGGCGGTAAATGTGTTTCGCCCGTTCCTTGTGTTTGTTTTCCGAGGAAGGACTGCGCCCCTATCCCCCTTCCAGATGCGGGACGGATGTGACAGACTTATTGAGATTGTTGCATATTTCATCGTAGTAGTGTTTGTTTGCATATTGTATTTGATTGCCAAGTAAGATATATTCCGGCACCACATCTCTTTCCTCCGAATGTGGTTGTAGGAATACTGCAATTTGATTACTAAATGATGCTGCACTAAACGATTGAGACCCGTGTTTGCGAGTAGTGGACTCTAAAATAAGTGTGTGCTATTTGTGACCGACTGTACCATAAATCAATTCCGAATGTTGTCCTGGGTCTCCTTTCCAAAGATGTCCCATATTTAATATGGAGCCATATGACATATGGTTCTCATCCTCGCCTTCAAATCGGAGCTGATACATGTTTGGTAGAAGAAGCAGTTTGGCAATGCTGTTCAACTCTGTGTACTGGGTAAGAGGTCAGGCTACAGCCAGCATTCACGTGTGCATTGTCACTTGCACTGTTTACCCCACCTCCTAACTATCTCCCTGTGTTCTCATACACTTGCACGAAAGTGAACTCAAACCATGAACGATGACCATGCACCATGAACCATAAAACCATCCATCAAACCATGAACCAAGCATGAACGATGTCAATATTGCTGAGCTGAGAGTGCAGTGATCGTCGCGATTATCGTATAATCGCCACACTTACAATTTGATTTTGGATAACTGCTTGATTTGTTTGCTTCTCAACGGCCATTTCACGCTGGACAGTGGCAACATAGAGTCTATGCAGCCAAATGCGTCTTAATTCAAAACTTCCTCAAATGTCTTCAAATTCAAACTTCAAAAGCATTTTACCTCCACTAAATCAGACAACGCTAAACAATAAGCGAACATTCAATGGGTTCATTATGACAAGTAGATGAAGTGATTCTGATACGACAGAACTGAAAACATTTAATGTGTCTATTTCTATTTTCCGATGATAGCCATTTTGAGTATCGCCTTCGTCGCGTCGGCGTCGATTCGAATTGGGAAAAAAAACTAGTCACTCTTTTGATATTACTGCCAGAACAACACCTCATTGATCAATTGAGCACGACACATGCGACGAAATAAAAATATTGCTGGAGGACACGAGCGGCCATGACACTGCTAGCATGGCAGTGTCATGCTAGCGGCCCCTCGTGACACTGCTAGCATGGCCGCGGTACATGCTGATGCTCCCCTCGTGACACTGCTAGCATGGCCGCGGTACATGCTGATGCTCCCCTCGTGACACTGCTAGCATGGCCGCGGTACATGCTGATGCGCCCCTCGTGACACTGCTAGCATGGCCGCGGTACATGCTGATGCTCCCCTCGTGACACTGCTAGCATGGCCGCGGTACATGCTGATGCGCCCCTCGTGACACTGCTAGCATGGCCGCGGTACATGCTGATGCTCCCCTCGTGACACTGCTGGCATGGCCGCGGTACATGCTGATGCGCCCCTCGTGACACTGCTAGCATGGCCGCGGTACATGCTGATGCTCCCCTCGTGACACTGCTGGCATGGCCGCGGTACATGCTGATGCTCCCCTCGTGACACTGCTAGCATGGCCGCGGTACATGCTGATGCTCCCCTCGTGACACTGCTAGCATGGCCGCGGTACATGATGATGCTCCCCTCGTGACACTGCTAGCATGGCCGCGGTACATGCTGATGCGCCCCTCGTGACACTGCTGGCATGGCCGCGGTACATGCTGATGCTCCCCTCGTGACACTGCTAGCATGGCCGCGGTACATGCTGATGCGCCCCTCGTGACACTGCTAGCATGGCCGCGGTACATGCTGATGCTCCCCTCGTGACATTGCTAGCATGGCCGCGGTACATGCTGATGCGCCCCTCGTGACACTGCTGGCATGGCCGCGGTACATGCTGATGCTCCCCTCGTGACACTGCTAGCATGGCCGCGGTACATGCTGATGCTCCCCTCGTGACACTGCTAGCATGGCCGCGGTACATGCTGATGCTCCCCTCGTGACACTGCTAGCATGGCCGCGGTACATGCTGATGCTCCCCTCGTGACACTGCTAGCATGGCTGTGGTACATGCTGATGCTCCCCTCGTGACACTGCTAGCATGGCCGCGGTACATGCTGATGCTCCCCTCGCACCAAACGGAGGTGCTACGAATTACAAGCACGCCATAGCGATGAATGGCAGCTGGGGAGCCGCGTGCCGCTAAATCTTGAAGGTACTCGGAGAAAGAAGAAAGAAGTAGTGCATGTCGGTTGCCACATTGGGTGCATTCGTCAAGCAAATATATTAACTCATTATGCGATTATGCGAAAACACCTAAAAATTTCAACACGTTGAACTTACTAGGTCTCAACCGTGATCCGCTTAACAAAGCATCTGTCTAGTTTCCAAGGGAACGGGAACAAAGGGACAGAGGAGGCAGCGCCTCCCCTTGCTTTGTACTAGTTTGACATTGACCTATACCAATGGGCGTTGTAAATAAAAAAACAAGCTTCACAATGGCTCTCCTCCTCACGTCAACTTTGAGACGGATTCCGCGCTACTGCTGGTTCCTGCAGGTATATAATTATTTCCCTTGCCATGTCTTCGCGTTTATCAGATGACAGATGCAGATATAATGCATCGGTGGGTGGATGGGACAGCACTTACCACGGTCTGTGCCTGGATATTCGAAAGCATTAGCTCTGTCGGGAGCTTGGGTTTCCGGCAGCGAGTGGTGTTGGCAGCGCTGGGACCGGGATACCTCGCGCCGCTCCTCTAGAGAGGGCTCAACACCCAGAGCCCTCCTGAGAGCACTAGTAGACAGGACTGAGGAAAGCGGTACTTGCATGACAATATTACTTGGGATTATTGAATAGGCGTTTAATTGGTGCGACGCTGACATCGGCACGCTTCTTATTCTGTTTTGAGGAGTTGCGATCGCTTGGCATTACTGGCAGTGACCTCGGTTGACGAGATTATCCTGTTTTGAGGAGTTGCGATCGCTTGGCATTACTGGCAGTGACCTCGGTTGACGAGATTATCCTGTTTT
Organism: Ashinkailepas kermadecensis; assembly: GCA_034440615.1. NCBI lineage: Eukaryota > Metazoa > Arthropoda > Thecostraca > Neolepadidae > Ashinkailepas > Ashinkailepas kermadecensis. The sequence continues at coordinate 234,101 of JAOTOM010004843.1, read as the reverse complement.
GGGGTGTTGCGATCGCTTGGAATTTCTGGCAGTGACCTCGGTTGACGAGATTATCCTATTTGGGGAGTTGCGATCGTTTGGCATTACTGGAAGTGACTACGGTTGACGAGATTATCCTGCTTTGAGGAGTTGTGATCACTTGGGATTACTTCAGGTTGCGAGACGTTCGAAGAGAACGTGTTTGTAGCATAGAACTGACCTCGAGTGTTTGCGTTAAGTTTGTCGCCCTTACAACGATGGTGTATTCCGTGAATACACGGACGAGACAGATGCGCTGAAAATCACCTCAACGACCGGCAGACTCAGCCCTTCAATCGTTTGATCGATTGGCCATAGTACGTGGGCTACGTGTCTGGATCAGTGGGCTACGTGACTGGATAGTCGAGTTTCCCTGTTGATGCCGTCGACACAATGTTGGCAGATGGCCGCATTGTGTCTGCGGACGCGCCGCGCCGCGCCGCAATGCTGGCAGCAGCCGCGCCGCTCTGCCGGCCACAGGTTCCCGTAATGCGCAGCAGCCGCGCCGCTCTGCCGGCCACAGGTTCCCGTAATGCGCAGCAGCCGCGCCGCTCTGCCGGCCACAGGTTCCCGTAATGCTGGCAGCAGCCGCGCTCGCTCTGCCGGCCACAGGTTCCCGTAATGCGCAGCAGCCGCGCCGCTCGGCCGGCCACAGGTTCCCGCGCAGCAGCCGCGCCGCTCTGCCGGCCACAGGTTCCCGTAATGCGCAGCAGCCGCGCCGCTCTGCCGGCCACAGGTTCCCGTAATGCGCAGCAGCCGCGCCGCTCTGCCGGCCACAGGTTCCCGTAATGCGCAGCAGCCGCGCCGCTCTGCCGGCCACAGGTTCCCGTAATGCGCAGCAGCCGCGCCGCTCTGCCGGCCACAGGTTCCCGTAATGCGCAGCAGCCGCGCCGCTCGGCCGGCCACAGGTTCCCGTAATGCGCAGCAGCCGCGCCGCTCGGCCGGCCACAGGTTCCCGTAATGCGCAGCAGCCGCGCCGCTCTGCCGGCCACAGGTTCCCGTAATGCGCAGCAGCCGCGCCGCTCTGCCGGCCACAGGTTCCCGTAATGCACGCTGGTCGATGGTACCTTTCAGGCACGGCTGAAACACCAGTGTCGTGTTCGGTAGGCAGCGGCGACACTCACGGACCGTGACGGTTGGCTGCCCATGCGACGAGTGTCAGGGCAGACACAGATAGTGTATATACACACACACACACACACACACATATATATATATATATATATAATCTATATAACATATGCATACATGTATGCATTAAGCAACTGATGGTTTTATGACTTGCACTGCTTCCTTTCATTCTTCAGAATTTCGTCACTATGTTCTAAATCGCTTACCACAACCGGCACAACTTCGGAATACCCATGACAAAAATCAATTACACATTTTGTGGCGAGAGAATCTGACCAGGTGATGCCGGTGATGTGTGTAGTGTTGATGCCGGTTAGCCTAATGGTCACATGCAACACTGCCCCAAATCGGGCATAACGAATGTTTCCCGACACCCTGGCGGAGGAACGGGCTGCATACCCATATATAATTGTTTCCCTGATGACACGACGGGACTAAATAGACTCCGCCGCCATACTGTGTTGGCCTGCGAAGGGCCAAATCACCCCTGCACATAAGGAAGTGTTTAGTCAGGGGGAGGTGTCACTTCCCCCGTGTTTCAGATCCGCCACGTGCTCTTTCAGACGGATGCTCTTTGGACGTCCTGTCTCGCCTATACGTAGGTAACTTCCACACATACACGACATTTTACATGCTACTCGCTTTTGGATATTTTTAAGGATGGGATCCTTCACACTCACTAACTTCTCTCCTAGAGTGGGTTTGGGAGCTGTGTCCCATGCAGATCTTATGGGGAGCCTGAATACGACATGTCTTGAACTGGCTGTCTTGGAATTATGGCCCGTTTCAGAAAGTTGCCACGATAACCGTTTTCGTCAAACGCCTGTCGTAGGCACTTCCTCTCTGTCACTTTCGCGTGTTTATCGCTGCACACCAAGTTGCCTCTCTTCGTCATGCATTGCGTAACACCTGACTTGATCTTATCTTTGATCTCGAACATTAACTTAAAATGGTTCTCAATCTCGAGTTTCTGAGTATAATTTTCGTATATATTTCAAACACCCACGCGCATTACACCACTACTTGCGTTTTTAGCTTTGCATTGACATTCTTGCGTTATACGAGATCTCTGACATCTGAACACCACATGCCATGTAGCATAGACTAAGAACAGGTGTGTGGCATCAGATGAGCAGAAGCAACGTTTCCCATTGGTGTTGGCATTTTCTCGAGTCTTCCACTAGTTTCTGAGACCTTGGGAATCCACTGGTTTCTGAGACTTTAGTCTCTCAGGCCATCGTGAGTGGTGAACCAGATCTCGCGGTCGCGGGCCAAGCAGGAGTCCACCTGCCCCAGAACGTGGCGGTCCCGGAACGCGATGGCATCCACTCTGGCCGTCGCCGACCCGCCGACAGAGTCCGTCACGCGTCCAGTCGCCGACCCGCCGACAGAGTCCGTCACGCGTCCGGTCGCCGACCCGCCGACAGAGTCTGTCACGCGTCCGGTCGCCGACCCGCCGACAGAGTCTGTCACGCGTCCGGTCGCTGACCCGCCGACAGAGTCTGATACGCGTCCGGTCGCCGACCCACTGACAGAGTCTGTCACGCGTCCAGCCGCCGACCCGCTGACAGAGTCTGTCACGCGTCCAGCCGCCGACCCGTCGACAGAGTCTGTCACGCGTCCAGTCGCCGACCCGCCGACAGAGTCCGTCACGCGTCCGGTCGCCGACCCGCCGACAGAGTCTGTCACGCGTCCGGTCGCCGACCCGCCGACAGAGTCCGTCACGCGTCCGGTCGCCGACCCGCCGACAGAGTCCGTCACGCGTCCGGTCGCCGACCCGCCGACAGAGTCTGTCACGCGTCCGGTCGCCGACCCGCCGACAGAGTCTGATACGCGTCCGGTCGCCGACCCGCCGACAGAGTCTGATACGCGTCCGGTCGCCGACCCGCTGACAGAGTCCGTCACGCGTCCAGCCGCCGACCCGCCGACAGAGTCCGTCACGCGTCCAGCCGCCGACCCGCCGACAGAGTCCGTCACGCGTCCAGCCGCCGACCCGCCGACAGAGTCCGTCACGCGTCCAGCCGCCGACCCGCCGACAGAGTCTGTCACGCGTCCAGTCGCCGACCCGCTGACAGAGTCTGTCACGCGTCCAGTCGCCGACCCGCTGACAGAGTCTGTCACGCGTTCGGTCGCCGACCCGCCGACAGAGTCTGTCACGCGTCCGGTCGCCGACCCGCCGACAGAGTCTGTCACGCGTCCGGTCGCCGACCCGCCGACAGAGTCTGTCACGCGTCCGGTCGCCGACCCGCCGACAGAGTCCGTCACGCGTCCGGTCGCCGACCCGCCGACAGAGTCCGTCACGCGTCCGGTCGCCGACCCGCCGACAGAGTCCGTCACGCGTCCAGTCGCCGACCCGCCGACAGAGTCCGTCACGCGTCCAGCCGCCGACCCGCCGACAGAGTCCGTCACGCGTCCAGCCGCCGACCCGCCGACAGAGTCCGTCACGCGTCCGGTCGCCGACCCGCCGACAGAGTCCGTCACGCGTCCAGTCGCCGACCCGCCGACAGAGTCCGTCACGCGTCCAGTCGCCGACCCGCCGACAGAGTCCGTCACGCGTCCGGTCGCCGACCCGCCGACAGAGTCCGTCACGCGTCCAGCCAGCTGATTAACGCCGCGCCGGGCCCAACGCGCCGGATTAGATTCCATTTCAAGAACGAAGTTCATGCGAGTATGTCGCCAGTTCACCGCACACAGGGGACATGCACACGCCGCCCCCGCTACATGCAAGTGCTGCAGACCAGCGACGTGGGCGTGGGTAACACAGCCGGAGGCTGTGTTACCGGGCTGTCCTGGCACTTAATGAGACGGGACTCGCTCCCGGAATTCCCCAATTCAAGGTGAAATTGAAGGCGGGGATTTTGGCAACAGGGGATGGTGTGGTGTGACGGTCAACTCTGTGGTGCGGCGAGGCTGTTGCTGTTTATGTGTGTATGTTTTTATGGTGTGTTTTTATTTTTAATTGATCGTACACCTACTTTCCATTTTATCGCTTTTAGTATTCGACGTGGCATTGTGAAAAACCGTTTTACTAACCATGTGAATTGGACCTCTGCCGAATAAATGAGTTTGAGTTTGAGTTTGGTGATGGGTGGGGGTGCTGAAGGGGGCTGCCCATGATGGGTGGGGGTGCTGAAGGGGGCTGCCCATGATGGGTGGGGGTGCTGAAGGGGGCTGCCCATGATGCTACAGTGGCTCGCCTGCGACGACCAATCAGCAGTCACGGCCGTTGTCCGCGCCAGCTGCCGACGACCAATCAGCAGTCACGGCCGTTGTCCGCGCCAGCTGCCGACGACCAATCAGCAGTCACGGCCGTTGTCCGCGCCAGCTGCCGACCAGTGTTTTCAGTAGCTGGTTTAAGGTATACAGAATTTCCTCGAAGGCAATTTATCTTTTGTAAGTTTCACTTTGCAATTGTGACTTCAGTGATAACTTGATTGAGTTGCTTTATGACATCTGGTATGCATGAAATGTTACATATTTAACACGACAGCGCTTCAGGCGTTACACACATGGACCTTATTGCAGGTGTGATTGCACCGAACACGCTCACCCTTTCCAACGCCAAGCGCAACATAGTTATCTTACGTATTCCTTGCTACATGTACAATCATCAGTAATTGGTTGATCGCTACTGAACTCTATAAATTACATTGCATGGCCAACTGGGACGCCTGTCCAGGATGCTGCGGTAGCTCGGCTGCACTCGAGCACTGCAAACCAGCGACGTGGGTGTGGGTGGTGGTGGGGGTGGGCGAGGAGGAGGGGAGGGGGGGCTGTCCACGCTGCTGCAGTGGCCCGGCCGTGACGACCGATCAGCTGGCCCGGCTGTTGGCCGCGCCAGCTGCCGACGAGCCGCGTGAAAGCCGACGGCACCGTGGCGGCTGGCTGGCGACTGTTTGCACATGACGGGTGTCGGGGAATGTGTCGGCCGTTCTGCGGCCGCTGGACCTGGCAGGGTGGTGCAGCACCGTACGACGAACGTCACGTGCGCGCTAATGGAGTGGATAATGATGGAAGCATTGGTCAACCAAGACAATTAACTTTTACGAATGATTATTTAGTGCACAGTACAAAATAGTGGAGGATGGAAGATTGTCATTGGTTATACGATTATATGTGCCGCAATGTAAATTCATTCAAACGTTGCGTGTGCACGTTTTTCTTTCGTCTGGGTATCGCTAGAGTCCCGCTAGTGTTAGGCCTCCGAATAGCAGGATTCGTCCCAGAACGCAGAACATCTGCCCCGCTTGCTATTATTGGTAGAAGGTTATTTTGCGACACATTTATCTTCCTCACACTACCCTACATGACAACGCAATGCTCACAACTACCACAGGGTGTTGACTAACGGAGAAGTGATCCAACAAGCGGATATATTAAGTGGCCAATCGTTGATAATCCTGACTGGTGAAGCGTCGTTCGCCTATTGAAGGTGCCAAAAACGGGCAAGACTGTCGAACGGGCAGACACGGTCATGGAACATTCGAGAAAGAGCAGCTCCCCCGTGGATCTCACCACCTGAGCATCACTGATCACAATCTGCGATTATTCGCGGCGGCCTGGCGGCTCCAGTACTGGCCGGTGTGTCCGGAGGGCGGCTCCAGTACTGGCCGGTGTGTCCGGAGGGCGGCTCCAGTACTGGCCGGTGTGTCCGGAGGGCGGCTCCAGTACTGGCCGGTGTGGTGTGTCCGGAGGGCGGCTCCAGTACTGGCCGGTGTGTCCGGAGGTATCGTCACCGTGACCACCGGGGCATGAAGCTGATAATACTAAGCCGCGTCACAGCTACAGGCGTGCTGGCTGTTCCGCGGACGAAAGTCGAGTCTCATGGTGTTTGGTAACAGTGACGGATGTATCGACCAGTGTTGTCGGTCGAGTGGTGCACCCCCCCCCCCCCACCATCCCACCTATACACACACGCATACACACAGGCACACACACACCAACACACACACACACACACATACATACACATATACATACATTTACACCTACACCTACACCTACACATGCACCTACCCCTACACCTACACACACACCGACATATACACACAAACTCACACATACAACTGGAGAGCCGAGGCAGATCGCACCCCCGACCCTCGGGTATAACAGGGAGCGAGGTGGACCGGGCTGCTGCTCTCAAAACTCACTTGGCTTGCATTTCAAGCGGGCAGCACAAGATTTTGTTTCTGTTTTTTTTCCGAAGGTGTGCAATTATAAAGCCATACAGTGTTAGGCTTAGTAAGAACGCCGGGGGCTCATCTGGATTCAGCCTATGAAGGTAAAATACTATTCGACGAGAAGAAAAGAGATTGAAAGCTTCCTAATTAATCCTATATAAGCTGAGTTATAAACATCAGAACAATCCTAGTGTTGCATCGTGTGACGAGCTGACAGTTATTTTGTCCCATCATCATGTCATTGGGAACGCAGCAGCATGATTAGCCCACCCGAGCAGTTATTTGTAGTCGCACTGACAGCCGACAGTTCATAAATAGATCTACGCGGAGTTCCAGCAGCTCGGAACACGATGGCGAGCTGCCATGGATTCGCGCGAATAAAAAATGCAGTGGTTTGTTTTTTTTCGCCAAAAAGCACAGCTTAGCAAGTTGTTGTTGGGATCAAGTCCTGATATTTGTTGTGACAAATATGCCACGCTTACGCACACAGTTTTACGTCACTTCCACCCAGGCTCATGGAAAGTCGATGTGGTTTTATCAAGCTTGCCACTTCATTCGTTTCGTCTAATTTGACGGGTCGCAACTACGATGTCGTGCCTCACTTTCTCTCGTCTCGCCCAATGATCACAATGATTTCGGAATGATTACAATGATCTCACAATGATCACAATGATCTCACAATGATCGCACAATGATCGCACAATGATCGCACAATGATCTCACAATGATCACAATGATCGCACAATTACCGTTCATTCACCCGCCCGCGCACTCGCTTGTATGGCGCTCCTCTCCAGTTTTCCGGGAGTAGCTTTGCCTGACAGTGCCAGCGGTAAAAATTAATTTGAATTGACGAAACTGAATTTATTCAATGGATGAATCCATGAAATTTAGCGAACTTTTGGGAAAGTCCCCGCCGACAGTCACGAAGCACCTGACAGCACACCTGACAGCACGTCTGACAGCACACCTGACAGCACGTCTGACAGCACGTCTGACAGCACACCTGACAGCACGTCTGACAGCACGTCTGACGGCACATCTGACAGCACGTCTGACAGCACGTCTGACAGCACACCTGACAGCACGTCTGACAGCACACCTGACAGCACGTCTGACGGCACGTCTCGCCGCTTCGTCAGCTGGATGCTCGGCTCGCCTCGGCTCACCCTTCAGGCGAGTCTCCGATCAGTGGCACAGTCGGCAACGGGGACTCGTCCCGCCGCTGGCGCTGCGGGTGCTTATTTTTGCCATGCACACCTCATTAGTAGCACACCGCCCACACAGCTCACGCCTCATTAGTAGCGCACCGCCCACACAGCTCACACCTCATTAGTAGCGCACCGCCCACACAGCTCACGCCTCATTAGTAGCACACCGCCCACACAGCTCACGCCGAGTGAGGGAGGGGACAGACGCTGTGAAAACGTGTCCCTCACTTAGCACCATAAGTCTGATAACATGGCTGGAGATCCCCGGTGGGGGGAGGGGTGTCCGGACCCTCGGATTTGGTACCTAGTTAATGTTAAATTGTCAGTTTTCCTATTCAATCTGAAAACGTGTCCTGGAAATAACGGCCTCGACCCCCTTGGCATGGTGGGAGATCTCCAGCCTTGGCTGATACTAAGCTGTTTTGAAGAGGCGATGTTAATGACTTCTCTCACTGCTCGCACGCTTCCTCGCTACCAACGCTGGTCCACGGAACCAACAACTGTATGTAAGTAGCTCTTCCTCGCTACCAACGCTGGTCAGCCGAGCCAACAGCTGTATGCGAGTAGTTCTATCTGCTGAGAAATAATCAGGGGATAAACGAAGCCTGTGTATCAGCCCCGATATGGTCACTGCACCAGAGCACGGGTTGGTCCAGCCCGTCGCTCGCCCGCTGGATGTGCGATAGCTTCCTGACTTACTGCAAACAGTGATACTGCTCTCTGTGGTTCGTGCAGTCACAGGTTCAGCCGGTCGGAGCACCGCGGCGCCTGGCCACCGGGAGGCCAGATATGCGTCCAATCTGGCTCATCGGCTATTTCGCATTCTTGTAGCCGTATTTGTAGAGATCTCACGGCATTAGTGGTTCATGAACTCGCGTAGCAAGATCCACCTTACTCGTCCCCCTTGCCAGGATGACTGCATCGTCATGGGCATCACCGAGGTGACTTGCATATTCAGGGCCGCGACAGGAAGGGCTTCCTGGCACGTCGTCGCCGAATCTCATTATCCTTTTCCAAGGACATGTGTGCCGGACGCGACGACTCTAGGGAGGGTTACCGCAGCTTCCGTGACATGGGTGGGAGATATGGCAATTCAGGTGACGCACGTGCTCCTCGGCCATGGCTACCATTGATCCGGTGGCAAAGGCAGCTCCTGCACACCCCTGGCAACTCCTGGCGTCAAAGGCAGCTCCTGCACACCCCTGGCAACTCCTGGCGTCAAAGGCAGCTCCTGTATACCCCTGACAACTCCAAGCGTCAAAATCCGCGTGAATTAGTCAATCCATGATTCAACTCTGACATGTACTGTCTCGTTTGTTTGTTTCAGAAATGTCTCATAGCACGGATTCGGACATTCTAGGTGGCCGTGTACATCTCCGGGGTGCGAAATTTTACCCATAACTTTCCAGCTTCAACCGGCTGACCCCGGCCACACTACCCACGTAGCCTCGAGACTTAGCTGCTGGCATCAAACACGGCGGGAAGCTGAGCATCCGGGCCACCCGAACCGCCAGACAGGCACAACAAGTAGTTCTCAATGAATGCCTAAATGCTGAAAACGATCGACCTTTTGAAACAGCAGTGAAAGAGGTTATGGAACGAAGGTAAATCGAATAGAGCCACTGACTGACCCAATATATGCTAGGGGTGGCGGATGTGGGAGGGGTTCACTTCTGTCTGTCACTTTTGCTACAAGTTTTGCAGTTACATTCTCCAAATGTAAACACGCAAAGCTGGATATGACGGGCATCGTTAGAAACTACAGCGAAAATTGTATGGGGTCGTCGTACCTCTTTTTCTTCAACTATGCTTTATAAAGGTCAGATCTGCCTGGGAAAAACTGCTTGCACAATCCTCATGTTATTCCGGGGGAGTTTTCCGAGCATGCACACTTTTAGGGTCCAAAGCGACGGCACCTCGGTTGCGGAGGCACATGGACCTGCCTGACGATGACCACCACGACCCTCCCGGGCTATTGGCGGAGGTGGCGGGGGGGGGCACATTCCACGCCGTCATGCTGCGTCATAAGCGGATTACGGGCGGCCAATCTGCTCCTGTGCCAGGTAGTGATCTTCACCGACGGCGATTGCTCCGTCGCAGGTCACCGGTAGGTCGCAGAGCATCCCCAGATGAGCGTCGATCCCCAGCCGAGCGGCGATCCCTAGTCCAGCGCCGATCCCCAGCCGAGTAGCCAGGCACCGGAAAATGGCTAGTCAGAAGCCTCGACTCTGGTGACGTGTGCTTGCGTCCAGTGTCAAAAGGTTTTGGCGGTTCAGTGACGTCAAGCTTCTCGTCAGCCTTCTCGTCAACAGATGATCGGCTTATTCCTCGTCTAAGAGAGACTGACGGGATGGGCAGAAAGGGAACAAAGGCAGCGATCCTCGCGGACACCTCAGAAAACAACAGGCCGTTGAACAAGAGTCGAACAGATAGAACAAAGAAAGAGAGCGTTAAAGACGGCGGCGAAAGCCAAGACGACAATAAGATGAGTGCAGTTCGAGGACGATGAATCTGAGGAAGATGAGGACGTTTGTCCAGCATGCTGGGAGGCTTACAGCAACAGCAAGTTCAGGGAGCGTTGCATTCAGTTCACGTCCTGCAGGAGATGGTCACTTAGCATATGCACCACAATGGATGCATGCTACGCCTGCCAAAACTGTGAGAGCGAATAATCACTGACGAAAAGAGACTGAGTGAGTAAATGTCAGGCACACATGGCCCACGTTGGCCATGCCGCGTGTCACTCATGCTGTACATGTGCGTGCCACATACCTATGTAGGCATATTGGCATGCATCTGTCTATGTGCATTGTACATATACCTATACCTGTATACACCTGCACATGCATGCTTATGTATTTGATGTTGGATAAGAGATGAACACTTCATAGTGGATGCATGCTACTGCTGCATGCTGTAAGTTACTTCACCGTGCTCCACCGGCCAGACACCGGTGCTGTCCGATGGAATTTGGTTGTGTGCGATGGTGCATGGAGACGTCCGGTGGTCCGATGGGGTTTCATTGGATTCCGTTGGGTTCTGGCGGATATCGTCGGGTGCCGAGTTGGTTATCCTGGTTCGGGTGACATTTGGTGTGGGTCGATGGTGTGATTGGATCAGGCAGGCTTGTTGGACCACCCGATGGGATAGGGTCAGGTTCGGTGGCGTAAGGTCGGGATAACGTTGCAAATAGAACCAGGTCGGGTCGTGTGAAACAGGATGCACCTCGCGATAGGGAGTGAGCAACTGGTTGCTAACGTTACCACTGGTAGGCCAATTCACTGTTAGTCTCGTGCGGTGCGTGATGAAATTGATAATGCACTCTCGCCGTGAAGAGAGTGATTAACTCCATACCGCTCAGTACGGGATCAATGCCTGCATAGGGAAGTTATAAAAAATAACTGTGAAATTAAATTGCAACCCTGGTCAACTTCGAATCGCCGAAAGTTAAACGGCCGCCAAGACTCACGTCCCTGGACACTCCAACGAAGCGGCCAAGGCCTCTCGGGTGAGACCGTCGAGCGACGCTCCGGGGGGCTCCGTCCCAGCTGCCCCGTAAATCCTCGCCGGCCGGACGTGTCGGCGCTCGCAGAACGCTGACCGATGCGCTGGCACCCGCCACCTCCACATGAGGCGTCGGAAGCGGAGGCGATGCAGCAGCAGCAGCGCACATCGATCGACACGGAATCGTCCGTGAAGAGCCGCTGTCGGTCGGTACTGGTCGGGCCGCATGCCGTCGTCCGCTGTCCGTGACGTGCCGGGCTCCGGTAGACTCAGCCGACGGTCGGTACTGGTCGGGCCGCGTGCCGTCGTCCGCTGTCCGTGACGTGCCGGGCTCCGGTAGACTCAGCCGACGGTCGGTACTGGTCGGGCCACGTGCCGTCGTCCGCTGTCTGTGACGTGCCGGGCTCCGGTAGACTCAGCCGACGGTCGGTACTGGTCGGGCCGCGTGCCGTCGTCCGCTGTCCGTGACGTGCCGGGCTCCGGTAGACTCAGCCGACGGTCGGTACTGGTCGGGCCGCGTGCCGTCGTCCGCTGTCTGTGACGTGCCGGGCTCCGGTAGACTCAGCCGACGGTCGGTACTGGTCGGGCCGCGTGCCGTCGTCCGCTGTCTGTGACGTGCCGGGCTCCGGTAGACTCAGCCGACGGTCGGTACTGGTCGGGCCGCATGCCGTCGTCCGCTGTCTGTGACGTGCCGGGCTCCGGTAGACTCAGCCGACGGTCGGTACTGGTCGGGCCGCGTGCCGTCGTCCGCTGTCCGTGACGTGCCGGGCTCCGGTAGACTCAGCCGACGGTCGGTACTGGTCGGGCCGCGTGCCGTCGTCCGCTGTCTGTGACGTGCCGGGCTCCGGTAGACTCAGCCGACGGTCGGTACTGGTGGGCCGCGTGCCGTCGTCCGCTGTCTGTGACGTGCCGGGCTCCGGTAGACTCAGCCGACGGTCGGTACTGGTCGGGCCGCGTCCGTCGTCCGCTGTCTGTGACGTGCCGGGCCGGTAGACTCAGCCGACGGTCGGTACTGGTCGGGCCGCGTGCCGTCGTCCGCTGTCTGTGACGTGCCGGGCTCCGGTAGACTCAGCCGACGGTCGGACTGGTCGGGCCGCGTGCCGTCGTCCGCTGTCTGTGACGTGCCGGGCTCCGGTAGACTCAGCCGACGGTCGGTACTGGTCGGGCCGCGTGCCGTCGTCCGCTGTCTGTGACGTGCCGGGCTCCGGTAGACTCAGCCGACGGTCGGTACTGGTCGGGCCGCGTGCCGTCGTCCGCTGTCCGTGACGTGCCGGGCTCCGGTAGACTCAGCCGACGGTCGGACCATCGGAGAAAATCCATCGGCTCGATCGCATAGCATTCTGTTGGCAGACGACGGAGGCTCGATGGTATAGCATTCTGCTGGCAGACAATAGAGGCTCGATGGTATAGCATTCTGCTGGCAGACAATAGAGGCTCGATGGCATAGCATTCTGTTGGCAGACGACAGAGGCTCGATGGCATAGCATTCTGTTGGCAGATGGCAGAGGCTCGACATATGCTGGGCTGTGTGGCCCATACACACCCATACAGTAAACGCTAAGCATTTGATCGAAACAATATTAATGTGTAATTTATTGGACACTCGCCGACTACTCATGATTGTGACAGGAAACTCAGTTCTGCTCATACGTTTCCAGTAGTATAATGATAATTCAGTGATAATGCTAATTCAATGATAATATTAATTCCATGATAATAATAATTAAATGACAATGACAATTCAATAGTACAAAATCACGGATACTGATAGTTACATGATGATAATTCAATGATAATGATTAATTATGTTTCCATGCCACATTATCCATGATATAGTTCAATACGTTTGTGATTACAATTGAAAGATATCGTAGTTCATCATTTCCTAGCTGAGTGCACTGCCGGAGGCATGCTAGCTTCAAAATGATCTCCGATTAAAATGTGGATCGGACTTGCGAGATTGCGTGGAACCAACCGCCGCCGTACAGGACGCCGACGACCGTCACGGAGACTTGTACCCATGAATACCATGACCATGTGATCCATGAACATGCGGGATCCTCCAGGGTCGAGTGCCATCAACCGTGTCCCTCCCTCCGAGGTGGGGTCAGAACTGCCACGTGTCGGTCACGTGATGGTACGTCACCGCCTGGCCCCGTCCAGGCGGGAGGGGTGCTCGGGCCGGCTGGAGCAGCTATGGGTCTGTTCCCGCGCCCTCATCCGGAATAGGTTCAGCGTTCATTTCCTCTACCGGTCGTTCCCGCGCCTCATCCGGAATTGGTTTACCCTCATCGAGCCTCCACCGGATGAGAAAAACCTAATCCAGCCGGTGGGCGGTTGAGGAAGGAATACGACAAACGTTCCGCAACAGTGGCGTTCAGAATCAAGTTTTTTTTTAACCCGGCGTAGGCCAGGAGCACAGTCATTGGGTTGTATAATTCGCAATTTCTTTATTTTAGAGCTATTTTTTGGAAGAAATTCAAGAGACATGACATATGTGATGGATATGAGCAGTCACCCATGTTTTGTGTCACCCACTACACTACACCCACTACACGCTAGTGCACTTCGGGAGCATCCAATGCACAAGTGGAAATCGGAGCTGGGTGTCTTAAATTTGATGAGCAAATTGTAGTTTCAGTCATGCATGCCAATTTGCATGCATTTGAGGGGGCATGCTTGCTGGCATGCATCCATGTTTTTTGTTTACACCCATGTATGTATCAGTGGCTGATGGAGGAGCTCCGTGTGCACTCCACATGGGAAGGTGGTTTCCCTCTGACGCACGGGCGTTGAGGTTTATTAAAATTATTGGGGGGGAAATATATGAAGGCAGTGGTCAGGCCCAAATGGATTGGAGTGCACATTCCATATGGTCCAATGTTAGCAGTTAAAATTATTGGGGTAGGGCAAACCAACATTAAGTGGCACTTGCCCCCCACCCCAAAAAAAAGCAATATCCCTGCTCAAACGGGCACCTCGCCGAGTACACCGTACTACTCGAATGCCCCTCGCTAAACGGGGTTTCGTCCCAAGTTGCCCCTCTCAGAGTAAAAGACGTTCATTCAGTATGCTCCAGTGCAGTCCACTTCCCCCGCTTAATGAATATTCTTCTGAACGAGAGCGTCAAGGGACTTCCACAACAGCGCCCCTCCGAGGAAATGACTCCTCCAGACGGGTACCTGCCTCCCCCGCCCTTGCAAATGTCTGGATCCGCCCCTGGAATAAATTATTTTTGAGCTCCTGAAGCAGCACAAGCCATCGCCATCCACTGTGCGTCAGCTTCCCGGTTGGAGTCGGAATCAGAAAGCATAGCTTGCAGCGCACTGTATTCATCCTCCAATAGCTGCTGCACAATAGGATTCATTGGGCTTTCACAACAGCAAGTAAGTATATCAATTAATATAAAATATCGGCACTGCCACGTGCAAGATCGGAGCAAGCGACCGAGAATGCCACCGATTTGCACATATGCGCCAAATAGCACAACAACCATACCACCGCCAACAGCTGATTGAAGGACAAAACTCTACCGGCCTTTCCCGTGCCTCGACCTGGAAGACCTCCACTGGCCGAAGCTCAGCCTATTCCGGACGAGGGCGCGGGAACAGTCCCATCTCGCCGTCGGCAGCGCCTGGTCGCGGCCGCTGGGGCGGGCCGCGTGGGTCGGTGCCGTCTGCCAAGTCCAGCAACATACAGCCACTGGCCGATCCAGCCGTTGAGTTTGGGGATGGGGAGCACAGGTGTACATACATACTGGGATTGGTCGCGCACGAAAAATCAGCAGGCATATTTTGTCGCATCAGTGAATGTTGCAAGCAGCGAAAATGTCTTCTTTTGAAACGGAAACTAGTCAGATTTCGAAAATGTCATAGTACCTATATGGCCCTGCATGAAAAACGATCGTTATAAAGCCCATTTGACCACCTGACTGACAGTGATATCCCAGCTCAAGCTACTCATCAACTGCTATCGTAATTCTGGTAGACCTTAGCTCTGGAAATGTAGATTTGCAAAGCATTCATAACAACCATAGTGGAATGACTCAGTTATCATCGTCTTATTCTTACTTATCATAGAAGCGGTGCCCAAAAATGAACTGATCGCCTGTATCCTTACCTTGGTACAAGTCTTCATCATGGTATACGTTTTCAGCATGTTAGTTAAATGCTAGTTTCAGCATGGCCTACGGCATTCAGCTGGCCATTTTCTGCACGAATGGACGATGGTTTATTTGTGCAGAAAATGGGAGGGGACTAGGGTCTCTGCCCTCACTTTTGGTAGTAGTACGGTGAGGGACATGGATGTTAACTTTGTTCGCCGAAAGCGGTCTCTATTTCGTGACGTTTTCGTTGGCCGGGACCCCTTAAGAAAATCCTGGCTGCGCCAATGGATCTGACCCTCCCTCGAACAGGGACGACGATGTCGCAGTCGCAAATCTGACCTACCTCGCTTCGGCACTATCATCGGAGAATACATCCTACCTTGTTATTATCTTCGATAAACATTTATTTTGTGGTAATATGCCTCATCAGCAATTCTCCTGAATTTTCGGTCGAGTGGGGTGGAACATTTATTTTACAAGTACTAACATAGACATAGCTACCGTACATACCTAACACAATCCGCTTAACCTGCTACTATCAGTAAATGTCACACTGAATAGCATAGTATTTAAGGTAAGGATGCATGAGAAATTGGCTAACTCATGTACCGATGACATCTTACTTGAATGCAAATAATCGGTGACATCGTTTCATTTATTTCGTCTTAAATACGCAAGGGAAAGTCCGACTATATATTGGAAATTAATAGATATATCAACAGTAGGAGTTGCATTTGCAGCCAAGCTGTATTGCATTCTTCTCCAGTTTCTTCCGCAGTTTTGCGGCCAGAAGCGTTTTATGATTATTTGTCAGAACTCGTCTTCAAGTTGGCGAGCCCGCACAATTTACTCCTCCGCTCAGTTGAAAGGCGCTCGACGCGGCTGAGAGGAAACCGGCCGCGCGTGTCATATTGAATTAGCCGAAGAGCGAAGGCGGCTACGAACAACGGTGGAGACCCAAACGCCCGATGGACTGGCGAGGGTAACATAGCACGTCTGCCGAGCATCACGTGTGTCTGATGACTGGTGAGGGTAACACAGCACGTCTGCCGAGCATCACGTGTGTCTGATGGGCCGGCGAGGGCAACAAGACCATGGATGGGAGTCATGGGCAGCCATAGGGAAGTACGTCAAGTTAACGTCGTATTCTTATTCAGCGACGTGTTCGCCAGAGGCGTATTTGCATTGGCATCGGCATTCAGTGACGGGTTTATGATCGTTCGAATCAATTGCCACAAATGCTTCTGCTTGCACTCAACACGCTGGAAGCAACTACATAGGTGTCACATTACCACTTTAACGGTCAAGGTTCAACGCAAACCGGTTTCTTCGGTTGCCTCCAATTTTTTTCGTTTTCACCCAAACCTGCCCAAATCTGATATCAAGCAATAGCCTGTGGTGAACTATTGTGTAACATTTCAAGCCGGTACATGTCAATGTCAACCTTCTAGGTCAAAGGTTAGTTTGATTTATTAGATGGCGATATTGAAGCGATATCGACCGAACGCGAGGTTCGGTTGCCATCGCTTCAATTTCCATAAAATGGGCGTCATTCGACCTGGCTAGTTATACGGTATCAGAAAGCTAAGCAATCGAATTCTTTTTCAAGGGCAAAGGCCAAGCTGATCATCCGGTCCGCTCAATTTTGTTTTCGTTTTCGCTCAAACCCATCCAAATCTGGTATCAAGCAATAACCAGTGGTGAACATTCGAGTAACATATCTCTAGCAAAGCTTTTGATGAAGTTCCATATGGGAGGCTAATTCATCAACTACAGCAACATGGGATTGTTGGAAAAGTTATAGGTTGGATCGAACCATGGTTGGGGGGAAGGAAACAAAGGGTAGGGTTAAATGGATGTAAATCTGATTGGAAGGATGTTCTGAGTGGAGTACCACAGGGCTCTGTTCTAGGGCCACTTCTCTTTATCATCTTTGTGAATAACATTGAGGTAGGGTTGAGGAATAGAGTGTTCAAATTTGCTGATGACATCAAGTTGGTAGGAGTGGCAAACAGTAGTGATCACTCTAGTAATATTCAACTAGAATTGGAGGACCTAAAAAGTGGGCTGATCAAAGGCAGATGTCTTTCAACTATGATAAGTGTAAGGTTATGCATCTGGGGTCTGGAGGTGAGACTTTCAGCTATACAATGGGAGGGCGGGAACTGGATGTTATTGAAGAGGAAAGAGACTTAGGTGTGTTGGTTTCAAAAGACCTTAAAGCAGAAAAACAATGTATCTCAGCTAAGAACATGGCACTCAGAATGCTGGGGCTCATTAATATAAGTGTGAGATATAAGAGCAAGGAAGTCATGAAAAAAACTGTACTAAGCATATGTGCGACCCCACTTGGAATATTCTGTACAAGCATAGAGCCCCTACCTAGAAAAAGATATAGATATGTTAGAAAGAGTGCAGCGCAAAGCAACTAGACTCATCAGTGGAATAGGTCACTTAGAACATGGAGAAATGCTTGTGGCATGAGATATGTACTCACTGAAGCATAGGAGATTAAGGGGGACATGATTTAAATGTACAAAATTGTTAAAGGATTAGATCATCAGGTCAATTTGAATGGCGCTCTTCAGTTTAGAGTATCACATAGGGGTCATCAATTCAGGTTAGACAAGTTGAGATGTAGGACAGTTAAGCGACAACAGGTCTTCAGTCAAAGGGTTGTTGATCAGTGGAATAGGCTGTCTGCTGATGTTGTGGGGAGTTCCTCATTGAATGTATGCAAAAGTAGGGTGGACAAATTTTTTAGACCGGAAAATCTTGTTTTTGAGTTCTGATTTGTGGTGGATGGGGTGAGATTTGTGCTAGGTGGGTGTGCATGCGACAGACCCCTTTAAGCGGGCATGAATGCGGTTTGAAAGTTGTTGGTAGGGCATTCAATCCACATGTGTTGAGAGGGGTCAGGGGAATAGGGCTGGATAGCTAGGGTAGATAGACGCTGATAGGTGTATGGGATGTTGGTGGATGGTTTCTTTAGGATGTGGTGATGGTTGGGGTGGGTCTTTTTACCGGGCTTATGGTATCTTCCAGTTACAGACTTAACTGGATGGGTGGCTCTTATTAAGTCTAAACTCTTTATGACTTTGTGACTAACATTTCAAACCGGGACATGTCAGGGTCAAAGGTTTGATTGAGTTCTTCGATGACCTCGCGTTTCGTCGCTATGACTTCAATTTGCAGAAAATGTCATTCATTGAAATTGTC
This sequence comes from Ashinkailepas kermadecensis, assembly GCA_034440615.1. NCBI lineage: Eukaryota > Metazoa > Arthropoda > Thecostraca > Neolepadidae > Ashinkailepas > Ashinkailepas kermadecensis. The sequence continues at coordinate 215,733 of JAOTOM010004843.1, read as the reverse complement.
AATGGATGTTAATGTCATTGAAAATGTCAATGGATGTCATTCGACGTCGCTTGTTATGCTGTATCAGAAAGTTGATAATTCGAAATCATCTCGACGAGTCAAAATTCAAGTTTATTTCTTCGGTCACCTCACATTTGATTTTGTTTTTCGTTTTCGCCCAATCCTACCCAGATCTACTATTAAGCGATAGCCCATGGTGAACCCTTGAGCAACATTTTGAAACCGGGATATATCAAGGTCAAACCTTAAGGTCAAATGCTAGTTTGAATTTTTCGAAGTCCTCGCGATTTGTCGCTATGAGTTCAATTTGCACGAAGTGGGTGTCATTCGACGTGGCATGTGCTGTATAATGTTACCAAATCGAACTAATTTGAAAGGTCAATGGTTAAACCGATTGCTTTGGTCGCCTCGTATTTTGTATACCAATCCACATCTGGTATCAAGCAATAGCCCGTGATGCACCTCGAGTAACATTTCAAACCGGAACATGTCAATGTCAAACCACAATATCGAAGGTTAGCTTAAATTGCTCGAAGTACTCGCGCCTCATCGTTATGTCGTCAATTTTCATCAAGTGGGAGTCATTCGACGTGCCGTGAGGTACTCTAGCAAACTGTTCAGAAATCACATTAACTTTCAAAGTCAATGGTCGAGCTCATTTCTTCGGTCGCCCCGCGCTTCTTTGTATTCTCCCAAAGCTACCCATGTTTCGTATCAAGAGATAGCCCGTGGGCAACCCTCGAGCAACATTTCAACTCGGGACAGGTCAGTTCAAGCCTCAGGTCAAGGATAGTTTTAATTTTTCATAGTCCTCGCGTTTCGTCGCTATTCCTTTAATTTGGATTATGTGGATGTCATTCGACGTAGCTTGCCGAACGGTATCAGAATATTGAAATATCGAAATAATTTCAAAGGTGCCGAAGGTCCGCTGTGTGTACAGTGATTGAGTGTGATAGGAATAGGAGGATCAAATCTGTTTTTGTTTGCAGCCGTTGTGATAGCAGGCACTCATATCCTATATGACTAGGAGCTCCCCCAAGAAATCCCGTCATAACCTGCTCGGACGGCGCTCTCATCGCTGGTTCTTAATTTACACTGCCACATTGCTGTTCTGGACATGTAAAATGTAAATATTTTCATAATTGTCCCCTTTCCTCTTAATCGTTCAACGGAAGTTGTCAAATGTGGAAGAGAAGCCACACGTGAATGCGCACAATTTTATAACCTGCCGGAGTTCATAACCACGAGAGACCAATGTTGTAATCAGGGGTGGATCCATGAATTGTCATGGGGCATTTGTCTGGAGGGGCGCCATCTCTTTGGAGCGGGGGCACTGCGAAAGCACCTGGAGGGGCGCCTCCGGCTGCAAAATTCGAACGTCCGTGAAGTTAGCAGGAGTTCGATATTCATATTCAGCAGAAATCGACGACCCCTTCGATTTCGTCCAAACTCGGTGCGACGGTAGTCCCAATGTCCCTGACCCACCATGCGGACGCATTTTACGGGGAATCGAATGGTTTGACCTCCAGAGGTCAGCATAGGTCAACCATCCAATAATGCCAGAATGTCTACGTTATATAGCCCATTCAATCCGCAACGACACGCTGATTCTGCAAATGCTCTCATTTACCCCGTAGCACAAACGGTTAATGAGGTATGACCAATTATGTAATTTTGTTTCCCACAGCATCGCTTCCCACACATTCCCATGCATTATTCACATTCCCATTCCGGGAATGTGTATGCAATACACATAGTTGTAACGCCAATAATGTGGGCAGTCCAACGGTGGCTTTATAATCATTGACGTCCGATTAATTCCGGAGATATATCAAAATATGTTCCGATAAAATCAGTTTTGGACCCGATGGTTCATTCTTGGTACCCCTAGGTTCAGCGTGACTTTCCGGGGTCCCGGGCCCGGCCGTTTGTGGCCTCCGTCGTGGTTTTCTTAAACCACAGCACGACTCTTTTGAGTCACCAGCGTGATTTTCAGGGGCCCAGGCGGGAACTTTTGAGGCCCCAGCGTCCTTTTCAGAATTCCCTGCGCGACTTTTTAGGCCCCAATGTGATTTTTCGGGGCCCCGGTACGATTATTGGGGGCCTAAACGGGATTTTTAAGGAGACTGGCGCAATTTTTTCCGGAGCTCGACGCGATTCTTGGGGGCCCCACAACCTGTCAGGGAGGAAACTGCCCACAATGTCCCCTCCCCATTCGGCATGCCACTGTGCCATGCAATTATGCAGCATAAGCATACAGGAATAACTCATCTGCTTCATCACTCACAAGTGATTTCAACTCCCAAGTTCCCCAGACAGTTTAAGGAAAGTCAAACATCTCCTACATGGATAGGCAGGGATGGACTATTGGCAACAGGGATACCATGGAATTCAGATCATAGTACTTTTGCTGCAATACTTACCTTCGTCCACAGGCTGCTTTGGAGACGGATGCGCTCCTGAAGTTTGGTCAGGGTTGGAGTTGGATGTGGATGGAGCAGCACTGTGAAGGTGCTGCTCCATTTGCATATGGTTCAAAGGACTTCTTTCTGTTTACATTAGCAATGCAGGTAATGAAGCAACACCTTCATTAATTTACTTCTATGGTGTCCTGAGTGAGCAGTAGAATCGAGATGGGTTCTTGTGATATACGTTATAGAAGTAAGGTTATGATGTAGCTTTTAGACTCCAGTAGGAATGGTATGGATTCACTCATTAGTGAATCCATACCATAGCCTAATAGCCATAACCAACATAACCTAATCTAGCATATCCTAACCTCTCTTTGGATAAAAAATTGGAAAGAAAAATCGAGCAAAATATTCTGAAAATTTTATAAATTGAACAACCGAACCCAACCTAACCGAACCTAACGTCAGCTGCTTTTGAAATAATTTTTGTTTTCCAAGTTAAACAACAAAATTTGTCTAAAATTTTCAAAAAAAGTTTCCCCCAAAATTGCGAATTATTTGGTAACTTTGCAGTTTAAGCTGTTCTTTTTTTCTTCTTTTTAAATTTTTTTTTATGCAGAATACCATGTTTATGAAGGTGACTAAGATGATTGGACCCACTTATTTTCTGTGCAAATGTTTACTTTTCAGGTTGTGAGCAAAATAATGCCAAAAAGGGCTTCGAGTTCGGCAACATAGCATAAACATAAATGTTTTTTTTAATGCAACAAAACCTAACCTAACCTAGCGTAACCTATCTTTTGAGAACAAAAAAAAGTATATTTATTTATTTTCTGAAAATTCTCAACCTTAAAAAAGAAACGTAGCCCAGCCTAACCTAACCTAAGCTGCTTTTGAAGACAAAATATCTTTTTTGTGAACATGTTTATAAATTTGTTTGGGAAGCTTTTGGGTACTATTGTGCTTTAAGGTGGGAACAAGAAACGTTTTATGGGCGCTGTATGACCAACGCAGTCAATGCGGCCGTAAGCCCAAATAACCAACCAACCAACGAATACATTTTTTTCCACACATTTGTCACCACAAAGCAAACAAATGGGTTAGGTTTGGTTATGGTAGGTTGGTTTAGGTTTTTTAAGTTGGAAAATTTGTCAAATTGTATTCTTCAAATTAAAATAAAATGAATTTGCACCGAAAATAAGTGGTCCCATCATCTTAGTCAACGTCATGAACATGGTATTGTGAATACAAATTGAAACAAACAAAAAATCACCTTAAACTGCAAATTTACTAATCATTTTTTTATTCAACAGCAACTTATGATAGGTTAGGTTTGGCTGGGTTAGGTTCTTTAAACTTTGAAAATTGAAATTTAAAAAATGCTTTAACTGTCTCATGCGCAGTGAAATTGAAACACGCCTGACGCTACCAATTTCTGCAATATAAGAGAAAAAAACTATGACGTCAGCAAAGCTTGAAGGCGAACTTTGGTGTACCTTCTAAGGTAATAGTATTGTGGGTGGCATTTAATAATGCGCGCAACCAAATACTGGTCTTGTATGACTCTATAGGGTTTGTTTAGGAAGTCATGTGTGGCCATAGCTTAATACCTATTGCTTTCTTCAGAAATTTCAATTATAATGAGGTGTCTATACGGCTTCTTGCTGACTTTTCTCTCATGTTTTCATAGGCTGGCAGATTAGCTCACACGTGGCTTTTGTTGGTTTAATTTGAGATTGGGTTGCCAATATTGAATGCATGAATATTGAATGCATGCACATTGTCATTGGGCATGTAGGTAGGTACCTTGGTAAATATCAAGCTGATGGTGTGATGGGTATGTTGCTGAAGATAATTCTAGTTTGTCTATCCACAATCTCAATGATAACCATGATTTGCATGCAAGTTTGACAATGACTGGAGGGGCGAGTGGTCTAGGGGTAAGATGCTCGTCTCACAATCGAAAGGTTGTGGGTTCGAATCTCACCTGTCGCTACTCTTCGCCCGTGACCAATCGGCGTGAGAGATTGGCGACGCTACATGATTCAACGGTCGACGTGTCGTACAACCAATAACCAACCAACAATGACTGGAAATTGATAATGGAATTAATCATGTTCAAGCTCCATATGCATGTGGTTTTGACATTGGTGGTGTGTACAAACATCAGTATGACCATGCAATTGTTTAGTTGCTTAGCAGATTTTTTCAGACATTCTAGTTTAAAATGCATCAGCATCGATAATCTCAACATTTTATGATGTAAGCTGTACTTCCACAGTGGAGGGAAATCTAGCCATTTGGTTTGTTTTTTCACACAATGTTACATTTTTCAGCAAAAGGTGGGGAGTCAGTCCACTATCTAATCCAAATCTGTTTCTTTTCAGTACAAAATGTGCTGGTTAACATCAATGTTTCTACTTAGCATGGTGTTTTTCATTTTTTCCCTTTAGCTTTCTTATCACCATACAATAGCATAGGTTATTGGGGGGCCGAAATCAACATTGGGGGCCAAGATCAACATTGGTGGGGCCATGGCCCCCACAAAAGGATACAAATCGACGCCCCTGTTATGAAGTATAGTATACCGTATGAAGATGAACATATCTATATGTAGGTGTGGCAGTGGCGCCACCTATGTGAAGTGGATAGTTCGAGGCTTACCAACAGATGACGTTAGCTCTGCGGAAGCGAATGGTCACGGATTGTTCCAGACGGCAGAAACGATGCTTCGATTTGCGATGGGACGTGAGACGAGAGGATTATCATACTTGAGGGGGGGGGTCAGGATTTTACTGTGGTGTTGACCTTAGGCGGTGTCAGCGAGACGAACCAACGAAACGAATCTTGTGTTAGATACGGAACTGATATTGGCGGAGTGTGTTTTCGGGTGTCTTTTGTATAATGGAGATGTCTCTGATTAATTGGTACCTGGATGTTATGTGGTTTTGTAGAGTTATCGGAAACACCCCTACAGAGGGGAGGGCGTAACTTGGTTTGAGGGGGTCAGTCCTGACACGTGACTACCGCCGAACTGACTTGTGGTGGGCGCGTCTGATGAAACGACATGTTAATCGACATGGTGACTCGATACTCTGGGTTTTGTGATATATATTTAATTCGCATTATGAATGTATTTAAACTTCTTGGCATTCGACATGTCGGATTAGGCTTTAAAATTGCTGTTAAATATCGAAGTGTGCTATGGAATGTATGTGAGCAGAGTTGCCTCTGATACTGCTCGAAAAAAAATGTTATAATTTCGCAACTTGTTTCCGGACGCGACTTTGTGGGTTTTGTTGGCTTTGTAGGCTTTGTAGGCCTTGTATTATGAGTTGATTTGAGTTGGATTGCTTTATGTTGGTGCATCGGCCATGGATATTCTTCATTGAACAAGGATCAGTGAACAAGAATCATTGAACAAGAAATTGGATTTAAATAGACAACAGCATGGCGACAGCAAAACAGATTGTTTAGGTGGAGTGGAGTGAGGATGGTGAAGATGGTGAAGCAGACTGAGACAGTGAAACAGACAGTGAACTGAGACAGCGATCTTTAGGCACCCGCGATCATTGGGTATCCGCCGTCATTGGGTACCCGCGATCATTGGGCATGAGGGAGTAGCAACACAAGGCCTATATGAGCAAATGCGTCTTAAGAAACGGCTTCCCTAAATCAGAAACCAATACTTTGCTTCCCTTAAATCAGACACCTTGATACAAGAAGTGATCGTGCTTTGGGTCAAGTATGACTAGTTGATTTAGCGATAATGGGTTCATAAAATTTAAAGCATTTTACGTCCTTATTCATTATTTGCGATGATCAACATGTCGGGAACGTTTCTCTTCGATGTCAATCGAACTGAAGCTGAGCCAGTTATTCTTTTGAAATTGCAGTCAAAATGCCACATCCCAAATCGCGCTTCTACCCTAATGCAGATAATCAATCGAACACGCCATATGCTATGAAATAAAATATAAATAGTTCATTTTTTCCATAAGTTGTCACTACATCGACCAGAGCGGTCAATCTCCAGCTGCGAGTTCCCCCCCCCCCCCCACACACATTGGACGGCTGGATCCGCCGGTGACTTGATGCGCCACCGAATATTTTTCACAAAACGACGCCGCCGCTGGAACTCATCAATCATCTTCTTTTTTTTCTCGCGGCGTTGTATCAGCTGGTCTAATTGCCCAGAAGATGAAGGCATCAAGAAGTTCCTGCCGCTCTCCGAAGTCAGGCTGTGGGGTTGAGCGCGCCTGAGAAGACGACTCAGGTCGTTGCAACGCCGAGTCGTGAGCCAGATCTTAAGAAACGGCTTCCCTAAATCAGAAACAAATACTTTGCTTCCCTTAAATCAGACACCTTGATACAAGAAGTGATCGTGCTATGGACACGGTGGTCCTCCCCGTGAGCAGAGAGTGATGAGGACGGGAAGAAGCCGGGCGAGCTCCGCTCTGTTTTTCGAATCCGACCGGATAGCAAATAGTGATTTTGTTGACAAAAACGGCATTGCTGAGTTGAGGTCACCTCGATACCTCTTCTGTACATGCTAGGTGTTTGGTGCATCATGTCACCGAGCATGGGTGTTGTTTCGTATACTTTCTAGAGGGCAAGTGCTCCTTAAACGTTGGGTTTAACCCCTCCCCCCCAAAAAAATAATTCCAACTTTTAACATGAGTCCCTATGGAGACACCAATCCAATTGGGTTCGCCCTTTGCCTCCATGTATTGTGCTCCCCCCCCCCTCCTAATAATTTTCAGAAATAAACGCCCCTGTCACCTAGCAAGTAACCCAGCCGCAAAATTGTCACATTCTGAGCTATCCGGAACAATACTCAAAGTCTTTCCCATTCGAAGACCAGTTCAGGATTCCACAGACATACACGACGTTACGACACACCTCTGGATCCAGACATTGCAGGGCTTGGATCTGACACCAAGATGGGTTGACTTCATTCTGATCTTGGCCCTGAACTGCGCCTTGTTCGACAGGCAACAGTGTCGAATGCCATTAGGATATATTTGAAGGGGGAAGTGTTCCTAAATATCCATGAAGCACACCGCACATGTTTCTGATACCAGTCGTGTAAGTGAGGATAAGCTTTAAAATACAAAACCTCAGACTTTCGAATCCCTAACCTTTATGTTGGTAGCAAGGAGGCATACCTTGGCCTGCCACCTGGTAGAACGATGTAGAAATCATCTTGTTGGACGCACTGATGCATTCTGGAATGCCTCCACTAGGTGTATGTCGTTTTGTTGTTCAAAAGCTACCGACATCTCATCGTTCCTGAAACCGAGCACATTAACGCCTGTAACTTGACTCAGCAGATCTCCTATGTAGCCCACCGTTGTCGGCATTTTTGATTGACTGTTAATTTAACCGGCGTCCCAATACCGCTGAGATTTCCCCTCTGGCTCGCCTAATTGCGAACACCATGAATATCCGCTCCGACAGCTTCCCTCGTAAGCAATCTGTCGCGCAGCGATCCCGTTAAGCAACTGCTAAGCAAAACAGCGGCCGGCAATTTTATCCACGGCCGATTTTAGCAGTTCTGCCGGCGGCCGACAGAGGACGCGCCGCAGACGCACAAGGCAGCAAAACACGCGCCGACCCAGGCGCTGCCCGGGGAGCGCGTGAGTTGTCGACGTCGCCGGCCGGTGGCGGGCCCTGTTCGTCACAGGCTGCGCCAGCCACGGCGCACCCCCGCCGTACTGCCAGGTCGGAGACACGTACACTGCACGCGCGATGGCTTCCTTTGCGACGTTGAAGTCTCTCCCGTGACAAGTTTGGTCTTGAAGGGACATTCACTGCGCTGTTAGGCGTGATGCGGTGAACTTCTCGCTTAGGTCCGGCTCATCCTCGGGTTTTACTAGTGGGTACTGCTCGTGACGTAGCGCGGCCTACGCCGGGCTCGAAGAGCATGCGCTAGGGCATACGTCAGGTCTCGTGCATGCATTGCACGTGTCCAGTCTGCACTCATCCGTGTCGCACCCTGTCCGGCACAATCTCTGTTTGCATCGCTGGCGCTTCGCAACCTTCGAGGCCGGCCACGTCGCATGACAGCGCGGCCTCATCCAGCCGCCGATATATCGCCAGTAACTCATCTTAACACTAGCCGCCGCCGCTTTAAATAGTGTCGGGTCGATCGGCCGCCGTGGCTGAGTGTCGCTGGTGGCTGGTCGACCGGTGCCCACGCACACGACACCACTTATTCATCAGCACCTCGTGCCGGCGGGCCGCCGGCGTCCGGTCAGGTCGATCATCGCCACATCGCGCCAGCCGCCGCCGCCGCAGCTCACTCGGGGCCCTGCAGCGGCCAGCCGCCGCCACAGCTCACTCGGGGCCCTGCAGCGGCCAGCCGCCGCCACAGCTCACTCGGGGCCCTGCAGCGGCCACCGCCACAGCTCACTCCGCCGCCGCCACAGCTCACTCGGGGCCCTGCAGCGGCCAGTCGCCGCCGCCACAGCTCACTCGGGGCCCTGCAGCGGCCAGCCGCCGCCACAGCTCACTCGGGGCCCTGCAGCGGCCAGCCGCCGCCGCCACAGCTCACTCGGGGCCCTGCAGCGGCCAGCCGCCGCCACAGCTCACTCGGGGCCCTGCAGCGGCCAGCCGCCGCCACAGCTCACTCGGGGCCCTGCAGCGGCCAGCCGCCGCCACCGCGCCGCCACAGCTCACTCGGGGCCCTGCAGCGGCCAGCCGCCGCCACAGCTCACTCGGGGCCCTGCAGCGGCCAGCCGCCGCCACAGCTCACTCGGGGCCCTGCAGCGGCCAGCCGCCGCCACAGCTCACTCGGGGCCCCGCAGCGGGTGCGTGACTGGGTCGGGGCGGGGCGGCGACTGTGATTGGCCGGCGCTGACCCGCCGGCCGTGGTCACGTGCCGTGTGTCGCGTGAGGCGTTACCGCGGTGGCGGCCCGTGTCGGCGCCCGCTGGTGTTGTCACTTACTGCCGTTCCCACGGCTCACGCGTGGCTGTTGGGTGGGCGTGTCGTGAGCCGGCTCACGCGTGGCTGTTGGGTGGGCGTGTCGTGAGCCGGCTCACGCGTGGCTGTTGGGTGGGCGTGTCGTGAGCCGGCTCACGCGTGGCTGTTGGGTGGGCGTGTCGTGAGCCGGCTCACGCGTGGCTGTTGGGTGGGCGTGTCGTGAGCCGGCTCACGCGTGGCTGTTGGGTGGGCGTGTCGTGAGCCGGCTCACGCGTGGCTGTTGGGTGGGGCGTGTCGTGAGCCGGCTCACGCGTGCTGTTGGGTGGGCGTGTCGTGAGCCGGCTCACGCGTGGCTGTTGGGTGGGCGTGTCGTGAGCCGGCTCACGCGTGGCTGTTGGGTGGGCGTGTCGTGAGCCGGCTCACGCGTGGCTGTTGGGTGGGCGTGTCGTGCCGCGGCAGTTGCTAGCTCCATCGCAGAGCCGGCTCGAGTGCAGGGCACGCGGAGGAAGTGCCCGCGATCGACACTTCGGCTGAAAATGGTGCAGTAATTCGCACCTCGTTCGCCGCCAGTAACGTGTTTGGAGATCGACAAAGGGCAAAGCAAAACCAATTGAAAGGGGTGCCAGTTTTTGCAGGACTATCAATACTGAGGATTTTTTAATTTAGGGTATATGCCAGCTATGCGGCCTGTTTTAGCATATTTCCACGGGGTTGTCAGCACTTCAACACTAAGGTATCCCCATATATTCTTATTTACATCTGCCTTTCTTTGCTCATATGCCATTTTAAAGTTCCTCAGTCATCGCGGGACCATTTCAGGTCTGGGGACGCCCGAGGCCGACAAGGCACCCTGAGCACCGGAAGATCTCCCCAAGACATAGATGGGCGCCACCAGGCATGAAAGGGTGTCGCCATGGCCACGAGATTGAAGTCTCGGAGGCGCCCTTCCTTGGGTGTCAATCAAGAACTGAAGGGCGCCTTTGTAATATTTTAGCATTGAGGAAACCCTGGACCATATTTTCTTTGCATAAACCATCATCGACGCCATGCTAACCGTAAGGTAACATGCGACTGAGCGTTAGCCAGTAGGACGCCCTTCACGCCCAAGGGGAGTTCGAACCGACCTTCTGCAACCGCCAACAGTGCACACGGGGCTGGCCAGGTCTTCGGCTACCGATCTCCAATAATTAGAATCGTGCTGCAGCTGACATAAAAGAGTCAGTGAGTGCCGCCTGCTGTTGGAAGGGGGCGTGGTGATGGTTGGAATCCCTGAGTCGGAATTGGCTTGTATTGATTCAGTTACCCGTGTTTGTACTTGTACTGCATTACTCGACTCATTGACTGTAAGCCAGTGATATTGGCACAAACTATGAAAAGCTACGAAGTGGAGATCGTACGAAATACATGACGATGATGATGATGGCTCAAGACCCCCCCCCAAGCGCCATTGTCGGTCGCCGATTGGAGCTACCTCTGGTCCACGTTCGAGTGTCAAGACTCTTTCTGTTCAACTCGTGACCGTACGCTGAACAGCAGCCACAACTGTGGGCGCGGAATCGGTTAGAACCATCAGCTGCTGACTTGAACCCTCCATCGATGGCTGGAATCAATATCAATTAAATTCAAGCCCGCTATCGCATTTCCAACCGAAAAACAAGCGTTCCTCACCGACGTCCATGCCACCGTTCGGCCGCGGCGAGCCAAGACCGAGCCGCCGGCGCTGCCGCCGGCTCCTCGGACTCCGCCAGCTCCGAGTGGAAGTTCTCGCGACGGAGTGCCAGCGAGCGACGAGAACGACATCGGGGCGGCCGCTGTCCGGTCACGTGCCGCCGCGACGCCGCGGGCGGCGCCGACCGTCGGTAATCGGGTCACGGGCCGGCGAGCCGCCGCCAGTGTTGTCTCACCTGGCGGCGTCTGACGGCCGGCCGCAGGCGACCGTCCGACCGACCGTGGTCGTCGGCCAGTGTGACCTAGGCCAGTAGGTCACAGTGCCACACCCGGCTGCCACACGACGCCGCTGGTGGTCACAGTGCCACACACGGCTGCAACACGACTCCGTTGGTGGTCACAGTGCCACACCCGGCTGCAACACGACGCCGCTGGTGGTCGCACCACACGCAGATGCTGCCCCCAGACCCACTCGCCGTGTCGGCGTCGCTGCAACAGTGCAGGGGCGGATCCACCAATTTTTATGAGGGGGAAAGGGGCACTCATCTGGAGGAGCGTCATTTACTCGGCGGAACGCCACTGCGAAAGTCCCGGCGGAAGTTCTTGGATTCCTGTCTCTGAGTCTACTCATTCGGCAGATATCACGGAAAACCCTGGGGGGGGCACTCGAGAGCCCCTGGCCTGGCGGCGGCTGGGAAGTGTATTCATATCGAAGACCCTGACTACGATAATTCAGGACATCATGTTTGAGGTCAGACAGTTGAGCGCGAGCGGGCAGTCCCCGTCCCGTGTGGTCTGACGTGTGGTCTGACGTGTGGTCTGACGTGTGGTCTGACGTGTGGTCTGACGTGTGGTCTGACGTGTGGTCTGACGTGTGGTCTGACGCGTGGTCTGACGTGTGGTCTGACGTGTGGTCTGACGTGTGGTCTGACGTGTGGTCTGACGTGTGGTCTGACGCGTGGTCTGACGCGTGGTCTGACGTGTGGTCTGACGTGTGGTCTGACGCGTGGTCTGACGCGTGGTCCGACGTGGGTCTGACGTGTGGTCTGACGTGTGGTCTGACGCGTGGTCTGACGTGTGGTCTGCGTGGTCTGACGTGTGGTCTGACGTGTGGTCTGACGCGTGGTCTGACGCGTGGTCTGACGTGTGGTCTGACGTGTGGTCTGACGTGTGGTCTGACGCTGGTCTGACGTGTGGTCTGACGCGTGGTCTGACGTGTGGTCTGACGCGTGGTCTGACGTGTGTCTGACGCGTGGTCTGACGTGTGGTCTGACGCGTGGTCTGACGTGTGGTCTGCCGTGTGGTCTGCGTGGTCTGACGTGGTCTGACGCGTGGTCTGACGTGTGGTCTGACGTGTGGTCTGACGTGTGGTCTGACGCGTGGTCTGACGTGTGGTCTGACGTGTGGTCTGACGTGTGGTCTGACGCGTGGTCTGACGAGGACTGAATGAAGACGCGTACGGGAGGACACGGCCTGACCAGGATCATCCGGCCGAGCCAGCCTCCTTGACTGGTGTCACAGACGGTGGGAGATTCCAGCAGGTGCCGCCTCGTTGCAGTGCCAAGAATACCGGATAGATAAGTGTTGTGTTTGTGTGGGGTGTTGAACGCCTGCTGTTCGCCATTTTTGGTCTGGTTTTGGGCTAGAGGTTTTCCGCTTTTTGGGTTTGGTTTTCCGTTTCCAAGCAGGTGATGGCGGCACAGCAGTGGCTGTTTTTACTACGAGCAGTCGAGCAATAGCTGATCTGGTATTCCTGGAACCTGAAGCACACCCTGACATACCTGGAATAATAACTTAATACTGATAAGTAATCCGGAATACCTCCCCGCCCTCTTACACCTAGCAGTTTCCGTGCTGAGTTTCTGAAACGCAGAATTGCTTCGTCAGTGTACATAGCAATAGCTGACCACCACCCGTATTGGCGAGCCGCCGTACCACCGCCACCGCCAGAGTAGTGTGCCCGGCCTCAGCAGTACCACCACCACCACCACCCCCAGAGTAATGTGTCCGGCCTCAGCAGTACCACCACCACCGCCACCCCCAGAGTAGTGTGCCCGGCCTCAGCCGTACCACCACCACCGCCACCCCCAGAGTAATGTGCCCGGCCTCAGCAGTACCACCACCACCGCCACCCCCAGAGTAATGTGCCCGGCCTCAGCCGTACCACCACCACCGCCACCCCCAGAGTAATGTGCCCGGCCTCAGCAGTACCACCACCACCGCCACCGCCAGAGTAATGTGCCCGGCCTCAGCCGTACCACCACCACCGCCACCGCCAGAGTAGTGTGCCCGGCCTCAGCCGTACCACCACCACCGCCACCCCCAGAGTAATGTGTCCGGCCTCAGCAGTACCACCACCACCGCCAGAGTAGTGTGCCTGGCCTCAGCCGTATCCCCGCCACCGCCACCGCCAGAGTAATGTGCCTGGCCTCAGCCGTACCCCCGCCACCGCCAGAGTAATGTGTCCGGCCTCAGCCGTACCACCGCCACCCCCAGAGTAATGTGTCCGGCCTCAGCCCCCCGCCACCGCCAGAGTAATGTGTCCGGCCTCAGCAGTACCACCACCACCGCCACCCCCAGAGTAATGTGCCCGGCCTCAGCCGTACCCCCGCCACCGCCAGAGTAGTGTGCCTGGCCTCAGTCGTACCACCACCACCCCCAGAGTAATGTGCCCGGCCTCAGCCGTACCCCGCCACCGCCAGAGTAATGTGCCGGCCTCAGCAGTACCACCACCACCGCCAGAGTAATGTGCCCGGCCTCAGCCCTACCACCACCACCGCCACCCCCAGAGTAATGTGTCCGGCCTCAGCAGTACCACCACCACCCCCAGAGTAATGTGTCCGGCCTCAGCCGTACCACCACCACCGCCAGAGTAATGTGTCCGGCCTCAGCAGTACCACCACCACCGCCAGAGTAATGTGTCCGGCCTCAGCCGTACCACCACCACCGCCACCCCCAGAGTAATGTGTCCGGCCTCAGCAGTACCACCACCACCGCCAGAGTAGTGTGCCTGGCCTCAGCCGTATCCCCGCCACCGCCACCGCCAGAGTAATGTGCCCGGCCTCAGCCGTACCCCCGCCACCGCCAGAGTAATGTGTCCGGCCTCAGCCGTACCACCGCCACCCCCAGAGTAATGTGTCCGGCCTCAGCCGTACCCCCGCCACCGCCAGAGTAATGTGTCCGGCCTCAGCCGTACCACCACCACCGCCACCCCCAGAGTAATGTGTCCGGCCTCAGCCGTACCCCGCCACCGCCAGAGTAGTGTGCCTGGCCTCAGTCGTACCACCACCACCCCCAGAGTAATGTGCCCGGCCTCAGCCGTACCCCCGCCACCGCCAGAGTAGTGTGCCTGGCCTCAGCAGTACCACCACCACCGCCAGAGTAATGTGTCCGGCCTCAGCCCTACCACCACCACCGCCACCCCCAGAGTAATGTGTCCGGCCTCAGCAGTACCACCACCACCCCCAGAGTAATGTGTCCGGCCTCAGCCGTACCACCACCACCCCCAGAGTAATGTGTCCGGCCTCAGCCGTACCACCACCACCGCCAGAGTAATGTGTCCGGCCTCAGCCGTACCACCACCACCCCCCCAGAGTAGTGTGCCTGGCCTCAGCCGTACCCCCGCCACCGCCAGAGTAATGTGCCCGGCCTCAGCCGTACCCCGCCACCGCCAGAGTAATGTGTCCGGCCTCAGCCGTACCCCGCCACCGCCAGAGTAGTGTGCCTGGCCTCAGCCGTACCCCCGCCACCGCCAGAGTAATGTGTCCGGCCTCAGCAGTACCCCCGCCACCCCCAGAGTAATGTGTCCGGCCTCAGCAGTACCACCACCGCCACCCCCAGAGTAGTGTGTCCGGCCTCAGCCGTACCACCACCACCGCCACCCCCAGAGTAATGTGCCCGGCCTCAGCCGTACCACCACCACCCCCAGAGTAATGTGTCCGGCCTCAGCAGTACCACCACCACCGCCACCCCCAGAGTAGTGTGTCCGGCCTCAGCCGTACCACCACCACCGCCACCCCCAGAGTAATGTGCCCGGCCTCAGCCCCCTGTAGCCGCGTCCCGAGGGCTGGCGACGCCCCTGCTTGCGACCCTGGCCGGCCGGTCGCGCTCGTGTCAAGTGAGCCGGCTCCCCCAGATGGGGGTTCGGTGGCGTAGGCTCTGGCGTCCCGTGCATCATCTGTTCGGCTTTGACGGCTGACAGTTCCTTTTCCAGCATTTCTCTTTTTGGCGTGGGCTCTTATACCTAGCTGTGCCCCGCCTGCTCGTATAATATTCATATCGTGAGTAGGGTGGGTCAGTATCGTGGGTATGGTGAGCGTTTGTATGGTGTCTGGTGTGTGGTGAGAGTATGATGAGTATAGAGTATCGTGGGTATGATCCATGGTTTCGGCCGTGCATACTGAGGCTGGCGGCGCCATTGCGTGCGATCGTGTAAGGAATGTCAGTCAAGCATTTCCCCCATGTTCCGCCGGCGCCCGACTGACCTTGACCTCGCTGTGACCTCGCGTTCAGTCGCACCTTATGTGTCGCTGGATCTGGACATGTGTGACTTCACATAATGCACAAAAAGAAACCTGGCGAATGGGATTGGCATTTACAACGTAATGTTAAATTGTGCATTGAACTTTGAATTTGCATTAGCTTAAAAATAGACCCGATGGTCGCCTGCATTTTCATCGGGTTGGAATCTAACTGCCTCTGGTCTTCCAGCGGGATCGACCCTTCGCCCGCCGCGTCGGCGAACGAAGGATTGCAAAGGATCGAATTCCCTCTGAATGAATTCTTGGCTGCGCGCACAGATCAGGCCCTGAGTCCCGCCAATAGATTTCGTAAAACGACACCCCCAGTCTAAAGTAGGAGAGTGGTCGCTTTCAGTTGGAGAGGGGCTGTAGTAAGTCGGAGATGGCTTCGGAAGTCAGAGAGATGGCGCATAAAATCCGAGAGGGTCGTCTTCCTTGCTTGTGGGGGACGATCCCCACAGGGAAGTGACTGTGGGGAGCGCGTCCCCCACGTCCACCGTGGTGCCGCCGCCGTTGGATTGAGTGATGGGGTGGTGTAGTCGATGGGGTGGTGTAGTCGATGGGGTGGTGTAGTCGATGGGGTGGTGTAGTCGATGGGGTGGTGTAGTCGATGGGGTGGTGTAGTCGATGGGGTGGTGTAGTCGATGGGGTGGTGTAGTCGATGGGGTGGTGTAGTCGATGGGGTGGTGTAGTCGATGGGGTGGTGTAGTCGATGGGGTGGTGTAGTCGATGGGGTGGTGTAGTCGATGGGGTGGTGTAGTCGATGGGGTGGTGTAGTCGATGGGGTGGTGTAGTTGATGGGTGGTGTAGTCGAAAGTTCAAGCACCAAGCTTAGCGTATCAAATACGCAAACAGAGGCATGCTGGGAAATGCGAAGTGAAAGAACACGATCCTTCTGCTTTGTGCTGACCTTTTGATACCGTGACAGCCTTCAATTTTCCTCACTCGATATCTGTTGCGGTCAGATAATGGGCTTTATATATGATCAACACATAATATCATTTTCCGTGCGTATGTGCTCGGTGCGCGTTTTCCATGGTCAGGGTACAGGTTCCAATATCCAGAGTCACATAAATTGCACCATATACGTTCGGACATTTGAGCCATCCCAATCATTTTCATAAAATAACACCCCTGGAGCGTGATCACATAGTAGTGACTTCAGAGAGCTATCCAAAAATGTAATATTTAAGCAAGCGCACCAAACCACGGGCGTAGCGTGGACAAGATATGGTGCCAAAACCATCGTTCGGTCATTTCCTTATAATGAACGCAGTAGCCTAACTGTAGAAGAAGTTCCGGGGCCATGGCCTTCGGAATATCAAAGCGAGCCATATCAGTTCACCAAGCAGTCAGTTACAAGAGTGCTGGCTATCGCCTCAAGCGTCGGGTTGGTCGCGAAATTTTGACGGTTTTGCAGCTCCAGATTGTTCTCTACCGTAATTATAATATCGGCTTCGCTCTCGCCGGGCCGGAGGAGGAGATCTCCCGAGAGCCTCCTCAATATTTTTTTCCCGCGATGGGGATCAAATGAGGAGACACAGAGACACGAACAATTCAGTCAGTGCCTTCTTGTGCACCTGGTTTGCTTATATCATGCAAGTTTCAGGTCAAGGTCATCAAAGGCAATTGACTCGGGACAGGTCAATGAGAGTGATGTTCTACAATCTGCAAAGTGCGGTCATTCGGAGTAGTTGCGACATTTCAGGCCCCCACCTACGGGACTGAGGCGAACCACCACTTGGCTCGTATGGGGTCCTACGGGCCCGTCCTCTCCTTCGGGGTATTAGGACCAAAGAGACGTGTTGGCTCCTCACCACAGCTGGCACCATGCGACAGGGAACCTCAACCTCCAGGACTCTGGCAACACCGTGGGACGGGTCGAGTGGATGCGACTATCCCGATAATACTGAGCGGACGGATAGACGAGAGGAAGCTGACCAATTCGCTCGTGACTGGAGAATGGTGGAGTTACCGGGGCCGAGATGGGATCTGCACAATGGCGTTGACATGGGGCGGGAGCAGGAATGGAGCGAGTAGCCCCCGGAAACACCTCCGTGTTTTCACCTCACTACTCGGGGCGTCTGTGTTAACCCGAGGGAGTGCCATTTTTCTGGCCAGCCGAACAACGATGGCTGACCCCACTGCAGGGATGTTCCGCTCCAAGACACGTCGGCGTGGCACAGAACTGAACATACGAGAAGCGCCGACTCCTCGCGGTGGAAAATCATTCAGGCGACATTGTATGTTGAGGCGATATCCTCACGACTCACGCCGAATGGCCAGCATATATCAAGGAAGCGGGTGCGCAGGAGCCAGTGAAGATCATGGTCAAGTCTGCTTTGAACCGGCTTCTCGTGCGAGAGGCTGTGCCGGCGTCGCCGGGCGCCGGCCGGCACCCTGACGATACGTCTGGCAGCGCCTCAGCTGCTGAGTCCGCGCGGCGGCTGTTGCCATGGCGACACGTCTGGTACCGCCTCAGCTGCTGGGTGGGTGCGGCGGCTGTTGCCATGGCGACACGTCTGGTACCGCCTCAGCTGCTGGGTGGGTGCGGCGGCTGTTGCCATGGCGACACGTCTGGTACCGCCTCAGCTGCTGGGCGGGCGCGGCGGCTGTTGCCATGACGATAAGTCTGGTACCGCTTCAGCTGCTGGGTCGGCGCGGCGTCTGTTGCCATGACGATAAGTCTGGTACCGCCTCAGCTGCTGGGCGCCGCGCTTTGCAGACGATAAGTCTGGTACCGCCTCAGCTGCTGGGTCGGCGCGGCGTCTGTTGCCATGACGATAAGTCTGGTACCGCCTCAGCTGCTAGGTCGGCGCGGCGTCTGTTGCCCTGACGATAAGTCTGGTACCGCCTCAGCTGCTGGGTCGGCGCGGCGGCTGTTGCCATGACGATAAGTCTGGTACCGCCTCAGCTGCTGGGTCGGCGCGGCGTCTGTTGCCATGACGATAAGTCTGGTACCGCCTCAGCTGCTAGGTCGGCGCGGCGTCTGTTGCCCTGACGATAAGTCTGGTACCGCCTCAGCTGCTGGGTCGGCGCGGCGGCTGTTGCCCTGACGATAAGTCTGGTACCGCCTCAGCTGCTGGGCGGGCGCGGCGGTTCGCTGGTGACGCACGTGGCGAGCTATCGGAGTGCCGGAGTGGGTGTCTGCCCCGCCGAGCGCCCGGGAACCACGCCGCCAGCGCGGCTGCGGCCCGTGGTGGCCGAGGAGAACCAGCACTTGCGTGCTGACGTGTATTCAGACGAGTTGGTGCGTCGGTACGGCGCTGGCAGTGCCGGCCACGCAGGTCTGTGTGTGATGAGCACAGCCGACTCGCCGGGGACCGGCTGCTCCTGGTCTGGTGCACCGCCGCTCTCGGGAGCGCGCGGCGCGCGGACGGAGTTTCGCCCGAGTGCGGCCGGTCGGGCGCAGGTCGAGCTCAAGCTGAAGAAGCTCCCTCAAGCTGAAGGAGCTTGAGCTCCTTGAGCTCCCTCAAGGAGGGAGCTCAAGCTGAACAAAGGGCCGCTGGCCTGATGAAGGGGCCCAAGCTGCTAAAAGAGGGGGCTCCGAGCGGACGGAGAAGGCCCGGAGTCGACGGGGGGGCCCGGACAGAACGTGCAGGGCCGCTGTGCCGGCTTTGGCTCACGCTGCTGGAGAAGATACCAGAGCTGACAGTCGGCTTCAGGCAGATGAAGAGGCCCCCGAGCTACGAAGACGTCCCGAGCCCAAGAGTGGTTGACGGTGCGACATAATAGGCCCCTAAGTTCATGGAGGGTCCCGGGATGCTAAAAGAGCAAGCGAGAGGGAAAGCCAGAGAGGGCCCTTGAGCCCTCTTGATGGTAGATACCTTTTGACAGAGGAGGTCCCTACCGCAAAATTGACAAACAATTGAAACAAGACAATTTTCTTGCAGCAATATTAAGGTTCGAAGCAAAGCGATTTACTCCTGACAGCATAGTTGTAATTACCTTATTACACCAGATTATACTATGCGTGTAAACAATTGTGTTTCATGCAAATTTATGGCAATGCAGCCCCGGGAAGAACTTCGGACAAAACTCCTGAGGGTGGGAGGAAGGGGAGGAGCTAGCAACGCTAGCATTGGTGATGACAAAGAAGAGGGAACGACCCTTTGGGTAGCATGCTAAAATTCGAACCTATTTGGTGCTGGCGGAGGGCTCCAACTTCTAAAAGAGGTTGGTACACCATAGGAGGAGTTGACTAGCTCTTTTTTGGGGGGAGTTTTCGAGTCCTTCAATACCCCGCCTCGAGTCACTATGATGTTGGACTTAGCATGGAATTTGAACGGCGAAGCATTTTCTTTGAAAGCAACAGATGCAACGCCTCATTTCTTGTTCTTCAAAGGTCTGCAATTGCAGCGAAGTCTATCTCCACAGCGGTGTGTGCGACCGTGCCGATTGATGCAACATCTTCACGCTTTTTATCCCACATACTATTTACTGTTTATTTCCTCCCTCCTTTGACTGCATTCCTCAGATATTTCACACGGATCCCTATGAAATTTTCCCTCTCCAAGCATCACCCACACCTGAGAGCCTGATAATTAACTCGTATTTTATTCCCCCTTGAAAACCACCGTTGCAGGGAGACGTCGGTGGACATCATCATCTATTCTGGTTCTACCGTATTAATATTGTGGGGTTTAGTATTATTCACCGAGGTGTCGTTACATATATAATATATGTACACACACACACACACACACACACACACACATATATATATATATATATATATATATATACACACACACACACACATACACACATTTATATATATATAAAAACTGATGAAAACTAGCGGGTTAACACATATATATATATATATATATATATATATATATATATATATATATATATATATATATAAACTGATGAAAACTAGGTGCGGGTTAAAATATCTATATTAAACCCGCATACAGTTTCAGTACAACATCGTACCGTCCCCAGTGCCACGTTGCGACATACGTTCGCCACACTCGACAATAAAAGCAAATCATGCTAAGCTGAAAATCAGGTGTCAATCGAAGCTGTCTAGGACGCCTTCGATTAAACACAGCTAAGTAACTACGCATCGAATAATCTAACGGGCGAATCCCAGGCCTGGGCAACAGCAATCAGCTGCTGGGGTGTCGTTTAGCTACATATATGACGCATATGGCGATTGCGATCAATATTAGCCTTTTATCTTTGCGCGCGCCAAGTTTACCAATTACAGTTCAGCAAGTTCACCAAGTTTCACCAATTACACCAAAAAATTAGAGGAGAAGGAAACAAAGGGTAATGTTAAATGGATGTAAATCTGATTGGAAGGATGTTGTGAGTGGACTACCACAGGGCTCTGTTCTAGGGCCACTTCCCTTTATCATCTTTGTGAATAACATTGAGGTAGGGCTGAGGAATAGAGTGTTCAAATTTGCTGATGACATCAAGCTGGTATGAGTGGCAAACAGTTGTGATCAATCTATAAATATTCAACTAGACTTGGAGGACCTAAAAAAGTGGGCTGATCAATGGCAGATGTCTTTCAACTATGACAAGTGTAAGGTTATGCATCTGGGGTCTGGAGGTGAGACTTTCAGATATACAATGGGAGGGAGGGAACTGGATGTTATTGAAGAGGAAAGGGACTTAGGTGTGCTGGTTTCAAAAGACCTTAAAGCAGAAAAGCAATGTAGCTCAGCTAGGAACAGGGCACTCAGAATGCTGGGACTCATTAATAGAAGTGTGATGTATAAGAGCAAGGAAGTCATGAAAAAAAACTGTACTTAGCATACGTGCGACCCCACTTGGAATATTCTGTACAAGCTTGGAGCCCCTACCTAGAAAAAGATATAGACAAGTTAGAGAGAGTGCAGCGCAAAGCAACTAGACTCATCAGTGGAATAGGTAACTTAGAATATGGAGAAAGGCTTGTGGCATTAGATATGTACTCACTCAAGTATAGGAGATTAATGGGGGACATGATTGAAATGTACCAAATTGCTAAAGGACTAGATCAGGTAAATTTAAATGGCGCTCTTCAGTTTAGAGTATCACATAGGGGTCATCAATTCAGGTTAGACAAGTTGAGGTGTTGGACAGTTAAGCGACAACAGGTCTTCAGTCAAAGGGTTGTTGATCAGTGGAATGGGCTGCCTGCTGATGTTGTGGGGAGTTCATCATTGAATGTATTTAAAAGTAGGGTGGATACATTTTTTAGACAGGAAAATCTTGTTTTTGAGTTTTAATTTGTGACGGATGGGGTGAGATGTATGTTAAGTAAGTGTGCACGGCACGGGCATGGATGCAGTTTGAAAATTATTGATAAGGCATTCAATCCACATGTGTTAAGAGAGATCAGGGGAATAGGGCTGGAAAGCTAGGGTAGATAGGCATTGATAGGTGTGTGGGATATTGGAGGACTTGTTCTTCAGGATGTGGGATGGTTGGGGAGGTCTTTTTACCAGGCTTATATTATCTTCCATTTGCAGACTTGACTGGATGGGCCCTTGGGTCTCTTATTAAGTCTAAACGCTTTATAACTTTATATAGGGTGTACCTAGCAGTGGATTCAGCACCTTCCTTCGGGATGTGATACTGATGAGATTGTCTATGGTAGCACAATGGGTATGATGGGAGGAGTTTGTAATTGTTGAGTGTGTTATGCAATAGCAAGTGAGTCTCTTATTAAGTCTAAACGCTTTATAACTTTATATAGGTGTACCTAGCAGTGGATTCAGCACCTTCCTTCGGGATGTGATACTGATGAGATTGTCTATGGTAGCACAATGGGAGTGTGTTATGCAATAGCAAGTGAATTGGTGCTAGATAGGCTGCGATATATAGCTTCCTAGGAACTTGAGATAAGGGATTGATTGGGGTGAGAGTATGAGAATTGGGGTGAAAGTATATATATATATATATATATACATATATATATAAACGAGCGATATATCTAAGCCTTCTCCAGTGGTGTAAATACCCCATAATTTTCGCTCAACTGTGACAAGAATCCAACAGATTTTCAATTGGGTAAATTTCCTCGCTTTCATTCCCTTCTCCCTCCCCCCACGATTTTGAACATTAGGCCACGAGCCCATGATTTTTAGGACGACGGTCCTACGCTGAGGAATCTTCCCAACAGTTGGGATAGGTTATTTGGACTCGGCATAGGAATTATCACAGACACATAAGACCGCACAGATACACTTATTAGGATAAACAGCACACACGCTGTTTTCACATTTCAAAGGATGTTGCCGTTGGTGATCATCAGGCCACAGTCCTCGATGTACACGGTGCATAATAGGCGTAGGGACGGGGGGGGGGCGGCATGGCCCACCCACTTCTAAAAGTGTGTGGGGGGGGGGCAACAATGGTAGCTGGCCCTCCCACTTTTGAGGCATTTACATTTCCTAAAAAGCAGCATGCACACATTTGAATATGTGAAAATTCCCTGCAATCCATAACTAAGTAAAAGCTGCACATATCACATCGTAACACTTCATTTTTTAAGTCATGCACACTTGGACATGACCTTACAACAATGCAACTACTTCAAGAGTTGATGTAATGCAACGTATTCACACCCTATATTATGTTACGAAAAGACTATGAAGCAGATAATGTGCCAGCCAGTACAAATATACATTCATGCTAGTTAGTTATTTTGGGCTTTACGGCTCATCGACTATGTTGATCATATAGCACATTCATACTAGAGTTTCACTGTGATTCTTTGACTGTTAACATATTTCACATTTATTTCATTAATATTGCCTACAGTAGACAATTATGAAGGCTGAAAGGCAGGAACGTAAGACAATGAAGGTAAGACATACAATTTGGAAGTGCAAGTTACTTGCCTTGATATTGCATAGCCATGTATTATATATGGCCTTTGTCCTAGCTTTTGCACATTTTAATGGATTTTCACAGTTGGGCACAGCACACAAATATTCAACATTCTGAGTGAGACGTCTGAGCATTATTGGTGCTGCCATCCAACATAGCAAAATACTTATTTCCATCATTTATCATGGTAGCATGCGTACAATAATGAAGTCCACACTCTATTATATCAACTTCAAGTGCGAGAACGCCTCTCAGAATTTCAGAATCCCACGAGAGGATTAGGCACTCGTGATGTGACCTAACAACGTCTCATGAGGAATGATATGAAGAGTGATGATGTGACGAGTGACGAGTGATGCTTGTCAGGTCACATGACAAGCATGGCAACTGACCCAAGTGTATCTTCAGCTGGGTAACTGCGTAGTGGCATTGACAGCACGTTAAACATTGAATTCAAATTATGTCGTTCAACAGAAATGGTTCGGTCCGATGGTGGGCTCATGGTATATGTCAAAATCTCTGCTTAGCAAAGACTTTGATCCCAGAATCTATTCAATGAAGACATTTTGATTAAAACTACTAAAACACCGAATTACAACCGAGACTACTGGCAAGGCTATTCATCGCCCGGTGATATGTGAGTCCAGGCTCAGATTTAAGAACCCCGAACCGAAGGGGTACCCCGTACCGAGGGGAGGGGGGGCATTGGAGCAGTCCCCCTGAGAGGTTGTGGGCCCCCAACAATCGCGACGGGGTTCGGAAAAATAGCCTAGCCTAACCTAGCATGACCTGACCTGAGTACACCGCACTTGATCTGGCCTACGCTACCCTTTAACAATTTCTTTTCCATACTCCATATAACACAGCTGTAATTCCCGGTATACAGCGTAAGTTACATTTAGCTATACAATATTTGGTGCGGTAGTTTGGCTGGCGTGGCAGCACGTGCGACGCTACAATTTTCGACCGATGAAGTTGGCTCCGGCAAACTCACCGATCCATCGATGCCTTTGGAGCCGGCGAAGAAGGCATAAATTGATGTTTGGTAATGTCTCAGTGCAGCCTTGATTGTATGAAAAGAAGGGAAACCCGTGGAACAAAACGGAAGTGGGTAGTGGGTCGGCATGGAACAAAAGTGGGTATTGGGTCGGTAGGGAACGGAAGTGGGTAGTGGATCGGTAGGGAACAGAGGTGGGCAGTGGGTGGGTAGAGAACAAGTGGGTAGTGTGCCGGCAGGGAATGGAAGTGGGTGGTGGGTCGGTAGGGAACAGAAGTGGGTAGTGGGTCGACAGGGAACGGAAGTGGGTAGCGGGTCGGCAGGGACCGGAATCCAAACACGGGGCGAGGAATGTGTAACGGGGCCAGAGGAACGGGTAACGGGCCTGGGGTGCGGTGCCGCGGAACATGGACGGGCGGATCATAGTCGGCCCGGACGGTCGGGAACAGGACATGTCGCCGAACAGGACCGGGGACCTGACCGGGGTACTTAGCCTGTGAAGCGCAAAGAGCGGGACCGGCGAAAGTTCTCAGAGCAGGGGTCTTGGAACCGCCCTCAAATCAGACTCGAGAATGACGGTGGTACGCATACTACAGGCATGACGGACCACAAAATTGTGAACCTCTGGCGGCCTGAAAATTGATCATGGGTAAACTTACGTGATCTCCATTTCCAGATGATTATTTTCCAGTGACATTTATATTCTCTGAGAGTTGCACAGTACTTAGGTAGTGGACGAGAGGGGTACTTCCCCTGGGTCGGTTAAGTCCTAAAGTTCACAGGTCAGATCAGTTGACAGGTTGGCGCTGGTACTGGATATCGGCATGACGATTGTGCATGGCCTTTTCAAAGTTTTATACTACCAACACTGGTGGCAACACTGCTTCTTGGCAATACCAAAAAGGAACTTTTGGCTAGTAGACCACATAATTAATAGACATGCTCAACCTTGTAAAGTAAAATGCATATTTATCAAGAAGTGAATCTACATAAAGACATAAAGACATAAAAGATCAGTGCAACTATGAGCCACAAGGGCCCTTCTTGGTTGTACTTTGGACACTGAACCAGTTGCCCACCAAATCTGTCGATCAACCCTCCCTGGAATACAGAAAAACAAGCCACCTATTCTTATAATGATTGTATGTGCCGTTTTTAAAGATGTTCAGTGTGTTGCTACTGACAATGGTTCCTGGCAGCTGGTTCCAGTGTTCTACTACCCTGTTGGTGAAGAAAGACTATCTTAACCTTGTCCTGCTGTGGTTAACTTTAATTTTGAATTGATGACCTCTAATTGCATCATTTCTGTTAAATTAAAACATTTCCCTGAGATATCCCTGTTCCTGACCATGAACAAATTTAAAAACCTCGATGAGATCTCCTCTCAGCCTTCTATATCTAAGTGAAAACATATTCAATTTCTTCAATCTTTCCTCATATGCCAGGTTGCCTATACCATTAACCATTTAGGTTGCCCTCTTTTGTACTCTCTCTAAAAGCCAACAATCTTTCTCATAACTAGGGGACCAAGCTTGGACACAGTATTCCAAATGTGGCCTGACATATGCACAGTAAAGCTTCCTGATGACCTCCTCACATGTTCGCGCTCCCGGAACTATGACGGTGCTGAATTGGGCTAGTGGTCCTATTGCATGCTCTTTACCGTCCCTGGGGGTTGCAACAAACGGTGAGGGCTCCCATGTCGGCACAGTATTTCAAATTGGATTCACGCTCGCAAACTTCAGCTGTCGGCTGCAACAGCTACGACTTCCTGGACATGACATACGACCGCCGGCACTGTAGCTGTGCCGGCAGGCTGCTTCGTCTCCGATGCTATCGCTTTCGCCGACAGCAACCGCAGCTGTTGACCCGGCGTTGGAGCCGTCGGCAGGGGTCCAGCGACATTGTCCAACGTCACTCCGGCAGACGGCCAATACCGGTCACCGGTCTGGGTCGCACGTGTCCCCAGCATCTGACGGCAAGGCCGTCTCTGGCGATGTCTGCGATGTCTACGGTGTCTGGCGATGCAGCGTCGGAAAATGACCTTTTCGAAACCTTGGCCATCCAAAGAATGATACACTCCCCAAAAAAATCGACTCCTTACGTTGCCAGATGAAGACATGCTTGACTAGCAACCTCAGCTAGATGTCATTATCCGATAGTGACTAGTTGGATGGAGAGGAAGCAGCATGCTCTGCGGGCATATAGAATATGGTGACCTATGGCTGATAATGTGATCCACTTCCAGTCCTGGCGATCATCATCTTGTTCAGCCATACTGGATCCTTGCCACAGAAACCTTGCAACATCATTGCGGATAATGCACATTTGTTAGTGCAGGTCATCTGCAGAAACATTCCAAGAGGAGGCAGGAGTGGAGCCGAAAATCAGACGCCAGCCAGATTGGAAGCAATACAAACTTGCTAGCATGCACACAATATGACAACAGATGCTAACATCTGGATCACTCTGCAGTTTGCAATGCGATGTCAGCCGCCTGACACATCTGGCGATGCCGCATTACATACCTGCATTGGTGTCGTAGCACTTCATATATCATATATATACTAGTCCTCATATATCCATAATCACTGATTCCTCTTCCTAAAAAAGTTAACTTCATTGAGTTTTCATCAAGGACATTTTTGTTTTATATGAAAATTTGGCGAGTGTATCGAGAGAGAACATTACAATTGGTGGTCCGGTAGGCAGGAAACTAGCGGCCACACCCACACACGATGTTAGCATCCCCAGCTAATTTCCATCTAATTTATTTCATCTAAGCTAATCCCTACAAAGCTATAGTAATGCGCGACAAACCCAATGGTACACTTTACCTGGTGGCAATGCACCTGCACAACAATGTACCTGCGCACGTACACGGCGGCACCAGGGAGTTCGGTAATCGCTGTAGAACCACTGACCAACCGAGGCACTCAGTCGATGTGTGTTTGCTCATTAAAATTGTATCTAGCTGCCTTCGCGCTGGAAGCATGTCCAGTCCATTAGGGAAATTATGGCACCCGGTCGTACATTGCCCACTCGTAATCTGCATTCAAAACCCACCTCTGACGTATATGAGACACGAGAGCCTCATCAGCACGACGAGCTCCATATTCCGGCACGCGCGTGCAGGATGTGTCTGCGGAATGACGTAGGTGGAGAGACGGATGCGCCGGTGAAAAGCGGTCATGAGGCCGCGTGGTGCATACCGAATTAGTGCTTTCCATGGCCAGCCCTACGGCCAGCATTGGAAGCAGTCAGTTTCAAAGAGCGATCCGACAGATGGTTGTATGCACGTTCGATTTCGTGGTTGATAATGACGACAGCGAGCACATCACACACCTACAGATCGCCCATGCGACGTCACATATTTACCGATTGCAGCACGTGACGTCACAACAGACGGCAGCATGAACCTGCAGCCTGCAGATCGCCACGTGTGACGTCACAAATCCACGCCGCAGACCCACAGGTAGCCACGTGCGGCGTCATGGGCTCACAGGTAGCTGCGCGTGGTCGCACGTCCGCAGAACGCCACGTGCGACTCGGCCGGCACGTGTACAGACCGGCACGTGTGACGTCCGAGGCCCGCGCAATGCCACACGTGCGGTACTGGTGCGGGGCGGCCACTGCACCATCCAGTGGGCGCCGAGTGACGCCAACTGTGTGCACACAGACACCGCGTCGCCGTGCCACAGCCGATGCCATCGGCCACATTGGCCATGTGGTACATTCCCGGTACGGGTGAGAATGCGCCGACATGGCGCGCACCGCAAGTATCGGCCACGTCAGCCAGGCGTACGTGTTTCGTGCGGCGAAGCCCCGGCTTCGGCCGACGGCTTCCGTTCCGCCCGATCGGATACCCAATTCGACACGATTCGGATCGAACTGGCTCCGGTCGGAGCGGGCGGTTCGCACGCCGCCGAAACACGGCACGTGCAACGCGGCGTGGCGGTCCGTGGAACAGTCGGCCGACTGCAGAACTGGCACAGCACAAACAGCCAATCACAGCGCCGGCTCGGGCCAGCGCCGAGGCATCGTCTCTGACCGTGACGTCAGCCTGCATCAACTTGTGTTTGATTCGTCGGCTCGTGTTGTCGATCGGCTGGCGGCGTGCTCGGAACACCCGAGTTTGCGCATCGGGTTGTGACGCGCTCAGCTGCGCCGGTAGCAGACAAACCGACGCCACCGTCTCGCGCTGGACGATTATGGAAAGCGAAATGTCATGGCGGGTGACGAGGTTTGAACCTGAGACCTTACAGTTATGATGTAGATGCGCTGTCCGAAGTGCCATCCGATGGGGTTTGAAGGAGCGCAGCCAACCAAATTGCCGTTTCTGGTTGTGTTGGTTGACAGAACATGGGCATAGTGACAACTTGGAAGTAGCTCTTGTTGGTTCAAGCTCGGAGCAGGTACTGAGTTCTTTGCCCGACAGGAAAAGCCAGCAGGCATGTGTATAACATTGGAAATGAGCATAAGGCCAACAGCACGGAATGCTGCGAAACTCAGAATTGTCTGCTGAACTGTTCAATATTTAGTTTGATTATCGCTTCCAAACATGGCCCAGTTCGTCACCACGTACACCCGCAGTAAGCCGTCAGAAGCACCAACGTACAGAGCTGACATGGCCCACCATCCACCAACTATCGCCGAAAATACCCTGTGTCTTATCGTCCAAGTGGATCCTGCCACACCGACACCAGCGATTGAAAAAAATACACGAAGCCAGAGCCATCGGCAGTGCTGTCGCTCAGTGTCGACCTGTACCGAACGAACACAACACACTGGCGACATACATACCGCCAGACGCGCCTGGTCCGTGTCCGAAGCTGCCGACGGCCGTCGGCGCAGCGCTACACCGGCTCGGCGCCCGGCAGCTGGCTGCTCGGGTAGCTGTCGTCGCCGTACGCGTGGAAGGAGACGATGGCGGCGCTGTCCTGCTTGGCGGCGCCCCTGCACGTCGCCCGGCGGATGATGAGCTTGAAGGCGGTGCGGAAGTCCTGGCTGAAGCAGGCGTACAGCGCCGGGTTGATGGCCGAGTTGCAGTAGCCGAGCCAGAAGCAGAGCGTGAACACGGTGTCGCTGAAGCAGCGCTGGCAGAACGGCCGCGCCAGGTACAGCGAGAAGAAGGGCAGCCAGCAGAGCACGAACACGCCGATCAGCACGGCCAGCGTCTTGGCCGCCTTCGTCTCGACACGAAACCGCTTGGCGTGCGCCTTCAGGTTGAGCTTGTTGACGCCGATCTTGAGCCGGCAGTCGGGCTCGGGCTCGCCGGGCTCGTGCGCCGGCGAGGTGGGCGCCGAGCGGGCCGTCAGCCGCGGCGATGGCGGCAGCAGGCGGGCGGTGCTGTCGGACGGAGAGCGGCCGGCGGCCGGCGGCAGTAGCGCCGGCGACAACGCCGGCGACGACGCGGGCGACCAGGCTGCGGGGTCGGGCAGCCGGCGGTGGCCGCGCGCCGCCCGCTCCGCCGGCCGACGCCTCGACGACGGCCGGCGCCGGCCGGCCTCGGCCGCGCCGAGCAGCGGCGGCGAGCGGTCCGACACGGTGCGCCCGATCGGCACGGGCGCCGCCGGGGAGTCGGGGCGCCGCCGGGCGTCCGGCGGCGCCAGCAGGCCGCCGGCGCGCTGCGAGCCGGCGCCGCTCGCGCCGCAGCGGGCCGTGCCGGCGCGCCGCAGCGGCGACGGCGACGGCGACGGCGAGCGGCGCGCGCCGCCGGCCGGCGGCACCAGCTCCTGAGCGCTGCGCGAGCGGCGGTCCGGCTCGAGCGGCGCGCCGCCGGCGGCGCCGTACGTCGAGCCGCGGCCGCGGTGGATGCGCAGCGTGACGCGCTCGGCGCTGGTGCGGCTGCGCCACGTCTCGCGGTCGATCGTCTTGAAGCCCTTGT
Source organism: Ashinkailepas kermadecensis (assembly GCA_034440615.1). Lineage (NCBI taxonomy): Eukaryota > Metazoa > Arthropoda > Thecostraca > Neolepadidae > Ashinkailepas > Ashinkailepas kermadecensis. Next base: position 185,488 of record JAOTOM010004843.1, on the reverse strand, counting down.
TGATGGAGCGCGTGGTGGACGCGGCGGCGCGGTAGATGCGCCAGTAGAAGAACAGCATGATGAGACACGGCAGAAAGAACGAGCCGACCGCCGAGTAGACGACGTAGCCGCGCTCGCTGATCAGCCGGCACTCGGTGACCGGGCAGCCGGCGTCCGGCGGCCCGGCGCCGCTCTCCGTCTGGCCGATGAGCGGTGGCAGCGCGATGATCAGCGCCACGAACCAGACGGCCGCCACGAGCGCGCGCGCGCGCCGCGTCGACATGAGGCTGGGGTAGCTGACGGGCCGCGTGACGGCCAGGAAGCGGTCCAGGCTGATGGCGCACAGGTTGAGGATGGACGCCGTGCAGCACCAGACGTCGGTGGCCAGCCAGACGGAGCACCAGGCCGGCCCGAACAGCCAGCTGCCGGTCAGCTGCAGCGTCGCCGAGAAGGGCAGCACCAGCACGCCCACCAGCAGGTCGGCCGCCGCCAGCGAGCCGATGAACAGGTGGGTGGTGGTGCGCAGGCGCGCCGACGTCGCCACAGCCACGATCACCAGCCCGTTGCCGGTCACCACGACGATGTTGAGCAGCGCCAGCGCCAGCACGGACGCCACGTCACCGGCTGCCGACCAGTCGACCCGGCCGCAGCCGGACGCCGCCTCGGGCGGCACCGAGGTCATGGCGGTGTCACAGCGCCGTGATCGGTGGGGTCGGCACGCGACGCCGCATCCCGGCAGGCCACCGCAGCCACAACTCCCAGACTGAAGAGCCCTGCCGACAGCAGCGTGCTGGGGTCGGCGACCACAGCGTGTCGTCGGAACTGCGCCCGAGCGTGGCGGACGGCGGCACCGGCGAGACAGCGCGCCTGACCGCACCTCCGTCGGCGCCCGCCGCCGAGCAGCGAGTGACAGCGTCGCCGCCGACGGCCGCCGCGTCGACCGCGACGCAGGCCGGCACCGGACAAACAGTGTCCGGCCGGCATGCGAGACGCTGCACGCCGGCCGTCGGCAATCGAACCCGCCGTCCGGCGCCACCCGACCACCGCAACTGGCCGTCAGACACCACCCGACCACCGAAACTGGCCGTCGGGAGCCACCCGACCACCGCAACTGGCCGTCAGACACCACCCGACCACCGCCACTGGCCGTCAGACACCACCCGACCACCGAAACTGGCCGTCGGGAGCCACCCGACCACCGCAACTGGCCGTCAGACACCACCCGACCACCGCAACTGGCCGTCAGACACCACCCGACCACCGCAACTGGCCGTCAGACACCACCCGACCACCGCCAACTGGCCGTCAGACACCACCCGACTACCGCAACTGGCCGTCAGACACCACCCGACCACCGCAAACTGGCCGTCGGGCGCCACCCGACCACCGCAACTGGCCGTCAGACATCACCCGACCACCGCAACTGGCCGTCAGACACCACCCGACCACCGCCACTGGCCGTCAGACACCACCCGACCACCGCCAACTGGCCGTCAGACACCACCCGACCACCGCCAACTGGCCGTCAGACACCACCCGACCACCGCCAACTGGCCGTCAGACACCACCCGACCACCGCCAACTGGCCGTCAGACACCACCCGACCACCGCAACTGGCCGTCAGACACCACCCGACCACCGCCACTGGCCGTCAGACACCACCCGACCACCGCCAACTGGCCGTCAGACACCACCCGACCACCGCAACTGGCCGTCAGACACCACCCGACCACCGCAACTGGCCGTCAGACACCACCCGACCACCGCCAACTGGCCGTCAGACACCACCCGACCACCGCAACTGGCCGTCAGACACCACCCGACCACCGCCAACTGGCCGTCAGACACCACCCGACCACCGCCAACTGGCCGTCGGGCCCCCGACCACCGCCAACTGGCCGTCAGACACCACCCGACCACCGCCAACTGGCCGTCAGACACCACCCGACCACCGCCAACTGGCCGTCAGACACCACCCGACCACCGCCAACTGGCCGTCAGACACCACCCGACCACCGCAACTGGCCGTCAGACACCACCCGACCACCGCCAACTGGCCGTCAGACACCACCCGACCACCGCAACTGGCCGTCAGACACCACCCGACCACCGCCAACTGGCCGTCAGACACCACCCGACCACCGCCAACTGGCCGTCAGACACCACCCGACCACCGCAACTGGCCGTCAGACACCACCCGACCACCGCAACTGGCCGTCAGACACCACCCGACCACCGCCACTGGCCGTCAGACACCACCCGACCACCGCCAACTGGCCGTCAGACACCACCCGACCACCGCCACTGGCCGTCAGACACCACCCGACCACCGCAACTGGCCGTCAGACACCACCCGACCACCGCCACTGGCCGTCAGACACCACCCGACCACCGCAACTGGCCGTCAGACACCACCCGACCACCGCCACTGGCCGTCAGACACCACCCGACCACCGCAACTGGCCGTCAGACACCACCCGACCACCGCCACTGGCCGTCAGACACCACCCGACCACCGCAACTGGCCGTCAGACACCACCCGACCACCGCCACTGGCCGTCAGACACCACCCGACCACCGCCAACTGGCCGTCAGACCCGACCACCGCCAACTGGCCGTCAGACACCACCCGACCACCGCCAACTGGCCGTCAGACACCACCCGACCACCGCCAACTGGCCGTCAGACACCACCCGACCACCGCCACTGGCCGTCAGACACCACCCGACCACCGCCACTGGCCGTCAGACACCACCCGACCACCGCCAACTGGCCGTCAGACACCACCCGACCACCGCCAACTGGCCGTCAGACACCACCCGACCACCGCAACTGGCCGTCAGACACCACCCGACCACCGCCAACTGGCCGTCAGACACCACCCGACCACCGCAACTGGCCGTCAGACACCACCCGACCACCGCCAACTGGCCGTCAGACACCACCCGACCACCGCCAACTGGCCGTCAGACACCACCCGACCACCGCCAACTGGCCGTCAGACACCACCCGACCACCGCAACTGGCCGTCAGACACCACCCGACCACCGCCAACTGGCCGTCAGACACCACCCGACCACCGCAACTGGCCGTCAGACACCACCCGACCACCTCCAACTGGCCGTCAGACACCACCCGACCACCGCCAACTGGCCGTCAGACACCACCCGACCACCGCCAACTGGCCGTCAGACACCACCCGACCACCGCCAACTGGCCGTCAGACACCACCCGACCACCGCAACTGGCCGTCAGACACCACCCGACCACCGCAACTGGCCGTCAGACACCACCCGACCACCGCCAACTGGCCGTCAGACACCACCCGACCACCGCCAACTGGCCGTCAGACACCACCCGACCACCGCCAACTGGCCGTCAGACACCACCCGACCACCGCAACTGGCCGTCAGACACCACCCGACCACCGCCAACTGGCCGTCAGACACCACCCGACCACCGCCACTGGCCGTCAGACACCACCCGACCACCGCAACTGGCCGTCAGACACCACCCGACCACCGCCAACTGGCCGTCAGACACCACCCGACCACCGCCAACTGGCCGTCAGACACCACCCGACCACCGCCAACTGGCCGTCAGACACCACCCGACCACCGCCAACTGGCCGTCAGACACCACCCGACCACCGCCAACTGGCCGTCAGACACCACCCGACCACCGCCAACTGGCCGTCAGACACCACCCGACCCCTCAACCCCACCACCGCCACTGGCCGTCAGACACCACCCGACCACCGCCAACTGGCCGTCAGACACCACCCGACCACCGCCAACTGGCCGTCAGACACCACCCGACCACCGCAACTGGCCGTCAGACACCACCCGACCACCGCCCAACCCCCGACACCACCCGACCACCGCCAACTGGCCGTCAGACACCACCCGACCACCGCAACTGGCCGTCAGACACCACCCGACCACCGCCAACTGGCCGTCAGACACCACCCGACCACCGCCAACTGGCCGTCAGACACCACCCGACCACCGCCAACTGGCCGTCAGACACCACCCGACCACCGCCAACTGGCCGTCAGACACCACCCGACCACCGCCAACTGGCCGTCAGACACCACCCGACCACCGCCAACTGGCCGTCAGACACCACCCGACCACCGCCACTGGCCGTCAGACACCACCCGACCACCGCCAACTGGCCGTCAGACACCACCCGACCACCGCCACTGGCCGTCAGACACCACCCGACCACCGCCAACTGGCCGTCAGACACCACCCGACCACCGCCAACTGGCCGTCAGACACCACCCGACCACCGCCAACTGGCCGTCAGACACCACCCGACCACCGCCAACTGGCCGTCAGACACCACCCGACCACCGCCAACTGGCCGTCAGACACCACCCGACCACCGCCACTGGCCGTCAGACACCACCCGACCACCGCCAACTGGCCGTCAGACACCACCCGACCACCGCCACTGGCCGTCAGACACCACCCGACCACCGCCAACTGGCCGTCAGACACCACCCGACCACCGCCAACTGGCCGTCAGACACCACCCGACCACCGCCAACTGGCCGTCAGACACCACCCGACCACCGCCAACTGGCCGTCAGACACCACCCGACCACCGCCAACTGGCCGTCAGACACCACCCGACCACCGCAACTGGCCGTCAGACACCACCCGACCACCGCCAGCTGGCCGTCAGACACCACCCGACCACCGCCAACTGGCCGTCAGACACCACCCGACCACCGCCAACTGGCCGTCAGACACCACCCGACCACCGCCAACTGGCCGTCAGACACCACCCGACCACCGCCAACTGGCCGTCAGACACCACCCGACCACCGCCAACTGGCCGTCAGACACCACCCGACCACCGCCAACTGGCCGTCAGACACCACCCGACCACCGCCAACTGGCCGTCAGACACCACCCGACCACCGCCAACTGGCCGTCAGACACCACCCGACCACCGCCAACTGGCCGTCAGACACCACCCGACCACCGCCAACTGGCCGTCAGACACCACCCGACCACCGCCAACTGGCCGTCAGACACCACCCGACCACCGCACACTGGCCGTCAGACACCACCCGACCACCGCCAACTGGCCGTCAGACACCACCCGCCCCGCCGTCGGACACCACCCGACCACCGCCAACTGGCCGTCAGACACCACCCGACCACCGCCAACTGGCCGTCAGACACCACCCGACCACCGCCAACTGGCCGTCAGACACCACCCGACCACCGCCAACTGGCCGTCAGACACCACCCGACCACCGCCAACTGGCCGTCAGACACCACCCGACCACCGCCAACTGGCCGTCAGACACCACCCGACCACCGCCAACTGGCCGTCAGACACCACCCGACCACCGCCAACTGGCCGTCAGACACCACCCGACCACCGCCAACTGGCCGTCAGACACCACCCGACCACCGCCAACTGGCCGTCAGACACCACCCGACCACCGCCAGCTGGCCGTCAGACACCACCCGACCACCGCCAACTGGCCGTCAGACCCACCACCCACCCCCGTCGACACCCGACCACCGCCACTGGCCGTCAGACACCACCCGACCACCGCCAACTGGCCGTCAGACACCACCCGACCACCGCCCAGCTGGCCGTCAGACACCACCCGACCACCGCCAACTGGCCGTCAGACACCACCCGACCACCGCCAACTGGCCGTCAGACACCACCCGACCACCGCCAACTGGCCGTCGGACACCACCCGACCACCGCAACTGGCCGTCAGACACCACCCGACCACCGCCAACTGGCCGTCAGACACCACCCGACCACCGCCACTGGCCGTCAGACACCACCCGACCACCGCCAACTGGCCGTCAGCCACCACCTCCGACACCACCCACCACCACCGCCAACTGGCCGTCAGACACCACCCGACCACCGCCAACTGGCCGTCAGGACACCACCCGACCACCGCCAACTGGCCGTCAGGACACCACCCGACCACCGCCAACTGGCCGTCGGACACCACCCGACCACCGCCAACTGGCCGTCAGACACCACCCGACCACCGCAACTGGCCGTCAGACACCACCCGACCACCGCCAACTGGCCGTCAGACACCACCCGACCACCGCCAACTGGCCGTCAGACACCACCCGACCACCGCCAACTGGCCGTCAGACACCACCCGACCACCGCCAACTGGCCGTCAGACACCACCCGACCACCGCCAACTGGCCGTCAGACACCACCCGACCACCGCCACTGGCCCCCCCTGGCCGTCGACACCACCCGACCACCGCCACTGGCCGTCGGACACCACCCGACCACCACCCGACCACCGCCAACTGGCCGTCAGACACCACCCGACCACCGCCAACTGGCCGTCAGACACCACCCGACCACCGCCAACTGGCCGTCAGACACCACCCGACCACCGCCAACTGGCCGTCAGACACCACCCGACCCCCCAACTCCGTCGACACCACCCGACCACCGCCAACTGGCCGTCAGACACCACCCGACCACCGCCAACTGGCCGTCAGACACCACCCGACCACCGCCAACTGGCCGTCAGACACCACCCGACCACCGCCAGCTGGCCGTCAGACACCACCCGACCACCGCCAGCTGGCCGTCAGGACACCACCCGACCACCGCCAGCTGGCCGTCAGACACCACCCGACCACCGCCAACTGGCCGTCAGACACCACCCGACCACCGCCAACTGGCCGTCAGACACCACCCGACCACCGCCAACTGGCCGTCAGACACCACCCGACCACCGCCAACTGGCCGTCAGACACCACCCGACCACCGCCAACTGGCCGTCAGACACCACCCGACCACCGCCAACTGGCCGTCAGACACCACCCGACCACCGCAACTGGCCGTCAGACACCACCCGACCACCGCCAACTGGCCGTCAGACACCACCCGACCACCGCCAACTGGCCGTCAGACACCACCCGACCACCGCCACTGGCCGTCAGACACCACCCGACCACCGCCAGCTGGCCGTCAGACACCACCCGACCACCGCCACTGGCCGTCAGACACCACCCGACCACCGCCAACTGGCCGTCGGACACCACCCGACCACCGCCAACTGGCCGTCAGACACCACCCGACCACCGCCAACTGGCCGTCAGACACCACCCGACCACCGCCAACTGGCCGTCAGACACCACCCGACCACCGCAACTGGCCGTCAGACACCACCCGACCACCGCCAACTGGCCGTCAGACACCACCCGACCACCGCCAACTGGCCGTCAGACACCACCCGACCACCGCCAACTGGCCGTCAGACACCACCCGACCACCGCCAACTGGCCGTCAGACACCACCCGACCACCGCCAACTGGCCGTCAGACACCACCCGACCACCGCAACTGGCCGTCAGACACCACCCGACCACCGCCAACTGGCCGTCAGACACCACCCGACCACCGCCAACTGGCCGTCAGACACCACCCGACCACCGCCAACTGGCCGTCAGACACCACCCGACCACCGCCAACTGGCCGTCAGACACCACCCGACCACCGCCAACTGGCCGTCAGACACCACCCGACCACCGCCAACTGGCCGTCAGACACCACCCGACCACCGCCAACTGGCCGTCAGACACCACCCGACCACCGCCACTGGCCGTCAGACACCACCCGACCACCGCCAACTGGCCGTCAGACACCACCCGACCACCGCCAACTGGCCGTCAGACACCACCCGACCACCGCCAACTGGCCGTCAGACACCACCCGACCACCGCCAACTGGCCGTCAGACACCACCCGACCACCGCCAACTGGCCGTCAGACACCACCCGACCACCGCCAACTGGCCGTCAGACACCACCCGACCACCGCCAACTGGCCGTCAGACACCACCCGACCACCGCCAACTGGCCGTCAGACACCACCCGACCACCGCCAACTGGCCGTCAGACACCACCCGACCACCGCCAACTGGCCGTCAGACACCACCCGACCACCGCCAACTGGCCGTCAGACACCACCCGACCACCGCCAACTGGCCGTCAGACACCACCCGACCACCGCCAACTGGCCGTCAGACACCACCCGACCACCGCCAACTGGCCGTCAGACACCACCCGACCACCGCCAACTGGCCGTCAGACACCACCCGACCACCGCAACTGGCCGTCAGACACCACCCGACCACCGCCAACTGGCCGTCAGACACCACCCGACCACCGCCAACTGGCCGTCAGACACCACCCGACCACCGCCAACTGGCCGTCAGACACCACCCGACCACCGCCAACTGGCCGTCAGACACCACCCGACCACCGCCAACTGGCCGTCAGACACCACCCGACCACCGCCAACTGGCCGTCAGACACCACCCGACCACCGCCAACTGGCCGTCAGACACCACCCGACCACCGCCAACTGGCCGTCAGACACCACCCGACCACCGCCAACTGGCCGTCAGACACCACCCGACCACCGCCAACTGGCCGTCAGACACCACCCGACCACCGCCAACTGGCCCAACGGCGTCAGACACCACCCGACCACCGCAGACACCACCCGACCACCGCACGCCAGTGGCCGTCAGACACCACCCGACCACCAGACCACCGCCAACTGGCCGTCAGACACCACCCGACCACCGCCAACTGGCCGTCGGACACCGCCCGACCACCGCCAACTGGCCGTCAGACACCACCCGACCACCGCCAACTGGCCGTCAGACACCACCCGACCACCGCCAACTGGCCGTCAGACACCACCCGACCACCTCCAACTGGCCGTCGGGAGCCACCCGACCACCGCCAACTGGCCGTCAGACACCACCCGACCACCGCCAACTGGCCGTCAGACACCACCCGACCACCGCCACTGGCCGTCAGACACCACCCGACCACCGCCAACTGGCCGTCAGACACCACCCGACCACCGCAACTGGCCGTCAGACACCACCCGACCACCGCAACTGGCCGTCAGACACCACCCGACCACCGCCAACTGGCCGTCAGACACCACCCGACCACCGCCAACTGGCCGTCAGACACCACCCGACCACCGCCACTGGCCGTCAGACACCACCCGACCACCGCCAACTGGCCGTCAGACACCACCCGACCACCGCCAACTGGCCGTCAGACACCACCCGACCACCGCCAGCTGGCCGTCAGACACCACCCGACCACCGCCAACTGGCCGTCAGACACCACCCGACCACCGCCAACTGGCCGTCAGACACCACCCGACCACCGCCAACTGGCCGTCAGACACCACCCGACCACCGCCACTGGCCGTCAGACACCACCCCACCACCGCCAACTGGCCGTCAGACACCACCCGACCACCGCCAGCTGGCCGTCAGACACCACCCGACCACCGCCAACTGGCCGTCAGACACCACCCGACCACCGCCAACTGGCCGTCAGACACCACCCGACCACCGCAACTGGCCGTCAGACACCACCCGACCACCGCCAACTGGCCGTCAGACACCACCCGACCACCGCCAACTGGCCGTCAGACACCACCCGACCACCGCCAACTGGCCGTCAGACACCACCCGACCACCGCCACCGCCAACTGGCCGTCAGACACCACCCGACCACCGCCAACTGGCCGTCAGACACCACCCGACCACCGCCAACTGGCCGTCAGACACCACCCGACCACCGCCAACTGGCCGTCAGACACCACCCGACCACCGCCAACTGGCCGTCAGACACCACCCGACCACCGCCAACTGGCCGTCAGACACCACCCGACCACCGCCAACTGGCCGTCAGACACCACCCGACCACCGCCAACTGGCCGTCAGACACCACCCGACCACCGCCAACTGGCCGTCAGACACCACCCGACCACCGCCAGCTGGCCGTCAGACACCACCCGACCACCGCCAGCTGGCCGTCAGACACCACCCGACCACCGCCAACTGGCCGTCAGACACCACCCGACCACCGCCAACTGGCCGTCAGACACCACCCGACCACCTCCAACTGGCCGTCAGACACCACCCGACCACCGCCAACTGGCCGTCAGACACCACCCGACCACCGCCAACTGGCCGTCAGACACCACCCGACCACCGCCAACTGGCCGTCAGACACCACCCGACCACCGCCAGCTGGCCGTCAGACACCACCCGACCACCGCCAGCTGGCCGTCGGACACCACCCGACCACCGCCACTGGCCGTCGGACACCACCCGACCACCGCCAGCTGGCCGTCGGACACCACCCGACCACCGCCAACTGGCCGTCAGACACCACCCGACCACCGCAACTGGCCGTCAGACACCACCCGACCACCGCAACTGGCCGTCAGACACCACCCGACCACCGCAACTGGCCGTCAGACACCACCCGACCACCGCAACTGGCCGTCAGACACCACCCGACCACCTCCAACTGGCCGTCAGGAACCACCCGACCACCGCCAACTGGCCGTCAGACACCACCCGACCACCGCCAACTGGCCGTCAGACACCACCCGACCACCGCCAACTGGCCGTCAGACACCACCCGACCACCGCCAACTGGCCGTCAGACACCACCCGACCACCGCCAACTGGCCGTCAGACACCACCCGACCACCGCCAACTGGCCGTCAGACACCACCCGACCACCGCCAACTGGCCGTCGGGAGCCACCCGACCACCGCCAGCTGGCCGTCGGACACCACCCGACCACCGCCAACTGGCCGTCAGACACCACCCGACCACCGCCAACTGGCCGTCAGACACCACCCGACCACCGCCAACTGGCCTTCAGACACCACCCGACCACCGCCAACTGGCCGTCAGACACCACCCGACCACCGCCAACTGGCCGTCAGACACCACCCGACCACCGCCAACTGGCCGTCAGACACCACCCGACCACCGCCAACTGGCCGTCAGACACCACCCGACCACCGCCAACTGGCCGTCAGACACCACCCGACCACCGCCAACTGGCCGTCAGACACCACCCGACCACCGCAACTGGCCGTCAGACACCACCCGACCACCGCCAGCTGGCCGTCAGACACCACCCGACCACCGCCAGCTGGCCGTCAGACACCACCAGACCACCGCCAGCTGGCCGTCGGACACCACCCGACCACCGCCAACTGGCCGTCAGACACCACCAGACCACCGCCAGCTGGCCGTCAGACACCACCCGACCACCGCCAACTGGCCGTCAGACACCACCAGACCACCGCCAGCTGGCCGTCGGACACCACCCGACCACCTCCAACTGGCCGTCAGACACCACCCGACCACCGCCAGCTGGCCGTCGGACACCACTCGACCACCGCCAACTGGCCGTCAGACACCACCCGACCACCGCCAGCTGGCCGTCGGACACCACCCGACCACCGCAACTGGCCGTCAGACACCACCCGACCACCGCCAACTGGCCGTCAGACACCACCCGACCACCGCAACTGGCCGTCAGACACCACCCGACCACCGCAACTGGCCTTCAGACACCACCCGACCACCGCAACTGGCCGTCGGGAGCCACCCGACCACCGCCACTGGCCGTCAGACACCACCCGACCACCGCCACTGGCCGTCAGACACCACCCGACCACCGCCAGCTGGCCGTCGGACACCACCCGACCACCGCCAACTGGCCGTCGGACACCACCCGACCACCGCCGCCAACTGGCCGTCGGACACCACCCGACCACCGCCAACTGGCCGTCAGACACCACCCGACCACCGCCGCCAACTGGCCGTCAGACACCACCCGACCACCGCCACTGGCCGTCGGACACCACCCGACCACCGCCAACTGGCCGTCGGACACCACCCGACCACCGCCGCCAACTGGCCGTCGGACACCACCCGACCACCGCCAACTGGCCGTCAGACACCACCCGACCACCGCCGCCAACTGGCCGTCAGACACCACCCGACCACCGCCGCCAACTGGCCGTCAGACACCACCCGACCACCGCCACTGGCCGTCGGACACCACCCGACCACCGCCACTGGCCGTCAGACACCACCCAACCACCGCCACTGGCCGTCGGACACCACCCGACCACAAGCCGTCAGACACCACCCGACCACCGCCAACTGGCCGTCAGACACCACCCGACCACCGCCAACTGGCCGTCAGACACCACCCGACCACCGCCAACTGGCCGTCAGACACCACCCGACCACCGCAACTGGCCGTCAGACACCACCCGACCACCGCCAACTGGCCGTCAGACACCACCCGACCACCGCCAGCTGGCCGTCAGACACCACCCGACCACCGCCAGCTGGCCGTCAGACACCACCAGACCACCGCCAGCTGGCCGTCGGACACCACCCGACCACCGCCAACTGGCCGTCAGACACCACCCGACCACCGCCAGCTGGCCGTCAGACACCACCCGACCACCGCAACTGGCCGTCAGACACCACCCGACCACCGCCAACTGGCCGTCAGACACCACCCGACCACCGCCAACTGGCCGTCAGACACCACCCGACCACCGCCAACTGGCCGTCAGACACCACCCGACCACCGCCAACTGGCCGTCAGACACCACCCGACCACCGCCAACTGGCCGTCAGACACCACCCGACCACCGCCAACTGGCCGTCAGACACCACCCGACCACCGCCAGCTGGCCGTCAGACACCACCCGACCACCCCACCGACACCACCCGACCACCGCCAGCTGGCCGTCAGACACCACCCGACCACCGCCAACTGGCCGTCGGACACCACCCGACCACCGCCACTGGCCGTCAGACACCACCCGACCACCGCCAACTGGCCGTCAGACACCACCCGACCACCGCAACTGGCCGTCAGACACCACCCGACCACCGCAACTGGCCGTCAGACACCACCCGACCACCGCCAACTGGCCGTCAGACACCACCCGACCACCGCAACTGGCCGTCAGACACCACCCGACCACCGCCAGCTGGCCGTCAGACACCACCCGACCACCGCCAGCTGGCCGTCAGACACCACCCGACCACCGCCAGCTGGCCGTCAGACACCACCCGACCACCGCCAGCTGGCCGTCGGACACCACCCGACCACCGCCAACTGGCCGTCAGACACCACCCGACCACCGCCAGCTGGCCGTCAGACACCACCCGACCACCGCAACTGGCCGTCAGACACCACCCGACCACCGCCACTGGCCGTCAGACACCACCCGACCACCGCCAACTGGCCGTCAGACACCACCCGACCACCGCCAACTGGCCGTCAGACACCACCCGACCACCGCAACTGGCCGTCAGACACCACCCGACCACCGCAACTGGCCGTCAGACACCACCAGACCACCGCCAACTGGCCGTCGGACACCACCCGACCACCGCCAACTGGCCGTCAGACACCACCCGACCACCGCAACTGGCCGTCAGACACCACCCGACCACCGCAACTGGCCGTCAGACACCACCAGACCACCTCCAACTGGCCGTCGGACACCACCCGACCACCGCAACTGGCCGTCAGACACCACCCGACCACCGCAACTGGCCGTCAGACACCACCCGACCACCGCCAACTGGCCGTCAGACACCACCCGACCACCGCCAGCTGGCCGTCGGACACCACCCGACCACCGCCACTGGCCGTCAGACACCACCCGACCACCGCGACTGGCCGTCAGACACCACCCGACCACCGCCAGCTGGCCGTCAGACACCACCCGACCACCGCCAACTGGCCGTCAGACACCACCCGACCACCGCCAACTGGCCGTCGGACACCACCCGACCACCGCCAACTGGCCGTCGGACACCACCCGACCATCGCCACTGGCCGTCAGACACCACCCGACCACCGCCAACTGGCCGTCAGACACCACCCGACCATCGCCACTGGCCGTCAGACACCACCCGACCACCGCCAGCTGGCCGTCAGACACCACCAGACCACCGCCAGCTGGCCGTCAGACACCACCCGACCACCGCCAACTGGCCGTCAGACACCACCCGACCACCGCCAACTGGCCGTCAGACACCACCAGACCACCGCCAACTGGCCGTCAGACACCACCCGACCACCGCCAACTGGCCGTCAGACACCACCCGACCACCGCCACTGGCCGTCAGACACCACCCGACCACCGCCAACTGGCCGTCAGACACCACCCGACCACCGCCAGCTGGCCGTCAGACACCACCCGACCACCGCCAACTTGGCGCGGCCGACACCACCCGACCACCGCCAACTGGCCGTCAGACACCACCAGACCACCGCCAACTGGCCGTCAGACACCACCCGACCACCGCAACTGGCCGTCAGACACCACCCGACCACCGCCACTGGCCGTCAGACACCACCCGACCACCGCCACTGGCCGTCAGACACCACCCGACCACCGCGACTGGCCGTCAGACACCACCCGACCACCGCCAACTGGCCGTCAGACACCACCCGACCACCGCCAACTTGGCGCGGCCGACACCACCCGACCACCGCCAACTGGCCGTCGGACACCGCCCGACCACCGCCAACTGGCCGTCAGACACCACCCGACCACCGCCAACTGGCCGTCAGACACCACCCGACCACCGCCAACTGGCCGTCAGACACCACCCGACCACCGCCAACTGGCCGTCAGACACCACCCGACCACCGCCAGCTGGCCGTCAGACACCACCCGACCACCGCCAACTGGCCGTCAGACACCACCCGACCACCGCCAACTGGCCGTCAGACACCACCCGACCACCGCCAACTTGGCGCGGCCGACACAGTCGCTGAACGTCGCTTACCGAACGGACCAAAACGCCGCTTCCCGGCGCTTTGGTCGGTCGAAGAAGCCGATCGCTCCCCGGCGCACAGCGGCGTTGGTGATCCTCACAGACAGACGTTGGTGATTTTAATAGACAGACGCCGAGGTGATCCTCACAGACAGACGCCGAGGTGATCCTCATAGACAGACGTTGGTGATCCTCATAGACAGACGTTGGTGATCCTCACAGACAGACGCCGAGGTGATCCTCATAGACAGACGTTGGTGATCCTCACAGACAGACGCCGAGGTGATCCTCACGGACGGACGTCGAGGTGATCCTCACAGACAGACACCGAGGTGATCCCCATAGACAGACGTTGGTGATCCTTACAGGCAGACGCCGAGGTGATCCTCATAGACAGACGTTGGTGATCCTCACAGACAGACGCCAAGGTGATCCTCACGGACGGACGCCGAGGTGATCCTCACAGACAGACGCAGAGGTGATCCTCGCATACAGACGTTGGTGATCCTCACAGACAGACGCCGAGGTGATCCCCATGGACAGACGTTGGTGATCCTTACAGGCAGACGCCGAGGTGATCCCCATAGACAGACGTTGGTGATCCTCACAGACAAACGCCGTGGTGATCCTCACAGACAGACATTGGCGCTCCTCCTAGACAGAAGTCGATGCCGACGGCGCGTCATTAAGAGGTGGTTAAGTAGTTTACATAACGGAATATAATTCCGAATAGGCTGATCGCACGCACTGCTGCTGCGACAGTGTCGAGCGCCACTCACCACTCGCCGTGAGTGGCGCAGCACGGGTGTCACAGCCGTGAGTGGAGCAGCACGGGTGTCACAGCCGTGAGTGGAGCAGCACAGCCGTGAGTGGAGCAGCACGGGTGTCACAGCCGTGAGTGGAGCAGCACGGGTGTCACAGCCGTGAGTGGAGCAACACAGCCGTGAGTGGAGCAGCACGGATGTCACAGCCGTGAGTGGAGCAACACGGGTGTCACAGCCGTGAGTGGAGCAGCACAGCCGTGAGTGGAGCAGCACGGATGTCACAGCCGTGAGTGGAGCAGCTCAGCCGTGAGTGGCGCAGCACGGGTGTCACAGCCGTGAGTGGAGCAGCACAGCCGTGAGTAGAGCAGCACGGATGTCAAGCCGTGAGTGGAGCAGCTCAGCCGTGAGTGGCGCAGCACGGGTGTCACAGCCGTGAGTGGAGCAACACAGCCGTGAGTGGAGCAGTACGGGT
Organism: Ashinkailepas kermadecensis; assembly: GCA_034440615.1. Lineage (NCBI taxonomy): Eukaryota > Metazoa > Arthropoda > Thecostraca > Neolepadidae > Ashinkailepas > Ashinkailepas kermadecensis. The sequence goes on along the minus strand of JAOTOM010004843.1, from coordinate 169,586 downwards.
GTCACAGCCGTGAGTGGAGCAACACAGCCGTGAGTGGAGCAGCACAGCCGTGAGTGGAGCAGCACGGGTGTCACAGCCGTGAGTGGAGCAACACAGCCGTGAGTGGAGCAGCACGGCCGTGAGTGGAGCAGCACGGGTGTCACAGCCGTGAGTGGAGCAGCACAGCCGTGAGTGGAGCAGCACGGGTGTCACAGCTGTGAGTGGAGCAGCACAGCCGTGAGTGGAGCAGCACGGGTGTCACAGCCGTGAGTGGAGCAACACAGCCGTGAGTGGAGCAGCACGGGTGTCACAGCCGTGAGTGGAGCAGCACAGCCGTGAGTGGCGCAGCACGGGTGTCACAGCCGTGAGTGGAGCAACACAGCCGTGAGTGGAGCAGTACGGGTGTCACAGCCGTGAGTGGGCAACACAGCCGTGAGTGGAGCAGCACAGCCGTGAGTGGAGCAGCACGGGTGTCACAGCCGTGAGTGGACAACACAGCCGTGAGTGGAGCAGCACAGCCGTGAGTGGAGCAGCACGGGTGTCACAGCCGTGAGTGGAGCAGCACAGCCGTGAGTGGAGCAGCACGGGTGTCACAGCTGTGAGTGGAGCAGCACAGCCGTGAGTGGAGCAGCACGGGTGTCACAGCCGTGAGTGGAGCAACACAGCCGTGAGTGGAGCAGCACGGGTGTCACAGCCGTGAGTGGAGCAGCACAGCCGTGAGTGGAGCAGCACGGGTGTCACAGCCGTGAGTGGAGCAGCACGGGTGTCACAGCCGTGAGTGGAGCAACACAGCCGTGAGTGGAGCAGCACGGGTGACGAGTGTCGGCCACACGCAGAAGTCGCCACGGCCGGGACGTTCGACAGGCCGTCAGGAGTCGGGCGGGTACACACTCCTTTCAGGAGTTGTGTTTACGGGCACAGCCATGTTTAGAGGAAACACAATTTCCAGTGTGATATCCACTGACAATCATCGGCAGGGGAGGAGGGTGGGAATAATCCTCCTCGGCTGTAGGGGAGAAGGGTGAGAGTAATCCTCGGCTGTAGGGGAGAAGGGTGAGAGTAATCCTCCTCGGCTGTGGTGGAGGAGGGTGAGAGTAATCCTCGGCTGTAGGGGAGGAGGGTGGGAATAATCCTCCTCGGCTGTAGGGGAGTAGGGTGATAGTAATCCTCGGCTGCAGGGGAGAAGGGTGAGAGTAATCCTCCTCGGCTGTGGAGGAGGGTGAGAGTAATCCTCCCCGGCTGTGGTGGAGGAGGGTGAGAGTAATCCTCATCGGCTGTGGTGCAGGCGGATGAGAGTAATCCTCCTCGGCTGTGGTAGAGGAGGGTGAGCGTAATCTTCCCCGTCTGTGGTAGAGGAGGGTGACTGTTGACCCTGCGCTTAGTGCTGACCTGCCGGATTTTTGGAGCTTGCAGAGACTGGGACGCCGCAAAAGCAGCGGTTTTGTCCCGAGTCTGATGTGTAGTTGCGGTATTTGAGTGTGTATCATTAAATTCCATCTGACAGCACGGCACTTCTGGATGGGTCAGCGGAGCGTGATACCCGACCGGGAGCCTTTCTCGTTGCCGGGCGACGCGTGGAGGCCATCCGACTGTGGCGGGTGACTGCGGCTCCAGCCGGCAGCCGATCTGTGGTTCGTGGCCGAAGGGGGTGGTGGCCGGCGGGGCCGCCGCGACGGGCCGCTTCAGCACACCTCTGTGATCCCGCTGCTGGGCGCCGTGCGTGACCAGCCGACCAGCCTGCCACTGCTGCCCGTCGCCGTCAACGAGGACGTCGACCTGAGCGAGAGCAACGACGACGCCTGACGTGAGTCCGGGTCTGAGCTGGAACGAGAACTTCCATCTGGTCGCCGACTGTCTGCCCCAATAGTCGGCGTGTCCAGCCGTGTCCGCGACGGACGGGCACGCAGCTGCCCAAGGAGCTGGGCTGGAGACCGAGCACCTGCCCTGCCACTTGTCGGACACGTACCCGGGCACCATATCGTGCGGCACGTGCCGGCACGGTCTGCCGCCAGCTCGGCTTACACGTGCTCCGTCTATTTTATCCGGAACTACAAGCTACTGGTGCGTTTCGGATGTGCTTTGCTGTAGTACATGAAATATTTCCAAAAAGCTGCTTGTTCTGCACGCCGAGTATGCACAGCAACCTTTGCTACATTACAAATCAGACGGCCAGCGGCGTCAAGAGACTCTCCGGAAAAGCGGTGTTTCTCGAAGCGATGACCCTCCTCAGATGGGCATTCTTTTTAAACGTCCTCATCCCCTTGGGGCGGATCCAGAAGCCTGGCTTTGTACCGGTTGCGGGGGTGGTGAAATTTCCAAGACGCTTCTCCGATTTATAAAAACGCACCATATTTGAACAGCTAACATTTGTTGCGTCTGCTGAAGGCAATATTTGTCTAATGAAATGTTTTCAGATGTTAGAAAAATGCCATTCGGTGCAAAATGTCTGCAAAAAATCGGCTTCTTGGGGGGGGGGGGCGATGTTCTTGTGATCCACCGCGTGAGTTAGGACCAACAGCAGAACAAGGCACGGGCTCAAGGCAATGGAAATATCCTGGCATTAAATATCTGTGAGGACGGCCCGTTGCAGCATGGTGTATCCCTCTGGGAAGGCATGGTCTGCATTGCAATAGTACATGCCTCTAAGAAGGGATGGCTCGCATTAAAATGGTGTATCCCTTTCAGAGCGTGTGGTCTCGCTATAGAATGGTGGCTCAGTGTTGCAAAAAAATCGCGAATCAAATAATCTAATCAGCTGCTAACGGCCCATAGAAGTAGACATATTCTATAACTTTGCAATAGCATGTTCGCATTAGAAACCCACCACTAAATTATTTTCCCGTACCTTTGCATGTATCGATCCAAGTCAAACAAGAATATTTAGAGTTAATATAAATATATTTCGAATAAACCCATAGAGATTGTTCCAATATAGTCAGTAATATTTTATGCACAAGTATACTGGGTCTGAACCTATCGTGATAGCATACAAACGCTCTCACCTACTGGGGTAGGCGATGGGCCGGGCTTGCACAGACTCCCTGACGAGGGAGGCACACCAATTGTACTGGTCTTCCTTCAGAGTAAATGTCCAGCATCAAAAGGGCATCCGTTCCCACAGAGATGCTCTTTTTTAACAGAGTACCCACACGATGAATACAAAATCCGTGGAGAAATAAGGGGATGCTTCTCACTGCAATGTCGCAACACAGTCCGAAAAGTGGGAAAAAAACTTCTAAATTCGATTGTTTCCATACGACGTCAGGAAAGCTAATGGTTAAGGTTTCGAAATCCAGATGTAGAAAGCCCAAAGTTAAGGCTGCTTGTCTCTGCAGACCTGCTTGCCTTCATCTTGTTTGCGCGGATATACGCGAGGTATGGTGTCATATGTGTGACCTATGAGGGCACACGAACTGGCAAGAGGGAGCAGCGTATGCCTGAACCCGCCGCGTCTGGGGGTGGGGGGGTTCTTCTTACGCTCCCCCTAATATTTTTTTTTCGCGATAGAGGAAAACAGCGTCGCGCAGTGCCGTCATATTTCCAGTACCTTTTATTTCATCTTTTTGCGTCTGCTGTGGAAGTTTCAACCTCGGTCTTGTAAGGCTATTGACCTAGCTCAGGTCAGAAGACCACTTCCAAAACCGTTTCATGCCTGATAACTGATCTAAATGAAAAGATATTGAAATGGAACTTGCTACGTGAGTACAATACAATGGCAGTGCCTACAAAACGTATATCTCGGATTTCTGTTCGAGGTCAGGTCATTGAACCGAGGTCACGGCCAACTCGGGACAAATTCTCCTATTTTTGCAATATGCATGTTCTTCTTACCATGTTTTTTTCCTTGGCATGCATGCAGACAAATGAGAAGTTCCTTTCCCATTTTGATTGACCTCGGTCGAGTAACCCGAGGTCAGGCCAAGATCAAGTGCACTAAGTGGTCAAAGCCTATTTAGACACTCCCGTTCTTATGGTTTATTTCAAGTTTCCATGGTCTAAATAGTATCAAACTTGCATTGCATGATCTAAATCACCCAACGGAACCAAAAGTATGAATAATAGTCAAGGCTAAGGCCATACTAGGTCATTTCTATGGGGGAGGGTCGTACACGTTAAAATATTTTGAAATGAAGCAACCACATGATTACAATTTGATAGTGGTTACAACACGTATTTTTTGTATTTGTTTGAGTGACTTTAGATCACCGCCAATGTTGTCCCATGGGGCAATTTTTTTTGCAACATTCGTTGTGAAATTAACTCCGAAATGGCGTGCCTTTTAATTATGTGTCTTTACCAGAAATGAATATGATCTTTCTTAAAAGTCTATTTGGTTCTGAAAAACGCCATTTTGAGTCTGAAAATTATGTTACCATAAAAATGAGGCCATTTCCGAGCCCTATTCGTCGAGATCATTCCACTGATACCCCGTTCCGGTTCATACACTGCTTAGTTTAGAAGTTAGAGGGACCTTTAACAACGCTCCTCCCCCCCCCCCCCCGAGACGAGGTGCGAGGATCCAACCGATCGTAGATAATGACACGGTTAAGCCAGCATTGTAGCCAAGATTTTGCAACCGGGCTGATCAAGGACTAGAAAGCAGGGGCTAGTCCGCATCGGAAATATTCAATTGGCCAGCCAGAAAAATCCGCAATGGGGGAAACGAACGCGGAAAAACAGGCACAATTTGGGAAAACCCAACGCTTCTTCCTCAGGCGGCAGAACGATTGCAGCCCCAGCACCCCTAGCTACGCTAGTGACAGAGAGGTACCCGACGCAGGGCCATCAGACGCCTCTCGATTTGATCCAACCCGTGCTGATCCTGACCCTGCGATGACGGTATATTTCAGCCGCCGTCGAGGCGGCCGGTGTCGACGCCGAATCAACTCGGAAACATTGACCAGCACCTCACCTTCACGTTTCTTCCAGCCGGTGGCTGGTGCACTGGCTGATCAGCCTACGCATGTAATGGGTTGTGGCAATAAATATAGTGATAAATTATTCGTGAAATAGGGTGGAATATACCACTTTGAGCACTGAATAGACATCCCTTCCAAGGAAGTATCGACCTCGGGTTTGCTGAGGTGTGCTTATGAGGTCTCCGTGACTCACTTCTAAAAGTATTTCGTGTACAAGGAGCATGTTTACGTTCACCATTATGGATTGTGATACACAAGCATCTCGTAACACAACTCCAGGTACGGAGATTATCTATGATGTGGTCTGCTAAACGATGTCATCTGCTGATACCATGGTACCGCAATCGTTAACGTTTGTATAGTCGTTCGTATATTATGTGTCCAACAAATTAAATGAAAAACATGCACTTATTATGAGCACGCTATTGGCTGAAAATTGAGCTTCAAAAACTGAAACGATATCTTAGTTGGCATGCTTCCATGACACATTTCAACTTCCTACTATACTCGTTTCGACATCTCACAACCAAGGAAAAAAACATCATTTTAACACTATATATATATATATATATTATATATATATATATCTATATATATATATAAATATACATATATATATATATATATGTATGTATATATATATATATATATATATATATATATATATATATATATATATATATATATATATATATATTATATATATATATATCCACACAGCTGCTGACAAGAGTATTACCAATATATGATCAGGTCGTACGCAGTTATCTCAAGTAACGTCGTTCTTTACAAGAATGTCATGCGTTTTACCACATCCAGTGTACACAATTACCCATTCAGCTTCAGCCTTCCTGTGCATTACGAAACTGTGCATGCGAATTGGGATTCGGAGGCCAGAACGTGTTGGAGGGAAGCGGTCGTGTCAAGATTAACCGGGCAGGATCACTTCCTGCGAGAGGAAACTAGGCGTACCTTGGATTTGTTCCAAACTCTCACAATTGGATAGTCCACAAGGTCAGCATCCGTGCCAACTTTAACTCAGCATCGTCGAATCCACTGTCCACCAGCCAATTCTGCTCGAGACTTTCACAGCACATTTTGCATCCGACCGAGACATCTAGCGGTTGAAGTTTGAACCATTAGTGCATACTCACGGCCACAGGCAGAAGATCCACTCCTCCAACACCGAATAGCGCTGGGTGGGTTAGAGGACGTCACGTGCATAGCAGCACAAGGTGTGATACAGATCAGCCGGCGTGCACGACAATAAACAGGAGCGGTGAAACACATGGTCCACCCAACTCTAGTGACGGCTGCAGGGATGAAGGAGCCAGTTGACCAGCGATCTGTCATAGTCCACGCGATTAAGCGCTCCTTCGGATAGTCAAATGCACGACGGCGGTAATTTTCACTTCAAACTCGACTCAGCTAACATACATCGCTCGACGATAATTTCATGAACAAAGGATGTTCCTCCACATACGGTCTGAAAGGCTCAGGCAATATTTTAATTATCGGAATTTGTATTTTTCAAATTGTGTGGGACGCAACACCATCAAGCTCCAATTCACCTCACATGTAAAGTGTACAATACATGAATCTCAGTGTGCACAACAATCACTGTGCACACTGTAGCACACACCATTCGGAGATAACGCAAGTGATTCTACTGGCACCAATCACGCAATAATCACCACTACGATGACAAAAACTCCCCTCTATGTACTGTTATACAAGCCATGCATATTTGGGCCCAGACTACAAGAGTAGTCCTCATTACACCTCCCTACATACATATTGCATTGAGTAACATCAACAATCCCCAACATTTTGTGAGAGCTGACCTACTTAGAGGCCATTCACAGTTTAGCTCTGTGCTTCTCCATCTCTTTCTGGAAGTTCTTGAGCCGTAGAGCTAGCCCTATGTTGCCCTTGATCTTGAGCTTGCCCTGAAAGAAGGCCTTCTGGGAGTCCAGCTTGCCCATCATCAGGTCCACCAGGTCGGTATCGGCCAGGGTTAGAGTGACGTCTGCCTTCTCTGTGGAACAGGCCAGGGCAACGTCAGCCTTCTCTGTGGGACAGGTCACAATGACGTCCGCCCTCTGTGGGACAGGTCAGGGTGACGCCAGCCTTCGGTGTGGGACAGCTCAGAGTGACATCAGCCTTCAGTGTGGGATGTTAGAGTGACGTCAGCTTTCTCTGTGGGACAGGTCTTAGTGATATCAGCCTTCTGTGTGGGACTTCGAGTGTTCCCTAATCCAAGAAGGGAAGCTTCGAGTCCGAGTGGATGACTAAGTATAATAGGCCCCACCTAGGCCTATGAAACCAGATCTGATCAGAGTCCTGGGAATCAAACCTGGCCCCGGTCCTGGGAATCGAAGACTTGGCCCAAGCCCTAGGAATCGAAAACTTGACCCGAGTCCTGGAAGTCAGACTTGGCCCGAGTCCTGGGAGTCGGACGTGGCACGAGCCCTGGGAGTCAAACGTGTCCCGAGTCCTGAGAGTCAGACTTGGCCCGAGTCCTGTGAGTCAAACTTGGCCCGAGTCCTGGGAGTCAGATTTGGCCCGAGTCCTGTTAGTCAGACTTGGCCCGAGTCCTGGGAGTCAGATTTGGCCCGAGTCCTGGGAGTCAGACTTGGCCCGAGTCCTGGGAGTCAGACTTGACCCGAGTCCTGGGAGTCAGATTTGGCCCGAGTCCTGCACCGCAGGCAAATAAAACAGTCAGCCGTCACAGTTCACGTCAAGGAAGAAGTTCACGCGCGAGTCGATACAGTTTCCACAAGAGACGCCAAGTCGATCACGCCTACCAATCGGCAGTGTGTTGGACAAATAGTTCCCGCACGTGACCAGCTGACACCACATGCTGCTGTCTTAGGACCGGCTACCACTTGATGTCCAGCATTACGGACTGCCTCAGATGTTTGTTGTTTACTGGGTGATTTACGACGTGTTTTATGCACATTCACGGCTAGTGGCGCCGCCCACACTGCTTCGCCGGTGGGCCGCGGGACTGGGTGGTGGTGGTGGAGTTGTGCTTTAGGGCGCGTCGACTGCATTGGTCATATTGCGCCCGTTGGGATTGGGTGGTGGTGGTGGGTTTGTGCTTTAGGGCGCGTCGACTGCATTGGTCATATTGCGCCCATTGGGATTGGGAGGCCGCGGGATTGGGAAATGTCCCGAGCGGTGCGAGTGTTGAACCCGGGACCTTTGGTACCCAGAGCCCAACACCTTAGCCTCAGCCATCCCGCCCCACGGACTGTCTTAGAACCAGCCGCGACCTGCCACGCTGCACTGAGGCGCCTTCGGCCTCTTTGTATGTCCAGCGTTTACACCGATAGCCCGCTCACCAGGCGTCGCTTATTTACCTGTGCAGCTGTAAACCATGAGTGATATGCAACACACCAAGCAGCGGCATAAACAAAGGCGTCTAGCAGAGGCGCAGCCAGGAATTTCTCAGGGGGATTCGATACCCAGAAACGTAACGTTATCCGGTTATCGAGACCGGTTTTGGTGCGCCAAGCGCTAGCGAAATTATGGTTTGGCGTGGCGCACATACCAAAATGTCTTCCTTCATCTAGTTTTCTTGTTTGTTAAGAGGGAGCCCCTCCTCCCTGGCTGCGTATCTGGCATCTAGCATTAACGGCAAATACGGCGGCGGCGCAGTGTTCAACTGGCGGGAAAAAGAGAATGCGCCACAGGGTGGTCAGGGCGTAGCTGACGTGCTACTGACACGGCACGCCAACTGTTCTGCCGCACCAGTGTACCGAGCAAGGTCATGCGTGTAGCAGGGTAGCAGCAGCGCAGTGCGGCCGAGTAGCACCACCAACTCACTGCTGCCGTTGACCTCGATGGCACCGTCGCCGTTCTTCACGTCCACCGTCCACGTGGCCGTCTTGCCGGCCGCGTTCTTCACCGAGAACGCGAACACGGCCTTCATCTGCAGGTGGGGTGGCGATAGCGTCACTCGCCGGGCGGACGACGCTCTTGGTAGAAAATGTGGTGAAGCAACTGCTACACGAACCGCAATAATGCAGAGCGTTGAAATAGCATGTAGTGTGGCGAAGAACGACAGTTTTAACCGGTCACAATCACTTAAAACCACTGGTTTGGAGAGAACGAATAATGCTTGGTCGTTGGAAGACCTCCAAAGCTGGAATTTGCCAATTTTGGTGTGTGATACCTGCATACTGGAATTAAACATATCTTGGCAATCATCCCTGAATTGTGTTGAACATAAACATTATTGGCTACCAGTGATGACAATAAAGAAAACGGTAACACAAATGGAACACTTTCGACGCAGATTTCAATGTTCGAGTTGGGATTAAAACAGCATCTCTCACCGATAGACTGCAATGACATGTCATTTTGCCTTACAATTAAGCATTGTTGCGGCCAAAATGTAGCCTTAGAGCATTATATGTCAAATTAATGAGTCATAATTCACTTATCAGGTTGCTAGCCAAAGATTGACTTTTACACGTGTTATAAATTACTTGTAGTTATTGGGGTTTATGGGCGCATAAACTGCATAGGTTATATAGCGCCCGTTACAAATTGCTTGTTCACTATTTCTATCCAGTTCGTTCTTTTACGACGCATTCGCCTGCCAGGTCATATGGAGTCACCAACCTCTCACGTCGACTGGTCGCGGGTGCACCCGGTAACCCCGCCGGTTGTGGGGTTCAAACCAACGATCTCGTCATCAAGAGCCCAACGCCCTACCGACTGAGCTACCGCAACCTAGACGTGTTTACTGTGGGGCAAGGATGAAATGTGTCCGGATATGTGCAGCTTGGAATACGAAGTTGGTGAATTTACACCCAATCAAGGTAGCACGATGAATATATGAATCGTGTCGACCGGCCCAGCTTCTCACCTTTTTGACGATGTCTGACCCGCCTGCTTTAAGAACTGCTTCCATTTGTTCAAAAATTTGAGCAGACTTGAAGTCGGAGCTGAAAAAAACAACATTTAATATTTTCACCCAGTTATTACCAATGAACAAGCATTGTCCATGACGTGCAATTGGCAAAAAGCTGTGCCATGCAATCTAGTATAATTCCAGGGAAAAACTGTCAAAGCTGCCTTGAAAAAGCTGCTGCCTGCTGTTGCATATATGCTTTGATACATATGCCATGTGAGCGCAACAATTAAAATTGGATCAAAACAAAGATACAAATTCTACTGAATGTTCAACTTTTTTTGGAGATCAAATGTAATTCAAGCATTCCTTCCCTGTGCATTGGTGACCGATAGTGGTTTATTCTACACAGACAGACACGCCGTCCATTTCGAAACGGAAACGAGTGCCACGTCGGAAACCAACTGCACCTGACCTGACATGAGTTGATCCCAGAACAGTTTTCTCAAATATATATGTACGTGAAATGTTCCAGGTAGGTGGATGCACATAACAATCCCTACTGCCGACAAGACCACAGGACAGCCATTCGAGGCCAATCACCTCAGATCACCAAAACCAGCTGATCGTCCATATTTGACCACTGAACTCGCCTCCGGCTGTCGCTCAGGGCAACACTGATCACGTGTCTGACCTATACACATTACCTCTGGATAATTTTGACGCAATGTCTAAAATGACGTGCAAGGGAGCCACAGAGTGCAGTAGGTAACCGGAATTAAACTGTTTTTCGTCACTACCCCCAGCGAAATCCATATTTCTTTTTACTGATTTGCAACTTAATGGTCAGAAAATTGTTTGAACTTACATCAGGAAGGGGACAAACCGCACCGCACTGTTCCAAGATATGTGCAAATAAAATGAGCACCTGATTTTTCCACCACCACTTTTCGCATTCAGCAACTGTGAGCCCACTGGACATGCATGCTCGTTTACTTACATGTCAGCAACCATGGCTGCTACTTGCTGGTTATTCTTGACTTTCTTCACTAAAATGAAGAACGTGTGAACCTGCAAACACACATCATATTACAGCTTGCCCATGGGCTGCGAACATAACTCAATGGTCAAGTACTGGAACATATGTTGTTAAGGTTCCAAGCGTCTGCCTCAGGACAACAAAAAATGTTGAAAATGATGATCATACAATCACAAGTGGTGCATGATACAGGATACACAAGGTAAGTACACAGGGTAGTTCAACCTTCTGATAGCACCTACTTGCCAGGCACACAAACAAAGTTCGCACATGTAAACAGATACTTCAGGTCGTGAATGAGAAGACTCGATCGAGACCTCGGAGCTTTCATGTCGTGAGCTGTTAGCCGATACCTCATCTTGTTGATATTACAAACCATCAAATGTATACTTGGTCACAATGATGTGATGAGTACTATTTCAAGCTAAGATTAACACGAATCTGCAGCAGCAACATTTTACCATCCTAATATATCTTGCATGCAACAGTGGCCAGCGAGGTTGGTTGGTTATTTGGGCTCAGGGGCACATCGACTGCTTCGGTCATACAGCCAGCGAGGTTAAATTTGGCTGTGTTGGACTATATTAATTATGTGTTCAATTACTTGGAACTATCTACACATTGGGTATCCCATCGAAACATTTACATGAAAAAAGGTAAGTAACGCTACTTAGACAGATTAATGGTTAAATGGACAGGAATTTACAACTTCTTTAATGTAAGACCTCAACCTGGACACTAAAAAGGAAATGACCAGTGGATGATTAGAAGTCCTAACTTTTCGATTACATCCAAATTATTATGTTAAAAGTTCTCCACAGACATTTATACTGAAACACATCATAAATATCATTCAGAGAAAATGTGCATTAACATGAATCAGCATGTTCAGTATTGCTTAATTAATGACCAAATTATAGAAGAGAGGACAAGTTCACGACAATGCAGCACAAGTCCACATGCACTTAGCAATAGTGTGGGGGAGGTAGGTAGGTGTGGGGAGGTACTTTTCAGGTACTTCAGAATACTAAAAAATAACCTGAAAATGACATATAGAGGAACTACTAAAACTAAAACACACCACTCAAATTCTAGCATATCATGTGGCTATATTTAGTTATATTTCCTACAAGTGGTTTTCTACAGCTTCTGTAGTTATTGCAAGATTTTCTAACTTATACCAAGCAATAGCATTCCGTGGTTTTGCATGTACTTTTGAGATGTATGGATATTCTTGAGTAATTCATAACTCAATTTCTGCCAGTCTTTTGGATGCCTAACACACCCAACTTTAATTCTTGTAATCCTATATGCTTCTAGTTCTAGGTAATTCTTGTAATCCTATATGCTTCTAGTTCTAGGTATTCCTCTAAGGAGCTAAGGTCTTTTAGTTTCTTAAATGCCTGCTTCTTTGATCTCAGCAAATGCTTTATTTCCCTGGTCAGCCACAAAGGGCTTTCATTCTGATTTACCTACTGGGAAGGAACAATTCCTGACAATGAAGCAACTCATCTTTTAGCAATTCCCATATTTGATATGAATCTAAACATGACGACTTCTCCCACTGTCATTGTTTGTGGCTTTATGACACCATAAGCAGGGTACATGACCCATGAAGTTGATGCACCCTAAAGCCCAAATAACTGACACCCTAAGCAGCTGAGGCCATATAATGTCACCCACCTCAAGGCTTAGAAAAGTAGGATATGATGAGAAGATAATTAGTAGCTAATTATCCTCTCCAACATATTATCCCATCATTTGTCTCATTTGTTGCTTGAATGATGCCGTTTGATAATTGGCTGATGTGATATAGTGCTCAAGATTCACAGGAAAGTGTAAACTATGATTCTGATATCACAGGTTTGAACAAAAACATCACCTCCATATTCAATTTCCCCACAATTTTAATCTCCACATCCAGGATTACAAAGTATAAATCGAACCCTGCTATGGAGGCGACATGGGCGGGTGCCATGGAGAATCATGTTCTATATGTGCAAAGTTTTCCCAGATGCTCAGCTTAGCAACTCAGCTACAGATGCCCCTAACTCTTCCTAATGAATTTCACCCAGAAATATCCATAGTCTATCCTAATCCCTTTGAGGAAAATTTGGAATAGTCTTACTTTTCTTCAACTTTAACAGATCAGTAAAAGCATATAATGTTATGCTCACTATCACCTAAGGTCCCTCCCATGCTTTCATCCAGTACACAATTTTTATCATTTGAAAGTACTAGCTCTAACATTTTGCTTCCCCTTGTAGGTTCATCATGTGACCATTTGGACAAAAAAAAATCATCAAAACAAGGTATGAAACCTTTTCCTGATATGTTAAGACTTCTAGTTTCTTAATTGCATTATAGTCTTGCTCTTCTCAAATCTTCATCAAGTTAATCACACTATAGTCGTCTTAATTCCATGCATAAACATCGTGTGTAAAGAAAATATACGACCTTCAATATCCCAGGAGGTGCTGAGTTGACATCAAAAGTAACGATACAGATTATACTTTATTTACTCAACGTTTCGGCCAGGGGCCATCGTCAGGAGTGATGAAAAAAGCTCAAGCTTAAAAAAAATTGAAAAAAGCACGCGGGAAAAAAGCGTGCAAAAAGACACGTGGAATGCAGAAAAGCCTCCTCAGTGGTGCAGACACTCACAGAAACTCCAAACCAGAAACAAACTATGTCAAGAAGGAATCCTCTGAGGAATCCCGAGCCGATGGTCCATATACATATCGATGCATACACTCACGCACATATAGACATATATCCAATATAACGCGTAATACCTACTATATATAATTTATGTTTATGTAATTTTATGTGATATACCAAGACGTCGTTTGCGTGTTTAGTTGCGGCCGTAGATTACGTATATGTAGAGATTCGAGGACCTTCAGATCAGCGTTGTCCCTGGCTGTTGCTAGTATTTCTACTATATCAAATAAAATTACAGTGATTGGATTGGAGTGATTTGTTTCCTTTATGGAGGCAAATGCATGTACAAATGTGTCTTGTTACCAGAGTGGGAAACTTACTTTCCTGGTTGGGAGTCACAGTGCATTCCGACTTCTTCTGGAGTACATTTTCATGGACATATTATTTTTTGATGCATGGAATCTGTTTACTGGTAACCGACAGGAAAAGCCTATGTAGTTGGTACCTATGATATATGCATTGTCATTTTTTGTTAAATCAAATGTCAAAGCATGATAACAAAGAAGTGAACAATGGATGGCACCGCCTGGCAGCAAATAGTGATAATCAGCACAGCTTCCTCCCATATAACTCACAGGAGCAATGTACTTTCCTTTCACTGTTGGTTTCAGTACAAGGCTAGCCATATCAAAAACAAACAAAAATACTTAATAAAATACAAAAAAAACCTACGAACACAAGTATAGAGTGGTATTCGAGGGCCATTGGGCTAAATACCAGGGTGGCCAATATTTGCAAGGAACTTGGGGTGGGGTTCTTGGATTTGTGGGGGGATTTCTGGGGGAGGACTGAAATGTTTGCATTGGATGGGTTAAATTTGAGCAAGAGAGGAGTTGAATTGCTCAGCAATAGGTATGAGGAGGCTCTCAATAGGAAATAGGGAAACCAGGCAGGTCATGGGGGGATGTAGCTGATAAAGAGAGAAGTCTTGCAAGAAAGGGAAGGAATAGTTTATCATGTTTTTATGTCAATGCCAGAAGTGTTGGAATAAAATTGGGGAACTACATGCATATATGTTGTCTGAAAAGTTAGATTTGGTATACATAACAGAGGCATGGGTTAATGAAAGCATTTTTGGAGACACCTTGCAAGAATTTGAATTGACAGGCTACAACATGCATGCTTATCAAAGGAAGGCAAGGACAGGAGGAGGTATACTCTTGAATGTCAGACGAGTAATGAAATGTCAGGAGTAGAATCCTTGTGGTTAGATATCATTCTGAAGAATGGAACAAAATTTAGGATGGGGCATTCTATAGACCTCCAGACCAGAATTAAAACATGGACAGGTTGATGCAGGAAGAAATAAGTAGGAGAGTGTAGGAGAGAACTGTTTTGTTGGGGGATTTCAACATAACAGGATTGGGAAGCAAAACGATAGGTCTAAACAAATCAGGAAGAAGGTTCATGGATTGTTTTGAGGAAAATTTCTTCTTTCAAATGATACATGAACCTACAAGGGAAAATGAAATATTGGATCTTGTGCTTACTAATGAGGAAAATTTTGTACAAAATGTGAACATAGGAGAGACCTTGGGTAATAGTGATCACAACATTATATGCTTCTCATTTTATGTTGGAAATGTAGGAACCAATAAGACATTGATTCCAAATTTTGCTAAAGGGAATTACAATGAGTTCAGGATCTTCCTGAATGAAATTAATTGGGAGGACTTATTGAAAGGCTTAGATGCTTATGAAATGTGGAGAATGATAAAATATAAACTATTTCAAGGTCAGGATAGGTTCATTCCCAATAGGCGAATTAGATTAACCAGGGTTAAACACCCTTCATGGCTGACCGGGGAAGTAAAGCTTTATTGGAGTCAAAGAAACAGGCATTCAAGAAACTAAAATATGCTAACTCTGAGGTAAACCTCAAATCATATAAAATAGCTAGAAATAAAGTTAGGTGTGTTAGGGCATCTAAAAGACTGGCTAAAATCAAATTAGCTTGGTAATGTTCAGCAGGTAATGCTAAGAGATTCTTTAGTTTCTACAAATTTAAGGCTAAGAAGTGTAGTGTAGGACCACTGGAGGTAGATGGGGAATTAGTGGTTGATGATTGTGATATTGTGGAATCCCTAAGCAAGCAATTCTCATCAGTCTTTACTAAAGATAATTCTGGTAGAATAGAAACAACTGAATCGTATGCCATGACAGGTGATAGGTTGGAGTGTCTTACAATAACTACAGAAGCTGTAGAAAAGCTGTTGCAGAATATAAAACCTAATAAAGCTTCTGGACCAGATGATACATATGCTAGGGTTTTAGTAGTGTGCTAAAGCTTTAGCAGTTCCCCTAGGTATAATTTTCAGGCAGTCTATGGAATATTCTGAAGTGCCTGAAGATTGGAGAAATGCAAATGTAGTACCAATTTTCAAAAAGGGAAGTATGAAGTGTGTAGGGAACTACAGACCAGTCAGTTTGACCTCAATAGTTTGCAAGGTACTAGAACATCTGGTTAAACAGAATGTTCAGATTCATCTTGATAGGCACAATCTTTTAAGGGATACTCAACATGGATTTCGATCTCGAAGGTCTTGTTTAACTAACCTTTTGGAGTTCATGGAGTATGTTACTAAAGAAGTAGACAATAAAAGCAGGATGGATGTTGTGTACTTGGACTTTAGCAAAGCTTTTGATAAAGTTCCACATGGGAGGCTAATTCATCAACTACAGCAACATGGGATTGTTGGAAAAGTTATAGGTTGGATTGAAGCATGGTTGAGGGGAAGGAAACAAAGGGTAATGTTAAATGGATGTAAATCTGATTGGAAGGATGTTCTGAGTGGAGTACCACAGGGCTCTGTTCTAGGGCCACTTCTCTTTATCATCTTTGTGAATAACATTGAGGTAGGGCTGAAGAATAGTGTTCAAATTTGCGGATGACATCAAGCTGGTAGGAGTGGCAAACAGTTGTGATCAATCTAGAAATATTCAACTAGACTGGGAGGACCTAAAGAAGTGGGCTGATCAATGGCAGATGTCTTTCAACTATGACAAGTGTAAGGTTATGCATCTGGGGTCTGGAGGTTGAGACTTTCAGATATACAATGGGAGGGAGGGAACTGGATGTTATTGAAGAGGAAAGGGCAGAGTGGGAAACTTACTTTCCGGGTTGGGAGTCGGAGTGCATACCGATTTCTTCCGGAGTACATTTTCATGGACATTATTTTTTTATGCATGGAATCTGTTTACCAGTAACCGACCGGAAAAACCTAAATCAGTACCTACATAATATGCATAAGTAATATCATTATCATTTTTGGTCAAATCAAATGCCAAAACATACAAACAAAGAAGTGAACAATGGATGGCACCGCCCGGCAGTGACCCGTAATAATCAACACTGTTTTGTTTCTTATAACTCACAGGATAAATGTGTTTTCCTTTCACTGTTGGTCTCAGTTCAAGGCTAGCCATATGAAAAACAAACAAAAATACTTCACACTTCACCCTCAGCTCAGAGCGCATACCTACCTACGCAGCAAATTTCCCACGTAATACGAACGCAACTCCGCAACCGCACACGCCACAGTTGGATGTGATCAAAGCAAAGGATCAGTCCAGGTCTTGTGTTTACAGTATGACACTGTTAACCATGTGTTCAAAATTGCTAATGGTTATGACATCATATACAAAATACCTTGCATTGATTGGTTGACAGACATATTTCAGAACAGAAAACGCTAACGCAGCCAATTGTGATCGGCGGCCTCCGGGACTCCGGAGGACGTCTCTTAAAACTGTCAAAGTTTCCCACTATAGGGTGGCAGGAACACAGGTATTCCGAGACGCGGCTCCAGAGCCGGAGAACAGTGTTCTCAGTGCGCATGCGCATCCTCTTGCAAGTTGCTGTTGGCGCGTTGTTGTCGGCAATTCCGGTGGTTGAGATTGATGAGTGTGTGTGTGTGAAGCTGTGGTCCGGCTGCTGACTACTACAAAAAGTGATTAGTTTGAGTGGTGACCGTAAGTGGAATAACCAGCGTTTTTTTGGGTGTCGTTCTGTTTGTTTTTATTGATATCTTTGTTCCCACATTTGTGTCAGAGTACATGTGAAGCCCATCCTATCCAGTATGAACCTGGAGTGCAAAAATGTTTTCAGAAATAAAATCTCTTAAGAAGTGCCTTAATTCCCACCCTGGGAAAGGGACTTAGGTGTGTTGGTTTCAAAAGACCTTAAAGCAGAAAAGCAATGTAGCTCAGCTAGGAACAGGGCACTCAGAATGCTGGGACTCATTAATAGAAGTGTGATGTATAAGAGCAAGGAAGTCATGAAAAAACTGTACTTAGCATACGTGCAACCCCACTTGGAATATTCTGTACAAGCTTGGAGCCCCTACCTAGAAAAAGATATAGACAAGTTAGAGAGAGTGCAGCGCAAAGCAACTAGACTCATCAGTGGAATAGGTAGCTTAGAATATGGAGAAAGGCTTGTGGCATTAGATATGTACTCACTCAAGTATAGGAGATTAAGGGGGGACATGATTGAAATGTACAAAATTACTAAAGGACTAGATCAGGTCAATTTAAATGGCACTCTTCAGTTTAGAGTATCACATAGGGGTCATCAATTCAGGTTAGACAAGTTGAGGTGTTGGACAGTTAAGCGACAACAGGTCTTCAGTCAAAGGGTTGTTGATCAGTGGAATGGGCTGCCTGCTGATGTTGTGGGGAGTTCCTCATTGAATGTATTTAAAAGTAGGGTGGATACATTTTTTAGACAGGAAAATCTTGTTTTTGAGTTTTAATTTGTGATGGATGGGGTGAGATGTATGTTAAGTAAGTGTGCACGGCACAGACCCCTTTAAGCAGGCATGGATGCAGTTTGAAAATTATCGATAAGGCATTCAATCCACATGTGTGAAGAGAGATCAGGGGAATAGGGCTGGAAAGCTAGGGTAGATAGGCATTGATAGGTGTGTGGGATATTGGAGGACTGGTTCTTCAGGATATGGGATGGTTGGGGAGGTCTTTTTACCAGGCTTATATTATCTTCCATTTACAGACTTAACTGGATGGGCCCTTGGGTCTCTTATTAAGTCGAAATGCTTTATAACCTTATATAGGGTGTACCTAGCAGTGGATTCAGCACCTTCCTTCGTGATGTGATACTGATGAGATTGTCTGTGGTAGCACAATGGGTATGATAGGAGGAGTTTGTAATTGTTGAGTGTGTTATGCAATAGCAAGTGAGTCTCTTATTAAGTCTAAATGCTTTATAACTTTATATAGGGGGTACCTAGCACTTAGCAGTGGATTCAGCACCTTCCTTCGGGATGTGATACTGATGAGATTGTCTATGGTAGCACAATGGAAGTGTGTTATGCAATAGCAGGTGAATTGGTGCTAGATAGGCTGCGATATATAGCTTCCTAGGAACTTGAGATAAGGGATTAATTGGGGGGAGAGTATGTACATTTCTAGGGTAATCTTCAAGTATTACCCCTCACTCTTTCTTTATATCAACAATGCATCCAAGTCACAGTCAGCTGACTGCCAGTCAGCTGTTGGTGACGTCACTCAAACGTACAGAAACAACACTTCCATACGACTGCACTGAATGACCCCAGAGCGTTACCAGGAATATTTATAAGGGGTCAAACCAAACCTAACCTAACCTAACAATAACCAAACCTAACCAAACCTAACCTAACCTAACAATAACCAAACCTAACATAACAATAACCAAACCTAACCTAACCCTTATAAATATTCCTGGTGATGCCCTGGGTTCATGCAGTGCACCCAAATGGGGGTGTCTCGACACGATTGAGTAACGTCACCACCAGCTGACTGACAGTCAGCTGATGATGGCTTGGATACATTGTTGAGTTAAAGTAAGTCTGAGGGGTAATACTTGAAGAATACCCATTTCTAGTACCTTTTCCAGATAGGATTAACCCAGATGGGCCCCTGTGGCTCTTATCAAGCCTTAACACTTTATGACTTTATGACGCTCGCTACATACACTGGTACTGTGCATGCTGTTGTTACCGCCAGTAGTACGGACCCATGGTGATATCGTTATGGCCAGTGTTGTTTTTATTGATATCTTTGTTTCCACATTTGTGTCAGAGTACATGTAAAGCCCATCCTATCCAGTATGAACCTAGAGTGCAAAAATGTTTTCAGAGACAATATCTCTGAAGAAGTGCCTTAATTCCCACCCTGCTTGTTACCACCTCAAAGCACAGTAATACCCCAAAATGTTGATACCAGGGTGGGAATTAAGGCACTTCTTAAGAGATTGTACCTCTGAAAACATTTTTGCACTCCGGATTGGTTTTACATGTACTCCGACACAAATGTGGGAACAAAGATATCAATAAAAACAAACACAGAATGACACCCAAAAAACACTGGATATTCCACCTACGGTCACCACTCAAACTAATCACTTTTTGTAGCAGTCAGCAGCTGGAGCACATCTTCACTCCATCATTCTCAACCACCGGAATTGCCGACAACGCGCCAACAGCAACTTGCAGGATGATGTGCATGCGCACTTAGAACACTTCTCCGGCTCTGGAGCCGCGTCTCGGAATACTTGCGTTCCTCCCACCCTATAGTGGGAAACTTTTAGTTTTAAGAGACGTTCTCCGGAGTCCCGGAGGCCACCGATCAGAATTGGCTGCGTTAGCATTTTCTGTCCTGAAATCTGTCTGTGAACCAATCAATGCAAGGTATTTCGTATATGACGTCATAACCATTAGCAACTTTGAACACATGGTTAACAGTGTCCACACAAGTTAACAGTAAACACAAGACCTTGACTGATCCTTTGCTTTGATCACATCCAACTGTGGCGTGTGCGGTAGGGGAGTTGTTTTCGTATTACGTGGGAAATTGGCTGCGTAGGTAGGTATGTGCTCTGAGCTGAGGGTGAAGTATTTTTGTTTGTTTTTCATATGGCTAGCCTTGTACTGAGACCAACAGTAAAAGGAAAACGCATTTCTCCTGTGTTATAAGAAACAAAACAGTGCCGATTATTACGGGTCACTGCCGGGCGGTGCCATCCATTGTTCACTTCTTTGTTTGTATGTTTTGGCATTTGATTTGACCCAAAATGAGAATGATATTACTTATGCATATTATGTAGGTACTGATTTAGGTTTTTCCGGTCGGTTACTGGTAAACAGATTCCATGCATAAAAAAATAATGTCCATGAAAATGTACTGCGGAAGAAATCGGTATGCACTTCGATTCCCAACCCGGAAAGTAAGTTTCCCACTCTGGTTGATACTATTTCCAACACAAAATCATGCATTCCAAACAGAGCCTGTATGAACTATAACCAACGGTACAACATTGTAAGGAATAAACCTTAGTCCCCAAACCGTTCCTCTTTCCCAGGTGATCCCATATGAACATCAAGCAACCGCATTCGCCACAATACGATGGGTAAAACAACGATAAAGAAAGAAGATAACAGCAATGATAGGAAGATGAGTTACAGATGGTAAGAAAACACCACGAATCACCACCACAGCACCTACCCCCTCGAGAGACCACGATATCTTATCTGAGACAGCCCAGCTCACCACCTGCCCACGCTCCGCGCCGAAAACGGCGCTCGAAAATTATTGAAACGTAAACAAGGCGAGAGGTACTAAAAACTGAAAGTTAGCCTATTTTCACTAAAACACAGCTCACGCTGAAACTGCTGCATCTAGCCACATCAAACCTACACCAATGGAATTTGCATCGAAAGCTCTACATGCATGCAGAATCTTGAAACTTTATCTTCAAAAACCTTCAAGGAAAACTGCTTTCAGTATTTTAGTGCCTGTGCCACAAAAGTTACTGAAAGTTTTCGACCATTAAATATGGTCCGATCACTGGCGGATCTAGCTCACCGGTTTGGGGGGGGGGGCAACTTTCGGTTTTCGGCGATAAAAAAATCACCGAAAGTATTTTCGACCCTCAAATGTGCTCCAATCCCACGAAGGGTGCACCATTCGTGTCGTCATATGAGACTACGTCCGGCTCAACAGCATTCATGGCCTACGGTTGACCTCTACTTGACCCAGAGATTAAAAATCACGAGAAAACAAATTCACTGAAACTCTTTTCAACCCTTATATACCCTTCAATCACAACGAAAGCTACACACCATTCGACACACCGTACAAATCTACTTCCGACTCAACAACTTTAATGACCTAGGGTTGACCCCCAGTCAGACTTGTGCTCGACTCGAGTTGAATCGAGAATCGACTCATGAATCAATCGTTTTTGGATTAGTCGCGAGTTGAATCAATTATTTTCCACAAAATAGATATTGAGTCGTGAGTTGAATCACATCTTTCTTTTTCAAAATGAGTCGAATCATGAGTCAATCATTCAAATCACAATGGGTCGTTTGAGTCTTATGACTCAAATGCAAATTATGAACAAATGATATACAGCATGTATCTTTGTGAATAGTATGCCATGACACAAAGTAGGGAGCAAAACACAGTAAAACAACATATTTATACAAATATGTATTGGTTATTATTGTTGGTTGTACCCAGTGGCGCACCGGAGGGGGGCCCGGCCCCCCCATGAGACCAAAGTGCCCTTTTGGCCAAAAGTGCCCTTTTTACCGAAAAGTGCCCTCTTGGCCGGAATGTCCCAAATTTAGCCCAAAAATCACCTGCCTTATCATAAAGCAGGCGATTTTCGGGCTAAGTTTGGGACATTCCGCCCAAAAAAATCATTTTTTTCTGGCAATTTTAAAACAAATTGCTTGCCACCCCGCCCCCCGCCCCCCGGTCAACAAACCTTCCAGTGTGCCCCGGGCCGCAAAGTGCCCTTTTGTAGCCGGTCAAGTGCCCTTTTGGAGCCGGCCAAGTGCCCTTTTCGGTCCGGGCCCCCCCCCCATGGAAAAATCCTGGGTGCGCGCCTGGTTGTACCAACCAACAAATATGTATATATATATATATATATATATATATATATATATATATATATATATAATGTGTGGGCAGTGAACACTGAATCATATGGCTCATGAGTCTGATACCACTGAGTCGGATCTGAATCGATTCAAATTTCTGTCAGTATGTTTGAGTTGCGAGTCGAATCATGCTTTGTGAGCTCTGGGTCTGAATTGAGTTGAATCAAATAATTTTGACCTGCTCTGAATCATGAGTCGAATCAGATCTCAAGATCTATGAGTCACATGTGAATCGACTAAAAAAAAATTTCGTTCAGCACAAGTATGCCCCCAGTAAGCATGTCGACATCGGCCCGATGTCGGCATGTGTTGGGACGAGCTCGGCATCTCGTGAGCGGCATGCCGACATCGGGCCGCTCTCGGCCCGACATCGGCAAACTTACCTAGAATATCGGCACATGTCGGGGTGGGTTCGGCATATTAATGGCGGCCAGCAGACGTCGGGCCGTTGTCGGACCGACAGCGGCAAATCCATGCCGATAGCGGGGTAACGATATCGGGCCGCCGTCGGGTCGACAGCGGTAGGAGCGCATAAAAAAAGACATTCACCACGGGGCATGAATTCAAAGGGTGCTGGCACACCGTTCTGGTATTGGTCCAAACCGGCCAGAAGTTGGCACCGACCTCGACCAAAGTACAAAACTTCGACAGGGTGTACTCTAACCTCCCACCCACTGAACATGCCGACAGCAATCTGACGTCGGCCCTTCGTTGGGCCGCTGTCGGGACGCTAACGACCCGCTATCGGCTGGCAGGGAATGTTCGTCCATGCCGACATGCACCCGACGTGGGGTCAATGTCGGGCCACTGTCGGGCCGCTAGCGACCCGCTGTCGGCAGCGGGTTGGTCGCTGTTCGCAGCAACAGCGGGCCGCTAGCGTCCCGACAGTGGCCCGATGTAGGGCCGAGTATAGGGCCAAAGTCGGGCCGCTGTCGGCATGTTAACTGGGCCTCCACGTGACCCAGAGGTTAAAAATCACGACAAAATTCACTGAAAGTCTTTTTCGACCCTTAAATAGCTCCAATCCAAACGAAAGGTACACCATTAGACTCGCCGTACGCATATACGTCCGGCTCACCAACTTTCATGACCAATGATTGACCTGCACGTGACCCAGATATTTAAAAATCACGAAGCAATTCACCGAAAGTCTTTTTCGACCCTCAAATATGCTCCAATCCCAACGAAAGGTGCACCATTCGTCTCGTCATACGGGACTACGTCCTGCTCAACAATATTCATGATCCACGGTTGACCTCCACTTGATCCAGAGGTTAAAAGTCCCGAAAAAAATTTACGAAAAGTATTCATCGACCCTTATATATACTCCAATCACAACGAAATATGCACCATTTGACTCGCCGTACGGATCTACATCCGGCTCAAGAACTTTCATAAACTAGGGCTGACCTCCAAGTGACCCAGAGTTTAACAATTTCACTCAAAGGCTTTTTGACCCTTCGACCATTTTGACCTCGGTTTGCGGTAAGACAGAAGTAAACAGAAAAATGTACGAAACATATACTGCACAACCTCTATGCATTAACTGCATTTCGCATCGTGAAGGTGTGCAACGCGGTCCTTTAGCTGGCCGCTGTTTGGGTCGGTTTCCCTGGATTGAAATATCAAATCAAATCCTTTCCATAGTTGTGTCATGACTCCATGACATCTGTACTGTGTGGCATGACGACTACAGTACAGATGTGGTGCCACGGTCGGTAAAAAGGACTCTCACACCCCACCGCTTTCCTCCACTAGTCAGAGAGCGCGCTGTATCATGGGGTGTATGCAGGGGTGTCGATTTTTGAAAAATATTGGGGGGGGGCGAAGTGTCAACGTACTAGACCCCCCCCCAAAAAAAAAAAAAAATCATCGGATTTCGCCCACTATATTTTCAGACCTCAATAATTCTGATTTTTTATTTGACGATGTGTATGTTTATGTTTATTCAGCATCCTCGCCAACGGGCAAAATCGTCCAGTAACAGGTGAATTCACATAAGCAAAAGAGCAGTACACGCAAGGGCGTCGCCACCGGGGGGGCAGGGGGGGCAGTCGCCCCCCCTGCCGCGAAACAGGGGGGGCGCCGCCCCCCCTGAAATTTGAGGAGGCCCCTATCCGCAAATGCACAGCAAAAAATGTGAGCAAGGAGGCCGACGGGACAGAATACCATGCTGTCAATGAGGCCTCAAAACTGACGAGGCCACCAAGAAATATAATCAGGTCTCTATAAGACACGTAGAACAGAGATTGGGAGGAGGCCCCCAGGACGAAAAGGAGGCCCCATGACGAAAAGGAGGCCTCAAGACGTAGAACAGAGATTGGGAGGAGGCCCCCAGGACGAAAAGGAGGCCCCCGGGACGAAAAGGAGGCCCCCAGGACGAAAAAGAGGCCCCAAGACGTAGAACAGAGATTGGGAGGAGGCCCCCATGACGAAAAGGAGGCCTCAAGACGTAGAACAGAGATTGGGAGGAGGCCCCCAGGACGAAAAGGAGGCCCCCCGGGACGAAAAAGAGGCCTCCAGGACGAAAAAGAGGCCCCAAGACGTAGAACAGAGATTGTGAGGAGGCCCTCATGACGAAAAGGAGGCCTCAAGACGAAGAACAGAGATTGGGAGGAGGCCCCCAGGACGAAAAGGAGGCCCCCCAGGACGAAAAGGAAGACCCCATGACGAAAAGGATGCACCCAAGGACGAAAAGGAGGCCCCAAGACGTAGAACAGAGATTGGAAGGAGGCCCCCAGGACGAAAAGGAGGCCCCCCAGGACGAAAAGGAGGCCCCAGGACGAAAAGGAGGCACCAAGACGTAGAACAGAGATTGGGAGGAGGCCCCCAGGACGAAAAGGAGACCCCAGGACGAAAAGGATGCACCCAAGGACGAAAAGGAGGCCCCAAGACGTAGAACAGAGATTGGGAGGAGGCCCCCAGGACGAAAAGGAGGCTCCCCGGGACGAAAAGGAAGCCCCAGGACGAAAAGGAAGGCACCAAGACGTAGAACAGAGATTGGGAGGAGGCCCCCAGGACGAAAAGGAGGCCCCCAGGACGAAAAGGAAGCTCCAAGGACGAAAACGAGGCCCCCAGGACGAAAGACGCAGTCCATGCGCCCCTACACTCCAACAATCAACCAACCAACCCCAGGACGAAAAGGATGCACCAAAGGACGAAAAGGATGCCCCAAAGACGTAGAACAGAGATTGGGATGAGGTCCCCAGGACGAAAAGGAGGCCCCAGGACTAAAAGGAGGCCCCAGGACGAAAAGGAGGCCCCCAGGACGAAAAGGAGGCCTCCAGGACGAAAAGGAGGCCCCTAAAACGTAGAACAGAGATTGTGAGGTGGCCCCCAGGACGAAAAGGACGCCCCCAGGACGAAAAGGAGGCCCCCAGGACGAAAAGGATGCCCCATAACGCAAGGATTCCCCAAGACGTAGAACAGAGATTGGGAGGAGGCCCCCCAGGACTAAAAGGAGGCCCCAGGACGAAAAGGAGGCCCCTAGAACGAAAAGGATGCACCCAAGGACGAAAAGGACGTAGGACTAGACGTAGAACAGAGAACATAGATAGGAAGGTAGCCCCCAGGACGAAAAGGAGGCCCCCGGGACGAAAAGGAGGCCCCCAGGACGAAAAGAAAGCTCCCAGGCCGAAAAGGAGGCCCCCAGGACGAAAGACACAGTCCATGCGCCCCTACACTCCAACAATCAACCAACCAACCCCAGGACGAAAAGGATGCACCAAAGGTCGAAAAGGATGCCCCAAAGACGTAGAACAGAGATTGGGATGAGGTTCCCAGGACGAAAAGGAGGCCCCCAGGACGAAAAGGAGGCCCCCAGGACGAAAAGGAGGCCACCAGGACGAAAAGGATGCCCCTAAGACGTAGAACAGAGATTGTGAGGTGGCCCCCAGGACGAAAAGGATGCCCCATAACGCAAAGGAAGCCCCCAAGACGTAGAACAGAGTTTGGGAGGAGGCCCCCAGGACGAAAATGAGGCCCCCCGGGACGAAAAGCAGGCCCAGGACGAAAAGGAGGCCCCAGGACGAAAAGGAAGGCACCAAGACGTAGAACAGAGATTGGGAGGAGGCCTCCAGGACGAAAGGAGGCCCCCCAGGACGAAAAGGAGGCCCCAGAACGAAAAGGAGGCCCCCAGGACGAAAAGGAGGCTCCCAGGACGAAAAGGAGGCCCCAGGACGAAATACGCAGTCCATGCGCCCCTACACTCCAACAATCAACCAACCAACCCCAGGACGAAAAGGATGCACCAAAGGACGAAAAGGATGCCCCAAAGACGTAGAACAGAGATTGGGATGAGGCCCCCAGGACGAAAAGGAGGCCCCCAGGACGAAAAGGAGGCCCCTAAGACGTAGAACAGAGATTGTGAGGTGGCCCCCAGGACGAAAAGGAGGCCCCCAGGACAAAAAGGAGGTCACCAGGACGAAAAGGAGGCCCCTAAGACGTAGAACAGAGATTGTGAGGTGGCCCCCAGGACGAAAAGGAGGCCCCCAGGACGAAAAGGATGCCCCATAACGCAAGGATGCCCCAAGACGTAGAACAGAGATTGGGAGGAGGGCCCCAGGACTAAAAGGAGGCCCCAGGACGAAAAGGAGGCCCCTAGAACGAAAAGGATGCACCCAAGGACGAAAAGGACGTAGGACTAGACGTAGAACAGAGAACAGAGATAGGAAGGTAGCCCCCAGGACGAAAAGGAGGCCCCAGGACGAAAAGGAGACCCCAGCACGAAAAGGAGGCCCTCAGGACGGAAAGGATGCCACCGAGACGGGCAAGAAGCCACCCAGGTTAGACGAAAAGGCTTCCGATGGGTGGCAGGATATTCTGAAGTTGGAAAACGAGGCCCCCAAGACGGAAGATGCCCCTGCAATATAAAATTAAGACCTGATAGGGGAGACTTCTCCGGACGCAATAGGGGCCCCAAGACGGGTAGGAAGGTTTGCGCAGGAATGAGAGAAGGCCACCGAGACCAGCCAGATGAGGCCCATATTTTGGAAGAGGAGGAACCTGGAAGAGAAGATCTAGGACTAGGACGCAAAAGCACCCTGCTAAGAGGATAATGAGGCTCCAGACACAGATGAGGAGGCCCCCATGACGTTAGAGGAGGCCCCTAATTTGAAAAAGGAGTCACCTAGGGGAGGGTAGGAGTCCCCAGAAATCAAGAGAGTGTCAAAAATGGCACGGAGGCAACCAGGATTGCAAAAGAGGCTCCAACACCGGAAAGGAGGCCCCAGAATATGAGAGGAGGCCCTAAGACGGAAAAGGAAGGAAGATATGAGATGAGGTTTCGGAGACGCAAAAGCAGGCCTCAAACGGGTGAGGTTCCACCGAGATAGAAAAGGATGATCCAGAGACGTGGCAGGAGGCACCTAATTCGGAAGAGAACGACACAAGATCGGAAACGAGACCCCATGATGAACGAGGAGGCCCCTAAAATAGGAGAGAAAGGCCATTGGATAAGAGAGATGGCTCCCAAGCGGAAAAGAAGGCTCGAAGACGGCTAAGAAGGTCCCCGGGAAATAACAAGGCCACTAAGATAGGAAAGGTTGCCAGTAATTTAGCAGAGGCGGCGCCTGGGAGAGAAGAGGAGTCCACCAGGAGATAAGAGACCACCCCTAAGATGGGTAAAGATCGAATCCAGAGCGCAGAGCAGGAGAACGCAGAGCAGGAGAACCCAGAGCAGGAGGCCCCCAAGACGTGAGAGGAGGCCCCTAATTTGAAAAAGAAGGCCTCCAGAAGAGAAATGAGGCACCTGCCGGACTCGGGAAGGAGTAGGTCTCTAGGACCAAATGAGGTCCCGAAGACCGGAAAGAGTTCCCAGGAAATGAGAGGAGGCCCTTAAGATGGGAGTGATAGCAGGTATGGAAGGAGGTGAGGTTTCCAAAATTGAAGATCCCTCAAGACGGATAAGGCTTTGCCAGGATAAAGGAGGAGGCACACGAGGCGTGGCAAGAGGCCTCTAATTTGGCAGAAAATGCCCCTCGAAGATGAGAGGAAGCCCCATGCCATGTTAAAGGGGCCCCAGAATGCAAGAGGCCCTCCAAGACGGGAGAGGAGGACCATTGAATATGGAGGAGGGTAGGACACACAAGGAGACATCGAAAACCGGTAAAAAGGCTCTAGGAAATGAGACGACGCGACAGGAGGCCTATAATTTGCAAGAAGAACCACCTAAGAAATAGTAAGAGTCGAGTCTGGGTATTTTAAAATCACGATATGGGCCCCAAAAGATCCGGCCGGGGCCCCCGCAAATTACGCTGAGCCTGGGGTACCGAAAATTCACGCCCGGACCACGAAAATCATGCCAGGGGCACGACAGGTCGTACCGTGCCCCAACAGTCTCATTGGGACCAAAACAAATGAAGCCGGAGCAACGAAGAACAATCCGGACATGAATAATCACTCTGGGGGCCCAACAATGACGCCAAAAGCATCCAAAACGCATTGGACCCCAAAAAGTGTCGAGGCCGCTATAGCTCGCGCTAGGGATCCAAGAAAATGACGTCGGGGCAGAAAATCACACTAAAAAAACGCCGAGGCCTGGCCTCGGTTCGGTATCCAATCTGCGAGGATAGCAGCAAAGATATGAAGTGCATCAAAGCTCAGCGGAAACCGCATTTCATAGCTACCAGAAAATGTCGGAAGTAGGAAACTAATGATCGAATTTAATCAATCGACTTTTCGAAGCGAACGCCCATGCGAATCATTCCATCACGCCAAATATGGTGCAAGTCTATTATGTGGCAGCAATTAGCAAAACGCAGAAGGCCTAGCAGAAACCATAGCATCGCACGAAGTGTGGCGAATGCACCGAATACGAAAAATGGGTGTGCACGTGCACTGACGTTGCCGTTGTGGCGACCGGGTGCTATGAACTGCAATGCCTGAAATTGTAAAATTTTGTATTTTAAAGTGGTGGGTAATACATTTTACCTTGAAGTTATGGGCGTAATACATCTTCTAAACCCTGCTCGTTTTAGGGCTTTGTTGCGTTTTTTTGTGCACCGAGTATTTTTTACGTGTCGGGCGTTTTCGAAGATCCCGATGTGTTTATTTAGCTCCCGGTCGTTTTGTACGTTTTGGAACCATGTTGCCTTTCGTGGCCCCAGCCTCTTTTCCAGGCCCTTGTGCGTTCTCATGGCCCCTGTGCGCCTTGCGAGCTTGCAGTGTATTTTTCTTAGAGCTCCCAGTATGTTTATTTAGGGCTGCAACGCATGTTTTAAGGCCCTATCGCTTTTTGGGAGACTTTTGTGCGCTTTGGATGGTTAGTTGTACTTTCTGGCAACGTTGTACTCTTAGGGTCCCGCTGTGTATATTTGTGGCTTCTGACACACATTTGTGGGGCCCCATTATGATTTTGGGGCTTCGGTGCGATTTTTCTGGGTCCCAGCGCGACTTATCGCGCCCAGGCACGTGGTTCCGGAGACCCAACGCGAGCTTTCTGGGCTCAACGCGATTTTTGTGGATCTTTTCTGTGTTTTTTATTAAAAGTCCGAATCCCGGCCTGATTTTTCGAACCTCTGACGCCATGTATCCCACCTCGATTTTTCGAGATCCGGTATGCTTTTCGAAGTCATACGCAATTTTTGAAGGCATCTTGAAAAAAATGTTCGGTGCAACAGAGCCATTTTCTTGACCTTGACATTTATTTGCTGGAATCTCTCCTTTTTTTTGGAGGGCTCCAGCTTGATTTTTTTGGGATACTGATCCGGGTTTGTGGTATAGGTGTAATTTCAGCAGTGTGAGGTAACTTATCAAGGGATACCAAAAGAAAACCTTAGAACTGAGTGGTGGAGTTAGGGTTGAAATCCGACCTATCAGAAACCATAGTGGTAGATTAGGCCCCTCCACAGGACAATTTAGTTGATGACTAATTATATTATTTCGAAATGTACCCTTTGACAAAATAGCGGTCGAAATCCAAGGACTTTTTAATGGGCGTAGGTGCCCTCCCCCCCCCTGCAAATCCGTTTGCCACCTCCTGCTTGACGCAAATATAGGTACTCCACTGGTCCCTCAATAATTTTCCGAAACATACGCCCATGGGGGCAAATTGAGGGGGCAAATTACCCCTCATAAGCATGCAATACAACATCCATGCCCCATATGAAATGGGATGAATGATGTTTTTAAATGCATTTTCTTCCAAAACAATGACTCTGATCAAACATGTGCATTGATGTAGTCATCGTGATCGCCGAGTCTAGTCAGTCGTCACCACACACGACACCAAGCAAACTAAAATGCACAACGGATCATAGACATCAATCAGAGCAATCGTCCTACTACTTTTCTACAACAATCTAAAAACTCCACACGTACCCAATGGCGCAGCCAAGAGCAAGAGTAGGACACACCGGGTACATGCCTCTCCGGTCACGGCCAAGGAGCCCGAAAAGGTCAGCCAAGGAGATTCCCAGAAGTGCCATCCGACGGCTTTGAAATGGATATGTCGGCTGGAATGGTTTCTTTGCTAGAGTCGGAAATAAAAAGTACAAAACTTCGGAAAGTGGGAATAATGACAGAAATCAAAGCAGTTTTCAAATCGGCGGAATTGGAATGGTCCCCGCACCAGGTGTGTCGCAATGGGGGCATTTTTACTGCAGCCCTGTTAGTACTTGTAATCCTTTCCCTCCAGAAGGTTAAGTGCGGAGTTTTATATACCTTTGGTGGTGCTTGGACTGCACCATATTTGCCTTCTTGACCTCATTCACCAATTTAATATCTAATTCCCCTTGAAATTCACTTGGGACGAATCAAGGAGGATAATATTCCAAAATCTCCAAAATGCCGAGATTCGCAGTGGTTGCAGCATAGCAACACCAAATCCAGATCATACTGTTCTTTCAGCAAATCAAATAACTCTGCTTTCCCAAAATTTTAATCAAGGCCAAGGTTACTAAACGGAGGTCAGGTCAAATTATCTCTTCTTATCGCAGTAAGGGGAAAACTTTTCGTGCAGAACATGATGAAAGAATGATATATACATTCGGCTTTCAAATATGTGACAAGGTCAATGGTGTTAGGTCAGGTTAAGTATTATGCTTATTAGACAGAGACAGTTTGGACCAACCTACCACAACCACATTCGGCCCGGTTGGATTCTGAATCCATTTTGCGCGCTGATTTCAGAACTGTTTTTGTGTTTGCTCTAGGGTCATTAGAAATCAAAATGCTTAACTTTTGAGCCTTCCTTTTGTCGTATATGTAATCCGCCTTCTATGAAGTATTGTTTAATCCATGAGTTGAAAGCAAAAGTGAATCCTTTGACAGACCGGGGAAGTGGCGGTGTCCAGTCAATGACGGGCAGTCTAACTGCTGACAGCTGGCAGCACGATGAGACGCCCAAAGGGGAGCAAAGCTCCTCCTGCCAAGCTCAGATCTGGACCTGACAAGATATTCGGGATCAGGAGGCCCCTGCCCATCAACAAGCTGCCTCTGAATAAAGAGATAGGAAGTGCCCTGGCTTTCGAAGCTGAGCAGGAGAGGATGAAGAAAGGGAAGAAGGATATTGATTGCAAGGACGCCACTGAGAAGGTCACTGAGAAGGTTGTAGAAGTCTACAAGACTGCCAACATCCCTACAATAAGCAAGAAGAAGGTGAAGGAAAAGATGCAGAAGATGTGGCAGATGAGGAAAGAGAATCTGAATGAGATAGCCAAGGGCCAGACTGGTATGGACAGGAAGAGAAGGAAGAAGAAGAATGGCAAAGTGAAGAGGAAGTTCAAAGATATAGAGGAGGAACTGTTTGATGTAGCTGATGATGACAACGTTCCTGAGATGGAGAAGGAGTTTCTGGTCGCCCAGAGGAAGCGTGGGAGGGAGGGCTGTATTGGTGGAGTAGACATTATAGAGTCCGCCAGGCTGCAGAAAACTAAAGAGAAGGAAGAAAAAGCAGCCAAGAAAAATGCTGAGAACAAAGAGAAGACAGAAAAGAGGAAGAGGAGAAGTGATGATGATGTGAAAAGAATGATGTCTAAAGTGGCAGTGGAGAACAGTGAGAGCGAGGATGACAATGAAGAAAAGGATGTGAATGACAATGAGTACAAATGCCAGGTGAATAAGAAAGAGAAAACAGAGAAAAAGAAAAAGCAGAAGGAAGCATAGGCTAAACTCGGTGAAACAGCAGATAGGTTCAAGATATCCAGTGATCCAGCGGCTCATGTCACAAACACCATCAGAGTGGCAGACAACACTATAACTGCAGGGGATAAGAGTAAAGTGATCAATTCCAAGACAGTTGAGAGAGTAAGGAAGAAGTCTAGGGAGCAAAAGAAAGACAAATTTCTGGGGTTTGAGGCTAAAGGTCTGATGGTGGATGAAAGGATCAATGACAACAAAGTAGAGGTTGGTGTAGGAGAGAAGAACCATAAAAGGTTTGCCACTGTAAGGAGTGAGGACTGTGCTGTCATCGGGTACCCCGGCGAGGAGTTCCTGGGTCACGTGGCCCCGGTGGGGGAGGGGGGGACCTGGCCACCAGCCTGGTGGGGTTCGTGGAGGAACGGGGCATCAACATCGCCAGCCTGCAGGTGGTCTTCAGCGATGGTTGCAGCAAGATGGGCGGCTACAACCATGGGTTCATCGCTGAGTTCGAGAGGCTGGTGGGTCGCCCCCTCCTCCACATCCACTGCATCGTCCACAGCCTGGAGAAGGTGTTCAACCACCTGTTCATCCACTACGCCGGCCCCACCACCGGCCCGGCCTCCTGGAGTGGGGAGGAGGCCAAGAGGCTCCAGGACAATGTGTGGGACCTGCAGGTGGAGGAGTTCGAGGCCATCCCCAGCCCCACCCTCAGGGCCCTGCTGGACGTCATCCCCCCCGCCGTCATGAAGGAGTTCAACCATGATACCAGATATCTGTTGGAGATGGCCGGGGCAGTGGAGTCTGGACAGCTGCAGGAGAGGTGGGCCAGGGCACGGGCTGGTGCAATGACCAACGCCCGGTGGCAGAACACGGAGAGCAGGGAGCTGCTCCCGTACATGAGCACGGCCACCCCCAGCGAGGAACAGAGACGCATGACCTCCTTCATCATCCACGTCTACGTGCCCTCCTTCCTGGAGATCAGGCAGAGGAACCTGCTGCTGGAGGGTCCCCGCCACCTGCTCACCATCGTCACCAGGGTCGTCACCTACTGCACCAAGGAGGAGGTGGACATGCTGAAGCCCTACCTCCAGTTCAACGCCTACTTCGCCCAACATGAGGTAGTGCTGGCCTCCCTGCTGGCCTCCAGGGAGAGGGAGGAGAGGGAGCAGGCCTTGGCCATCGTCAAGAAGCTGAGGAAGAAGGCGCAGAGGAGCAAGAGGAAGACTGTTAGGAAAGTGAGGAACCCCGAGATCAACCTGGCGGCCACCAAGTTGTCCGAGCTGGTGGACCTGCAGAAGGCGACCTCCTCTCCTCCCATCCTGTTCCAACACACAGACCTGGAACTGGAACAGTTCCTGGAGGAGCCCTACTCAGAGCCAGGACTGCCCTGCACCACCACTGCAGTGGAGAGGGGTGTGAAGATGACCACGGAGGCGGCCACCATGGCCAGCGGGGCCTGGCAGCAGGACATGGTCACGTGGAACAGGCAGGAGGCCAGGAACAGGAACAAGTACAGGGGCAAGAAGGAGGAGTTCAACTGCTGAGTTATATGGATAATGATTTACCAATGTTTTTTTATGTATTACACAATATATGTGCCTTCTTGCTACTCGATAGATTACAAGTTAATACTTTGCCGAATGACAAAAGTTAAGCATTTTGACTTTTAATGACCCTAGAGCAAAAACAAAAACAGTTCTGAAATCAGCGCGCAAAATGGATTCAGAATCCAACTGGGCCGAATGTGGTTGTGGTAGGTTGTTCCAAACTGTCTCTGTCTAATGCTTATTCTACACTGCCGTCTTGTGTGTGGAGTTGGGATTTTTGTGCACGTCAGCTGCCTTAGCGACATGGCGCCCGCAAAGTGGTCTGATGCCGAATGCTACTGTTCCTTGTGAATTTAAATTTTAATTCAGTTTTAGAGCCACCGAAGTAGTACACCATGGCATTGTGTGAACAATGATACGCGATGACCCGACTTCGTGAGACCGGACCTTATCATATAAAGCAAATATAGAGCATATAAAGGGCAAATATAAAGAGGTGCAAAATGTCGGACAGTAGGAACACATGACAGGCGTAAGGAGTCTTCATATAGGTGCGAGGGACACGAATAAGGTCACAAGGGTGCCGGGTCCAAAGGCATTTCTGGCCGCAATACTGTTAGTACCTGTAATCATTACCCTAGTGGAAGTTAGGTCAGTCTCGCTGCTGACAGAATTTGCTTTTCTGATGGCATCAATATTCATCGCTCGAAATGCACAACAAGAGCAGCTGTGTCTCAAGCAGATTCAATGGCTGTGACGAATTGGGAAATATTAATACATGGGTGACATTGGTACCTTTTAATGGTAAGGTGAACGGTAGAATGCGGAGAAAGTGACAACTAATGCACACAATGCTGCTCGGAAAGATGATGCAAAGCCGTGACTAATCCCACACCGTTCACTGTGACTCACCAGGGCCGTGGAGTATGCACCGTCCACCAGGGTTGGATTTATACTTTGCAATCCCGGGTGATGAGAGGACAACATCTGAGTGATGGAATACGGAGAGGATATTTTCCTTCAAACCTTGGCATCAGAATCTCACTTTGAAGTTTCAGGTGAATCTTGAGCACTTTAACACAGGGAAATTCATTGTCGAACACCATCCGACGTCCAAATTGAAAACGCATGGAGGAAACAACATGGAGGAAACAACATGGAGGAAACAACATGGAGGAAACAACATGGAGGAAACAACATGGAGAATAATTTTGCGAAGAGGATAATGCTATGGATGGCAAAAATCCAGGAAAACCACGTTTTTCGACCCTGACGTCCATTGTACCAGGCCAGGGTCGCAGAGCAAACCGTCCACTGTGGCGGACCGGAGCTGTGGAGCACACCTTCTATTATGGCGGACCAGAGCCGCGAAGCACACCGTCCACTCTGGCGTACCGGAGCCGCGGAGCACATGGTCCACCGTAACGGACCGGAGCCGCGGAGCACACCGTCCACTGTGGCGGACCAGGGCCGCGGAGTACATCATCAACCGTGGCAGACCAGGGTCGCAGAGTACACCGTCCACTGTGGTGAACCGGTGCCGTGGGGCACACCTACTATGACGGACTAGGGTCGCGAAGCATAGCGTCCACTGCGGCGGATCAGGGCCGCGGAGTACACCATCCACTGTAGTAGATCAGGGTCGCGGAACAAACCATCCACTGTGGCGGATCAGGGCCGTGGAGTACACCGTCCATTGTAACGTACCGGGGCCGCGGAGCACACCGTCCACTGTGGCGAATCAGGGCCGTAGAGTACACCATCCATTGTGGCGGATCGGGACCGCGGAGCACATCGTCCACTGTGGCGGACCGGGACCGCGGAGTACACCGTCCATTGCGGCGGATCATGGCCATCAACAGGTTAAATGATGTCATGCCATGGCAGTGGCGTACCTAGGATTTGCGAGAGGGGGGGGGGGGCAAACTGATTTGGAAGGTGCCCAACTACCCCCATTTAAAAAAAAGTCCCCGGATTTTCACCAATATTTTTTTTTCAAAGGGGTTCTATATTTTTGTTATATAATAATTAGTGACCAAATTAACTGTTCTGTGGAGGGGGCCAAATCTACCACCATTATTTCTGAATGACCGGATTTCAACCCTAACTCCCCCCATCCTGTTTGAAGGTTTTCTTTTGGTATCCCTTGAAAAGTCACCTCACACTGCTGAAATTACATCTGAACAAATCACTCAAAAATGTAACATTTGGCAATATCAGGCATTCCAATTAATAACGCCCGGTCGTCAAAACGCCAACGTTCGTACACGTATACACCCGCCTTGCGCAGTCGGCACATTCGCCACTCTACGTGCGCTTCTCCGGTGTCTGCTAGGCCTCCCACGTTTTGCTAATTACTGTCACATGATAGCCTTGTGCCACATTTGACATGTGGAATGCCTGGTATGGCGGCTCGCTGGAAAAAAAATTCGATAAATTAAATTCGATGTATTAGTTCTCTTCTTTCCACGTTTTCTCGTGATGATGAAATCCGGAGACACACTGAGCTTTGATGCACCTCATCTTTTTGGTTAAATAAGCTCCCAGATTGGCTACCGAGCCGTGACCCTGGCTAGGTGTTCGTGTTTTGCCCGTTGCGATTTTCTTCTTCTATGGATGTGTTTTAAGGCTCCAGCCAATTTTTGTTAGGGGCCCGGCACATGTTTGAGACCCGGCTCTTTTTTACAGCTTTGTTGCCTTTATATACACCGATGATATTTTTTTTGGTATCGGCGCGTTTTCGAAGACGCCGATGTGTTTATTTAGTGTCCGGTCTATTTGTTCCTTGTTTACGATAAAATCCATTTTTTAGGGCCCAGCCTGTTTTTAAGGCCCCGTGCGGTCTGATGGCCCTGGTGTGCCTGGAGGGCCTCCGTTATGCTTTTATTTATCGCTACCGATGTGTTTATTTCGAGCTGCAGCGCATATTTTAAGGCCCTGTCGCTTTTTGCGAAACTCGGTGCGCTTTTGATTGCCGACATTACATTTTCGGATTACCGACGGAATTTTTGGCCCCGAATGCGATATTTGGGGGCCCCATGGTCACTTGCTGGGATCCCTAGCTCGAGCTTTAGTGGCTAGGACACGTTTTTGGGGGCCCAACACGTTTTGTGGGCTTTTTGAGCGGTTATTGGGACCCCGGAGTGATTTTCCATGTCGGGACTGTTTTTCGTTGCCCCGGCTTCATTTGTTGGGTGATCACAATGAGACTTTTGAAGCCCCTGTGCGACCTGTCATGCCCCTAGCGTAATTTTCAGGGATCCGGGCGAGAATTCTTGGTACCCCTAGACTCAGCGTGACTTTCTGGGGCCCCGGCCCGACCGTTTCTGGCCTCCGTCCTGATTTTCTTGAACCCCAGCACGACTCTTTCGAGCCCCAGCGTGATTTTCAGGGGCCCAGATGGGAACTTTTGAGGCCCCAGCGTCATTTTCAGAAGCCCCTGCGCGACTTTTTGGCCCCAGTGCGATTCTACGGGGCTCCGGTGCGATTATTGGAGGCCCAAACGGGATTATTAAGGAGACTGGCGCAATTTTTTTTCAGGAGCTCGACGCGATTCTCGGGGGCCCCACAACCTGTCAAGGGGCAACTGCCCACAATGTCCCCTCCCCATTTGGCATGCTACTGTGCCGTGCA
Source organism: Ashinkailepas kermadecensis (assembly GCA_034440615.1). Lineage (NCBI taxonomy): Eukaryota > Metazoa > Arthropoda > Thecostraca > Neolepadidae > Ashinkailepas > Ashinkailepas kermadecensis. Next base: position 131,853 of record JAOTOM010004843.1, on the reverse strand, counting down.
ATTCTGCAACATAAGCATATAGGAAGAGCTCATCTGTTGCATCACTCACACGTGATTTCAACTCCCAAGTTCTCCAGACAGTTTGAGGAAAGTCAAACATCTCCCACATGGATAGGCAAGGATGGACTATTAGGCAACAGGGATACCATGGAATTCAGATCATAGTACCCTTGCTGCAATACACACCTTGTTCCGCAGGCTGCTGTAGAGATGGATGCACTCCTGAAGTTTGGTCAGGGTTGGAGTTGGAGGTGGATGGAGCAGCACTGTGAAGGACATTACATATGGTTCAAAGGACTTCTTTCTGTTTACATTAACAATGCAGGTAATGAAGTAACACTTTCATTAATTGACTTCCATAGTGTCCTGAGTGAGCAGTAGAATCGAGATGGGTTCTTGTGAATCTGTGATATACGTTATAGAAGAAAGGTTATGATGGAGCTTTTAGACTCCAGTGGGAATGGTATGGATTCACTCATTAGTGAATCCATACGATAACCTAATAACCATAACAAACATAAACTAATCTAGCATATCCTAACCACCCTTTGAAGAATAAAAAATTAGTAAACAGTTTTAAGCAATAAATTCTCTGAAAATTTTATGAAGTAGAAAACCGAACCAAACCAAGCCTAACCTAATGTCAGCTGCTTTTGAAGGAAAAATTTCCGATTTTGTGAAATTTTTCAAAACTTGCAAAAATTTCCAAATAAAAAAAAATAAACTAGCCTAACCTAACCAAACCGGTATTATTGTGCTTTAAGGTGGTAACAAGACTAGTTTTTACACACATTTGTTTCCATAAAGCAAACAAATGGGTTAGGTTTGGTTAGGCTAGGTTAGTTTAGGCTTTTTAAGTTCGAAAATTTGTCAAATTGTTTTTCCAATTTTAAACATAAATACGATTGCACAGAAAATAAGTGGTCCCATCATCTTAGTCACCCTCATGAACATGGTATTCTGAAGAAAAATTCAAATAAATAAATAAAAACACCTTAAATTGCAAATTAACAAATCATTTTTCTTCAAGAGCAACTCATGTTAGGTTAGGTTAGGTTGGGTTAGGTTTTTAAATTTTGAAAACCTTCAGAAAATAAATTGCTTTAACTTTTCCAAATTTTATTTTTTGATTTTGTTTTCTCCAAAGGGAGGTTAGGCTAGGTTAGGTTAGGTTATGCTGAATTTGTATTGTATTTTTATACATTTCTTTTTATGCTATGTTACCTAACTCAAAGCCTCTTTTTTGGTGCTGTTTTGCTCACAACCTGAAAAGTAAGCATTTGCCCAGAAAATGAGTGGTCCCATCATCTTAGTCACATTCATAAACATTGCATTCCAATGATAAATTCCAAGAATTCCTAAAACACCTTAAAACACAAATTTACTACCAAAACTAACATATTCGTTTGCTCTATGGAGGAAAATGTCTGTAAAAACTTGTCTTGTTACCACCTTAAAGCACAATAATAATCAAATATGGTAGGTAGGTACCAAGTTAGGTATCTGGCATTAATATCGAAACACCGTGCAGAAAGCAAAAAAAGGCATGGACTGGACTTGTTGAAGCTTACCTGCCACCTTCTTCCTCCGTAGTTTCTTTGGGAATTAAATATCAGCAAGTTATTAACTGCTTAAAATCACACCAATCTGCAGACACATCGGGTGTGAAGTATAAAAAATGAAGCAGCGCGACGTCATATGAGTTTGGCCACCGGATTAAACATCGCGCGCAATTGCACGACAAATGTCTCACCTCCGTCATATTTGTCGAAAACAATCGCTAGTTTGAGATTCTAGGATTTTTGTACTTTGACGTTTTATCTTTCGATGCTACGGTTTTGGATGTTCTGGAGAACAGACATCACGACCGGTGGCCGCTATACCCAATTCTATTTTTCAAGGAGGGAGACAGGAAATTTGCAACTTCGAACACATAATTACTATATTGCTGCTAATTACTGGCTATTGTTGGGTGGTATTGTCTTTCCTCACTCAAACGCATCAATGAAAGCATTCTCGGACTAGGCCTAGCTGCGCCAGCATGCAAAATACAAATACAGGGTAGTCCTCCATTTTGTCGATAAAAAATCATGTAACGTGCAAAACTATATGGGCAATGCATAAACTTCGTATGTTTCATGCGCAGCACCGCCCCCACGCAAACTACAAATCATTTTGTGGAGGAGTAAAGTAAAATTAAAACCATTTAGACATCAGGGAGATGTCCCCATCCCAGCCTCCGCCTTCAGCACCTAAAATATCACACAAACTATAACGTAAAATTCCCTTGACGTAAATGTTCACCTGCCTGCACCTTGATCGCAAACACTCGCTATTATAGACAGGCATGTAACGTACTCGCTTTAAAGGCGGCGCAAATGACCTTTATGATCCGGCACGCCTAAAAAAATCACTCTCCCCCCCCCCCCTTCATGCGCAGCGAAATTGAAACATGCCTGATGCTACAAATTTATGCAATATATGAGGAAAAAGCTGTGTCGTTACCAAGGCTTGAGGGGAACTTTGGTGTACCTTTTAAGGTTTGCTTTGGAAGTCATGTGCGCCATAACTTGTCCATGCAGCTTATTGCTGAGTTTTGTCTTTCATGGTATCATAAGCTGGCAGATTGGCTCACGCATGGCTCTCGTTGGTTCAGTTTGAGACTTGGTTTCCCCATATCAATATTGAATGCATGCACATCAACATTGTCACTGGGCATGTACCAAGGTAGGCACCAGGTAAATATCAAGCTGATAGTGTGATGGGTGGGCTGTTGAAGATAATTCTAGTTTGTATATCCACAATCTCAATGATAACTGTGATTGTTGTTCACTGGTTCACTCACTGGTATGCAAGTTTGACAATGACTGGAAATTGAGAATGGAATGAACCTTGTTTAAGCTCCATATGCATGTGGTTTTGCGATTGGTGGTGTACACAAACCTCAGTATGACAATGCAATTGTTGTTTTGTGGCTGAGCATATTTTTTTTAGACATTGTGTGTAAATAAAATATACGACCTTCAATATACCAGGAGGTGCTTAGTTGACATCAAAAGTAACGATAAAGGTTATACTTTATTGCTCAACGTTTCGGCCAGGGGCCATCGTCAGGAGTGATGAAAAAAGCTCAAGCTTAAAAAATTGAAAAATCACGCGGGAAAAAAGCGTGCAAAAAGACACGTGGAATGCAGAAAAGCCTCCTCAGTGGTGCAGACACTCACAGAAACTCCAAACCAGAAGCAAATTATGTCAAGAAGGAATCCTCTGAGGAAGCCCGAGCCGATGGTCCATATACATATCGATGCATACACTCACGCACATATATAGACATATATCCAATATAACGCGTAATACATACCATATATAAGTTATGTTTATGTAATTTTATGTGATATACCAAGACGTCGTTTGCGTGTTTAGTTGCTCCCGTAGATTACGTATATGTAGAGATTCGAGGACCTTCAGATCAGCGTTGTCCCTGGCTATTGCTAGAATTTCTACTAGCAACACGCTTTTAGGAGAACGTGCCACACCTGTATCAACGGGCTCAAAGGTAGATGCACATGGAAAAACGTAGTTTACAAAATAACGTGCAATCGCTGTCTTGGAACATTTTATGTCGGTGAAATCAAACGTAGCATCAGGGATAGGTATAATGAGCACTTGGGAGATGCCAGACTTCGGAGAGCATACACACCTTTAGGCGAACACATGATCGACAAACATTCTAACATGGAACACAGCGACACTAACACAAACTTCAAAGTAGAAATTCTAGCAACAGCCAGGGACAACGCTGATCTGAAGGTCCTCAAATCTCTACATATACGTAATCTACGGCCGCAACTAAACACGCAAACGACGTCTTGGTATATCACATAAAATTACATAAACATAAATTATATATAGTATGTATTACGCGTTATATTGGATATATGTCTAAATATGTGCGTGAGTGTATGCATCGATATGTATATGGACCATCGGCTCGGGCTTCCTCAGAGGATTCCTTCTTGACATAGTTTGTTTCTGGTTTGGAGTTTCTGTGAGTGTCTGCACCACTGAGGAGGCTTTTCTGCATCCCACCGTGTCTTTTTGCACGCTTTTTTCCCGCGTGATTTTTCAATTTTTTAAGCTTGAGCTTTTTTCATCACTCCTGACGATGGCCGCTGGCCGAAACGTTGAGCAATAAAGTATAACCTTTGTCGTTACTTTTTATGTCAACTCAGCACCTCCTGGTATATTGAAGGTCGTATATTTATTTACACACAATGTCTAAAACCCAGGAGCATCTAAGAGCCATTCTTCGTTATATTAAACATATTTTTTGGGGGACAATCTGGTTTAAAATGCGTTAGCATCAGCCAATCTCAACATTTTATGATGTAAGTTGTCCTTCCACAGGGGAGGGAAATCCAGATATTTTGTTTTTTTGCATACAATTTTGAATTTTGTAGAAAAAAGTGGGGAGTCAACCCACTATCTAATCCAAATCTGTTTCTTTTCAGTACAAAATGTGCTGGTTAACATCAACTACGTTTTCTATGTACCTAGCATGGTGTTTTTTTTCCTTTAACTTTTTATCAGCATACAAATAGCATAGGTTATTGGGGGGGGGGGGCAAATCAACATGGGGGGGCCAAGATCAACATTGGTGGGGCCATGGCCCCCACAAAAGGATACAAATTGACGCCCCTGGGTGTATAACTATGAGCTTCTAAGCTACGTAGTTTTAATGAGACGCTCTGAGCAATGACTCTGACTCGGTGGGCGGGCGGCCTCTGGAGCCGGCACCACTGGCGTCGAGGCCCGTGCTGGTGGAGGTTCGGGTCCTCTTTACAAGAAAATATACACTAGATCAAGGAAGGTATCTTGGGATTTATACCACGCCAAACCATCTATCTCGATGACAACACCGTGCCTGTCTTAACACTCTGTGTCTATATTTTGTAGCGCGACTTGCGCGCTGGGAGGTCGTGCGCGTGGTGGTTGTAGACGACGGCGGTCATTGGACCATAGTTAGGGATATAAAGAGACTTTCAGTGAACTTGTTTGTGGTTTTTGACCACTGGGTCACGTGGAGGTCAACCCTGTGTCATGAGAGTTGTCGAGCCAGACGTAGATCGGTACCCCGGATCGAATAGAGTACCTTTCGCTGGGATTGGAGCATATGTAAAGGTCGAAAAAGACTTTCAGTTGATATTTTTCGTTATTTTTAACCTCTGGGTCACATGGAGGTCGACCGTGGATTATGAATGTTGTTGAGCCGGACGTAGTCCCGTACGACGAGTCGACTGGTGCACCTTGCTTTGGGATTGGGGCATATTTGAAGGTCGAAATAGGACTTTCAGTTATTTTGTCCTGATTTTTTACCTCTGGGTCACGTGCAGGTCAATCCTAGGTCATGAAATTTGATGAGCCGGACGTAAATCCGTAAGGCGAGTCTAATGGTGTACCTTTCTTTGGGATTCGAGCATATTTAAGGGTCGAAAAAGACTTTCAGTGAAATTGTTCGTGATTTTTAACCTCTGGGTCACGTGGAGGTTAATCCTGGATCATGATAGGTGATGAGCCGGACGTAGATCCGTACGGCGAGTCGAATAGTGTACTTTTCGTTTGGATCGGACCATATTTAAGGATCGAAAAAGTATTTCAGTAATGTTTGTGGCACAGGCATTAAAATACTGAAAGCTGGTTGCAAAGTTGAGATATTTGGATGATGGATGAAAATGAGACGTCAATTGATATTTAAATTAGTAACTTTTTGGTATATTTCCAACGTTTCTGCTATTGCCTTCATCAGGGTACAATCACAATAAAATCAAGGTTTTCCAGTCAGCATTAACCTAATAAATCATCAATCATAATACGTGACAAATTCGAGTTGCACCTCCGATATCACAGTTCAGGAAAAGAACACAACAAGACGTACAACCCTGAATAATCACAAGGTACCAGTGTCTTTCAGGGAACCTAGCTGGTTCTTAAACTTCAGGCATCGACAAAATTACTGAATACCAGCATAGCATACCATAATGAAACATAGAGAAGTAAGTGGTATTAGAACAGCATAGCTAAATATTCATTTTCTTGACCCAACAACTGACCCCAGTGGTATAGTTATGTTCGACAGCCATATATTGATGTCATGCATATGACAGAAGCTCTTCAAATTGCATCTCGAGACTTCTTGAGGTACATTTGCCATGGTTAGTACAGGCATGTCCCCATGGTTAGTACAGGCATTGCGATAATTGGTTCCCCGTTGTATTTAATGCGGTCCTAGAATGGAATATTTGGGGTCCAGTGCGATTTTTTGGGAATTCTAGAGTTGTTTGGCCCAGGTGCAATTTGTCGAGCCCAGGCACGAGTTTTCGGGTACCCGATGCGAGTTGTCGGGGCCCCGACGAGAGTTTTATGGGCGCCGTGATGCGATTTTTCGGGACTACTAAATGTGTCAGAGCCAGGGTCGCCTTTCCAGGACTGCGTGCCTTTGGGGGCTTGAGATCAACTTGTGGGCCACAACACGATATTTTTAGGTCACGCACGATTTGTTGGTTCTGATGCGATTTTTTGGAGCATAGCACGTTTTTTGTGAACGTCCTACACTCTTTTGGGGTCTTGGTGCATGTTTTCGGCTCTAGAACGATTCCCCGGGCCCGGTTTGATCGTTCAAGATTCCTGTTTAATTTTGAGGACCCGGCTAGATTTTATTCGAAGCCGGTGGAATTTTTGGGGCCTTGGTGTGATATTTTTAAGCGACAGCGAAAAGGTTTTCGGGCTCGGCGTAATTTTGTGAGTCTGACGCGATTATTTGTGGTTCACCAACTGGCAGAGGGCATTTGTCCCATTTGTCCTTCCTTCGGCACGCCTCTGGGACCACGGATAGCCTTTTGTGGGCCTCTGCCTGTTATTGAGGCCATCATGCCGTACAGCATGATGACCCTTTTTGCGTTCTCGCCTTTGTAGCTCGGGTGTGCTTTGAGTTTCTCGGTGCGTTTTCAGGGACTCCCTGAGGACTCCCGATGTGTTTATTTAGGGGTCCGGCGGAATCTGTACAGCCCTGTCGTTTTTTTTTGGGGGGGGGAGGGGCATCCGGTGTGTTTTGACGGGCTTCGATATGCTTTCAGTCTTCCGGTGTGATTTTAGGACCCCGTCCTGTCATGTGGGGCCCTCAATGCGATTTTTGGTGGCTCCTGACGATAATTTTGGTGGCCCCAACCGAAGTTTTTGTGGTTCCAGTGCGACATTTCGAGGCCCTGGCACAATCCCCCCCTGCTCCAGTTATCTGGTCCCGATTGTATATATTTGGGACCCTGACGCAATTCTTAGGAACACCGACAGGACTTCTTAAAGCCCCAGTGCGATTTTTTGGAGGCCCGGTGACATTTTTTCGGGCTCCGGTGCGAGTTTCTGGGGCCAGCTGTATTTCTCTGGTGCACTTGAATTAATTTTTATAGAGCCCCAACATTATTTTGAAAGTCAGAGCATGCTTTTTTGTTGGTGGCCCCGCACAATTTTTCCGAGCACCGGGGCGACCAACTCTCGGGGAGAGGGAAAATCTCCCCCTTTGCTTCCCCTTGGATATGCCATTGGTTACGACTGTCCAATCGCGACACTGGCCTTCCCTTGCTTTTGTTTGTTGACGTTGGCCCATTGGCACGGGACTCGGAGACTGCCAATACTAATGTGACAAGTTCCGGGTAGTTCAAGAAGTCTCGAGATATAATTTGGGGTGCATATAGCGGCGGAGCCTCCTTTGTGTGCCAAAATCCGATATGTAAAAACCTGAGTTCGGCAGCCCACGCACTGAACGTTTGACATTCCTCACGACACCCGAAGCATTTGAAATAAGCTGGTCGACGAGTTCCGGGCCGACATCGAAGGGCTTAGAAGATCCGACATCAGGGCCGTTCAGGACTGGATACAAATGTGGGGCACTGGGGACATGTGTCTCCTCCCTCCATGGAAGTTGGCGCTCCTTTAGGCGCGAAAAGCGACCCTCCGGGAAGGTCCGTGAGTGCACCCTCTCCCCTTCCTTCTCCCATGTCATGGATTTTTTTGTAAGCCAAAGATGTCCCTCTGAGAGGAAAAGGTGCCCCTTGAAAGGAAAAGGCGACCTCTGAGAAGAAAAGGCTCGAGTATGCTTTCAGTATGCTCGAGCGCACGTTCCACGGATTTTCAACCGAAGGGGCACCTCCAGGGTCTTTCTCAGTGGTGCCCCTCGGAGAAAATGGCGCACTTCCAGACGAGTGCCACGTTTACTGGCGGATCTAAGTTGAAACACTATTCCCTCCCTCTCCCAAGAGCCCGATTCGCCCCGAGATTTTGCACTAAAGTGACACTTTTTCGATATCTAAGACATTTTGTTATGAATATTATCCATAAGGCATACCCAATAAATTTTAGCTATTCAAATCCGAAGAATTTCTCGACATTGCAGAACATTATTTTCAACCCCCGACCGATTCTTCTGGCTCCGTCACTGCCTCCATGAATGCTCCTGGATCCGCATCCATGGTAATTGCCATCATGGCTGAATTATCCCGGGGATCAGGATCATGCCGATAGCATGATTCGTCCCAGTGGACATGCCGATAGCGGCCCGCTGTTGGCTGGGGAGTGGAATGTTCGCCCATGCCGACATGCAGCCGACGTTCCCCCGCTATCCAGCCGACGTTCCCCCGCTATCCCGCCGTCGCTCGCCCACTATCCAGCCGACGTTCCCCCGCTATCCAGCCGACGTTCCCCCGCTGTCCAGCCGTCGCTCGCCCACTATCCAGCCGACGTTCCCCCGCTGTCCAGCCGTCGCTCGCCCACTATCCAGCCGTCGCTCGCCCACTATCCAGCCGACGTTCCCCCGCTATCCAGCCGTCGCTCGCCCACTATCCAGCCGACGTTCCCCCGCTATCCAGCCGTCGCTCGCCCACTATCCAGCCGACGTTCCCCCGCTATCCAGCCGTCGCTCGCCCACTATCCAGCCGACGTTCCCCCGCTATCCAGCCGTCGCTCGCCCACTATCCAGCCGTCGCTCGCCCACTATCCAGCCGACGTTCCCCCGCTGTCCAGCCGTCGCTCGCCCACTATCCAGCCGTCGCTCGCCCACTATCCAGCCGACGTTCCCCCGCTATCCAGCCGTCGTTCCCCCGCTATCCAGCCGACGTTCCCCCGCTATCCAGCCGTCGCTCGCCCTCGCTTTGCCGAGTGCACCCGATCTCAACGACCGATTCTCAGAGCAGCTGTATTTTATCACCATATGGCAGAACAGCTATGGTTAAAATATGGTAAAATAAATATACCTAATACGGATTATTGGGTGCATTTGATACTGCCTCCGCGGCTAGTTCCCTCAGGGCCATAGCTGAGAGGTCAAACGAGGGCCGTCCTCCACAGATACCGTCGTACCGCCCACCTCCTCAAGCTCCTCATTCAAGCTCCTCACTCACATTTTTGTCAACCAAAGCATTTCGCTGCTGACCGGCACTCTGTCGGGGGCATTGTGGTGACATTTTGATATCAACTTCCCCCTTCCGCTGTTCGTTCTCCTTTGGCATCAACCTTTCTGTTTGACCCCAAGCTTTGCCCGGGTAGCATCTATGAAGCATATGTTTATAGATGATTACCAAAAAAGAAACAGAACCGAATTATTACCTACTTACCTCAACTTCACATAAGCGGGATTGACAGCTCTCAACAAATTGAGGTTGAGATAGTCCATAATTTCAGAGAAAATATGTCGACCAATTCTGGGAAAGGTTAAGATGATCATCCAGGCGGCGGTTCAAGCTCGTTAACGATACATTGTGCGGACATTAAAACTGTAGAACACTATGGAAGGTACGATCAATCCGACAATCGCGACGCAAACGTCTCAGATATTATTTGTCTTCGTTATGAGCCAGTAACATACTTACAGATGGCACGAAGGCTGGTTTCCAGAATGGCTTTGGTGGCACTGACTCAATTGGTACACACCCATGCACAGCACGATTTTACCCATTTTCCGCTTCTAGCTCTCTGATAGGCACAGCGAGATGGGACTCCAAGGCATAAATCACCGGGAAAGCCTTAGCCCTCTGCGGCTTCGTCATGGGAATTGTGTGAGAAGTAAGCACGTTGATCTAGCTAATATTTATAGGTTAACGATTTCACCATGCACCACCTCTAGTTTTCCCACACTGTAGCTTTTAAATTTAAATTTATCGAAGCTAAATAATCGTTCAGCACTTCTTGCCAAACAGTCACCAGCCAATTTCATTTCAGCAGCATTTTCAGCGTCGGCTGGATAGCGGGGGGGGGGGGACGTCGGCTGGATATCGGGGGGGGGACGTCGGCTGGATGGCGGGGGAAACGTCGGTTGGATAACGGTGTGGAAATGGACCTCGGCGGAATCTCGACTCAGTGTCGGCTTGATGTCGACATGAACGGATCCACTGTTCAGCCGACAGTGGATCGCTAGCGGCCCGACAGTGGCCCGACATCGACCCCACGTCGGCTGCATGTCGGCATGGGCGGACATTCCACTCCCAGCCGACAGCGGGTCGCTAGCGTTCCGACAGCGGCCCAACGTAGGGCCCAGCATCGGGCCGACGTCGGTCTGTTGTCGGCATGTTCACTGGGCGGGAGGTCAGAGTACTCTTGTTGGCCGTACCAGTCCCTATCTGAAGCTCTTGATCTGCGCCTGAACCTGCACAACCGATAACTTTGTGCAGCATATGGAACAGGCTGCTTAACCTCATGAACAGGTTAATTGTTATGCCATATATGGCCTAGCATTGCGGTGAGCGGGTGGGTCTAATTCCCTCTTCCGCTTTCGGTGGCAGAAAATTGCATATTTTTCCATGTTAGATCTGTATACGACCAGAGTATGTTTCGACAAGAAAATTTTAAACCTACGTATTGCAATTCCATCCTCGCCCTCTTCATCTGAAACGCCTGGACACGATACGCGTCGCAAAGTTTCAAATGTTTCAACCGCACTTGATGCTTTCCTTCGCCTACGCCATCTGCCAGATTGCCTGTATGTGTGATAATGAGAAGAAAAAAATAATGGTACAGCTGCATACTATTGACGCGTAATTCTTCTTCGCAGTAGATGTTTGCATGCCACGGTGGCAGGTCAGGGCCGACAGCGCACTGCAGTATACGGCGTCGATGGTTTTGAACATGTATTTTCATTGATGTGGCATACTCATTTCATCGTATATTTACACATTTGCATTTCACGCTAAGGCACTTGGAATGCTCTGGCATACAATAGACACCTCATGCGACATTAACTGGCACAGCGAACATTATTAACATGGGTCTGCCGAGTGCCGACTCAGTACAAGTGCAGCTGGAGCCGCTCATCCTTCGGAATCTCCAGTGACGCCCTGCTCATACAACAGTCATCCAAGTATTGGATACGAAGCCAGGTGGCAAGTCAACGAGCGTGCGTCAAATGCTAACGGTCATACACTCCTCGTATTTATTTATGACGTGAAGAGACAATGAAAACAAACGTATGCGAACCTTGGACCGCTGAGTTTGTTACAGCATCAACAACTGGTATTGTTGTCCTTCGATTGTTGACAATATGTTGTTCTAGTACGCCATGGTCAGATTATGATCACATGACGGGAAGTCCTATTTTCGAACTGCCACTGTCGCTCCCAACGTTTAATGATGACAGTGGGGAGGGGGGGGGTTAGGTGACTAAGCAATATTCACCTTCACGCGCGCACGCAGACACCGATAAGATAGGAGATACGCGCCAATCCCACTTGGATGGTGTGCATGTGTGCTGCGTGGCTACAGAGATTATGCACCGTGGGCGCTCTCGGGTAAGCGTGTTGATATCGATGTCATAACTGGCATGCTCTGCACTCAACCAACACAACAAGCTACGATATATCTCGGCTAAAACTACGCTACAGCCAGCTTGTGTAAATCTCTGTTGATAGTTGATGCTGATTATGAACACACGATTCTTTCTACGCTTAATGGTTTATCACATGGCTTCCCGCGAAAACCGACCTCGCATCGTGTCGTAAGTGAAGTGTCACTTGTGCTTGTCATACATTCGGGATAGCAGGTCGTGACACGCAGCAGTGACGTCACTGAGACGATGTCACGAGGTGCCGTCGGGCAGCAGGCGGCAATCATTGCGGACTGTACTCGTAAGGGAAGGTCTGTTTATCCCTATACGGACCATTTCTACCCACAAATCGGCACGAATTTGAGAGCAAAGCACGGACACGACGCGCCCGCCTGGCCAAACACGGTCGAGCTGGAGTAGACGCACTTCCCCACATATGGCTCATTCGAGCATTTCATATCTGAGTTGGAAGATCTGAAGTGTTGTTGCCTCTCATGCTCAAGTCACATGACATTTACATGCATGCCATTATATCATTAACAGAGTGAACATGAGTTATATGTCACTTACAGTATACAACATTCCCACCAATACGCATGCTCCTTCAAAACTACTTGGAACATTTATCACTCGATATCAATCAACAATATCGCAAGCAGCAGAATATATACAATACAAATGCGCACTGAAACATAAAGCCGCTCCCATGAGCGATGACACGGCAATGGCGGCTCCGCCATGGAGGGGATGCAGAGGCGGATCCAGGTGAGGGCTATGGGCCCATGTCCCCCACCCCATCCAGAAAGGCCGATTTGTGCCAAAATTTTACACAAGATAGTATTTTCTCTAAATCAAAGAACATTTTGGCAGGTAAACGTTGTCTTAACCAGACGCCACGAATGTTAGCTCTTTAAATCTGATGAGTTTTTCTAAATCGGATATTTTCTTAATTCCCCCAAGCCATGCTACTGGATCCGCCCCTGAGGGGATGCTGGCCACGCGGCCCCCACCAGGCTTCTGACGTTTAATATTCAGCCACTGGCATAAGACGACCATAATGCATCTACTGTCCTGTAGCCCTCCATCACAACGACACACCCTGTCAGGAGCAGGGCAATGGTGGCGACAGATCGCCAGTCGACAACAAAAAAACACAGGCATGACCACTGTCGGACCCAGGCAGGGCGAAGAAAAAGACAATGCCAAAAGTCTGTGTCTGGACACATCCTTGTCATTTCCCCAACGCCTATCAAAATTGAAACAAATGTATGCTGAATACTCCCACAGCTGTATCCAACACCCAGCACGTTTTTGAACATTATGACGCTTCGGAAATGTTACACTGCCGATAATATTACCCTATTTTACCTCTAGAAAATAAATTGAATACTAATTAATGCTTACTGTTTCATTACCTAATTTTATCAAACTAAAACTTTACCCTAGGCCTCATCCCTCCAAAACGATTGTCTCAGTATTTTCCATCCGCCACTGAGCATAATATTAAGGTGCACGATGTCTGTGGGGGACACGGTCCCTTTCCCCAGCGTGCCGGTGCCACCACGCACGATCATAATTTGCCACCCGCCACGATCACGACACAGCACGTAATTGTATACCACGGCCTGGTGGAAGAGGCGCATGCAGAGCAGGGGGACAGGTAATGCGCCCACGATGTCATTCACCATTTCATTCACTACCACACTCTTGCTTTCGGTTACTCCATCCGTTCCTCTCTCCCTCTCTCTCTCTCTCTCTCTCTCTCTCTCTCTCTCTCTCTCTCTCTCTCTCTCTCTCTCTCTCTCTCTCTCTCTCTCTCTCTCTCTCTCTCCCTCTCACTCTTTCCTCTCTGCCCTGCATCCGCCGCTATAGAGCAACTGCGCTACTGCTCCTGCCACACCAAGTCGTGCTTCAGACTAAAAAAGACTGCAACGGGTACGAGTCCTTGTCGCGGCGCTCCTCCTCCACTTTGATGATGTCACCCATCACCTCACTGGTGACGTCGGTTTCGGTCCGCAGGGGCGGCGGCGCGAACTCGGCGCGGGGCGGGGCCTGCGCGAAGAGGCAGTCGTTGATTGGCTGCGGCACGGTCTGGTAGGTCGAGTAGGCGTTGAGCGGGGGCGGGGCGGACACTGGCGGCGGAGCCTGGGTCGGGTACGAGTAGGAGTTGCCGGCGAAGAGATTGATGTGGTTGTCGTAGCCGTTGCTGTAGGACCAGTCGGGGACGGGCGCGTAGTTGTTCACGTTGAAGGAGTTGATGGGCGCACCGAGCAGAGGTCCCGACGACACTGCAACGGAGCGTGGCTGTTCAGTCCGGACAGATCTGGCGGTCAACAGCTGAGCGGTGACTGCTCTAACGACTCAACAGGCGTGGTGTTAGCGACTAGACGATGGCTAGAAACTCCGGAGGTTGGGGTGTTCTGGGCTCTTGCTCGAAGCAAATGTAATGGCGTACACTCAATATGTTGGACCCAGCATCCGTTTTCGACCCGCCATCCCCCACGTCTGAGGGGAGGTATCCACCAGTGCATTGGACAGTCGTTATGCCGTCGTGACATGTAACAGCTTCATCACTGAGATGATGTCATGAGGTGTCGTCAGGCAGTAGACGGCGAGCCTTACGAACTGTACGCGAAAGAGTAAGTCTGTTTATCCTTATACCGACTATTTCTCCCAATAAATCGGCACGAGTTTGACAGCAAAGCACGGATGAACGGTCACGGTAGTAGCAAGTGTACACTTGCTTATCTTGTGGCTTAAACCTGGCCCGTGTGCGGCATTCCCCCGCCCCCACTTGCCAGTGCAGGGGGGAGTTGGTATAGCCCCCTGTCGTTTCCAAACGAAACGTTCTAGAGAAACAAAATAAAAACGGGCGTGTGGGATGGGACGAGCTCTTGTGAGTGATACACCAATGTTGTACCTGGGGGTGATAGATGACACTTCCGATGAGGTCAAAGGTCAAATTTTACTAACTGGCGTAGCCATTGACATGCTGGGAGGGAGGAGGAGGGGGCATGTGCCCCAGTGTTTTTGAACCTTGACCAATAACCCTATTGGCGTTTAATTGAAAAACGACCTTGAAAATTATTTGTTAGCCCAACATTTCGACCGCCGGGGGCGCTCTGTGCTACTCACACCATTCGGTGCATGTTGGCTACTCACTTCCTGGCACGTAATTTTTGCGCGGCGGCTCTCGCTTGCGCCACTTGGCGCGTCGGTTCTGGAACCACACCTGGACGCGCGACTCGTTCAGGTTCAGCTTGAGCGCGAGCTCCTCACGCGCGAAGATGTCCGGGTAGGGGGCGCGCTCGAACGCCCGCTCCAGCTCGTCCAGCTGGTAGGCGGTGAACGTCGTCCTGCACATGGCAGTGAAAGTCTTCAGCATTGGCACCAGGCCGGTGTGCTGGGCTACGCAAGTAAGTAAGCGAAGGGGAAGAGCTGTTTTATAAGGTCGGGAAGGTTGGTATATGTTGCCGCAATATCTTCCGAAAGCACATTTTCTCCCCACTGACACTTTGAGGAAATTAAGGGTTAAGAATACATAACCCGACTTTTCCGATCAACGATTATAGATAGCTAGAAGACTAAATGACACTGACCCTCTCCCGGTTTCCACAAACCTCGAGGAAAATATCGGGAACAACAAATCGCATCATGAAGCCCTGTGTACACTTCACTACCTTGTACACACATACATACCTCGTTTTCTTTTTCTTCACACCGGATTCGTTCTTTTTTGAAGATTTCTCAGATTTCTTTGTTTCCGACGTGGACGCTGAAATGCAGGAAAACGTCGTGAGAATGACGATCACCACATGACACAAAGTGCTGACACTAAGTGCTGACACTATCCTCCAGACATTGAGGATGGGGAGTCAACAGTTGACATTGATGATGTGGAGTCAACATTTGATATTGAGGATTGGGAGTCAACATTGGTTTCCAGATGCTGCTTCCACACACCTATGCACGTCATAGTTGTGTTCCAGAAGTCGAGCAGGAGCGGGTCCAGTGCTCCGTGCAGCACTAGCACGCGTGGGTAGACCTACAGCCCGCCTCCGTCGCGGATATTCATTGCTGATGATGGAAACGTGGACGTCGCAACATATTTCCGACAAGGGGGAGGGAGCAAGGGAGGTTTTAGGTTGTTTTTTTTTTCATTCAACGCAATGTTAAATTGCACCGCGCTTGGGAGACGCGCCCCTTCCTCCGCGGTGGCGACGCACATGGAGGGGAGGACCGAGAACACATTTTTATAGTTCACACTATGGTTGAAAAACTAGCCGCCGATAGTAGTTCCTTTGTGATGACGAGGCATTCAGTAAGCTCCGAAGAAACGTCCTGACAAAAGTGAAAAGAATCTAGACGTACTTGACACTTTTACTTGACACGTGAACATGGACAATGTTTTGTCGCGAAAGCAATTTGATGTAACTTTGACGTATATTTATGCTGAATGCATTAGAAACAGATCAACATTTCGCGCTTACAGCGTGCGCGGGACGTGACGATAGCACAATGGAGGAGCGAAGACGTGACGATAGCACAATGGAGGAGCGAAGGTTTGCAATGGATTGTGAACGGTCGCAACGGCATCGAAGATTGCGATAAGCGCCCAAAACGTCATTGGTGAAGAATTGCGTGCATTTTCAGGGGGTGCTTTTCCATTGACTACAACACACCCTGACAACTCTCAGGGATACTTTCCTATGGAGTTTCATACTATACTGTACTATACTCATACTGTACTATTTCATGCTGTACTGTTCATACTATACTCATACTACACTTTAGGGGTGCTCGGCAGATTTCAGGGCTGCGAGGGCGCCCCTGAATACAATTCTCCATCCAAGCACAGCTTGTGGTCAAAGTGGACAAACCATAGTGAGTGGTGGGGTGGCAACTTGGATATCCACAACCAGCAGTACTGCAAAATGCTTGAGGCGGGATTGCACACATAAACCAGCCATATTTTACATAGGTACCAATTGCAAGTTAAAAGGCAGCATGGAAACTTCCTTTTAACAAAGGAAGTGCAAAATGTCCACCGTAATACACCTCCTGCCCTCGGGACGTTACTGTGATAGCGGACAGAAAGAGCAGACATTATCGGCAAACAGTAGACAGTAACAGTGGACTGCAGTGAACTGCAGTGAACAGTAGCAGTGGACAGTAACAGTGGACATTAACAGTGGACAGTAGCAGTGAACAGCAGCAGTGAACAGTAGCAGTGGACAGTAACAGTGGACAGTAACAGTGGACAGTTACAGTGGACAGTAGCAGCGGACAGTAGTAGCGATACATCAGTAGTGAGACAGCATTGGACAACAGCAGTGGACAATAGCAGTGGACAGTAGCAACGGGACAGTAGCAGCGAGACAGTAGCAGTGGACAGCAACAGCGAACAGCGGTAACAAGACAGTAGTAGTGGGACAGTGGCAGCGAGGCAGTGGCAGTAGCAGCAGCAGTAGTGCGATAGCAGCAGCCAGCATCAGCGAACAGACCGTCCCGACAGCCGGCACATTGATCGAATTACCGCTCATCAGGACAGACACGGCGCACAGCCAGCAATAGCGGCAATTCCAGCAGGGGCGGCCGCGCACTGATGTGTCAGCCGCCTCATCAAGCGGCCCTTCTTGCTGGCGCCGGCCGTCCCGGCACCACCGCGGCCGCGGCACTCAAGGAGACAGCGCACAGCCGACGCAGGGGAACGCGCCGCGGGGTGAGGTGGTGCCGGCCGCGGCACTCAAGGAGACAGCGCACAGCCGACGCAGGGGAACGCGCCGCGGGGTGAGGTGGTGCCGGCCGCGGCACTCAAGGAGACAGCGCACAGCCGACGCAGGGGAACGCGCCGCGGGGTGAGGCGGTGCCGGCCGCCTCTGTGTCCGTGCCATCACCCCACCACCGGTGCCGGTCCGTGGCTGATGTCTGCCGCAGACTCGACCACTACTGCGGCAGCTGTTGCGTGACCGTGCAGCATGCCGGCCGGTGGAGAACTCACCCTGTGTCACCGGAGCCGGCGGCGGGAGAGGCGGCGGAGGCGGCGCCGGCGCAGGCAGAGCCACACCACCCTGTGGAGGAAGATCGGCCAGCGTTGACGCCAGGAGACCCTGGTCACCGCCGATGCCGTACGGAAGTCCCAGGTCGTGACCCAGGCCCAGCATCACCTGGATCGAGTGGAAGTTGCGCGGATCCGTCTGTGGACGCGACGACACGGTAACAGTGACGCAGTGACAGTAGCGCAGTGACAGTGACAGTGATGCAGTGACAGTGGCAGTGATGCAGTGACAGTGACAGTAACGCAGTGGCAGTAACGCAGTGACAGTAACGCAGTGGCAGTAACGCAGTGACGGTAACGCAGAGACACTAACTCAGTGACGGTAACGCAGTGACAGTAACGCAGTGACAGTAACGCATTGGCAGTGACAGCGATATAGTGGCAGTGACTGTGACGCAGTGACAGTGGCATAGTGACAGTGACGCAGTGACAGTGTCGCAGTAACAGTAACACAATAACAGTGACGGTAACGCAGTGACCGTGACGCAGTATTAGCGAGTGGCAGCGTCAGTGGCGCAGTTGCGAAGGAACAGGTCACGGTTGGACACTAATTTTGCCTTCCACGTTCACCGTTTCTGAAGAATCATAATAGTCGGAAGACGAAGCAACATTACGGTAAACATGGCGACAGCAAGATTCTACTCGCAGTGGGGGAATGGTCCAATTTCACCGCACCCGACCACTCACCATGCGTTTTCTGAAATAACTCCCAAACCGTTCATGATATCGCTTTAAGATTTCGCTTATAGTCTGACAAGTGATGAACTCACATTGTGTAAAAGTGTTGGTCTCTTCAGGCTAAATCAGCCTAAGGTACCGGAGCTAGAACGGCTCATATTCAGATCACGACCTCGTTTCAATGCGCCCTTTAGATGCATCTTCAAACATTCTTAATCCACAGATCATAGAAGATACAGTCGAAAGTGAAACATGAAAGCATTGAGAAATTACTTGTGGGTGCACGTGCACCTACAAACCAAATGTTTCGTCCATAATCCACTTGTGCACCCACCCAATGTGCTACGAAACTGCAGAGCTCATCCCAGCCCCCCCCCCAGCGTCCCTCCACATTCAACAGTAGTATTTGTAATTGTGTCCCTCCCACTTCCTGAAAACGTGAAAACGAAGACCGGCCAATGTCATGGCCGAACATATAATGTACACTCACCAGGATTTTCGAAAATTACATCTCTGTCTAGACCTCCGATTTATCCATCAATTGGATTGGACTTTCTTTCGAAAAATATGCACATCTCTGCCTCATCAGCAATAAGTAATAACCAGCTTCACTTTATCCTGATCTATATTATTACCCGAGATGCACATTCGGGTGTAAATTTCTAGCTACAATCTAAGTCATAGGGCCACGCCATATGCGTCCAAGAACTTTAGAACCCACGCAAAATGTGTGGACGGAAGCAGATGTTGTCGCCTGCAAAAACAAACAAATGCTGCTGCAGCAAAACGAACAAAAATAAAGAAGGATATGTTTCGTTTCTCCAATCTTTGATTTTAAGTGGCTTGTGAAGACGGCAATATTCAGCGTATATATTATTAGCAGCGGCCACGGCGATCCGACACTTCACCCAGACATTCGTTCGGTTTTCGGCCTTTAATTTGTTATGGTGCTGCAAGGGAAAAATGTCCTGGGTAATTAATCTTCGCTCCATACTTGATATTTTCTAGATTTTTCTCCATCGACTCCACTGCTAGAACCAACGAGCTCTCAACGGCACAAAGCATCATGAAATATGCAACGCATGTGTCACCTCCAATGACTAAACAAAAGCCTGCTAATTCAGCATATACATTCACACCTGCAGAGCAGAGGAGAAATAGCGCCAAACGAAATGATTAGAACGAATGTCTGGTCGTGTCTAAAAATGTCTAGAACGAGTGTCACGACACGGAGAGCCATTCACTCTGTGGGGGTCAGCTGCAGGCCACACCTGAACCCGAGGTGAGTCCGAGTGACGGACGTTGATTTCTGAAAATCATTGTAGGCCACCATACATAAAGGGAGGCAATGGGTGGGGCCAAATAGATTCGGGGGCACTCCATAGAGTCCCATGTTAAGACTTGACATTATTGGGGGCTGGGGGCAAAGCCAACATTGAAGGGGCACTTGCCCCCTCAAAAGTATATAATACAGCACCGGTGATCCGAGTCTCGACGGTGGCCACCATCTGATGGCCGAACGTGAGGGCGACGGTGCTCCTCCAGCCTGGTGTTGGCCACTCACCTGTGCCTTTAAGCCGGGTGAGGTCGAGTTGACCGTGTAGGGGGACTGCTGGTACTGCAGCGCCATGCTGGTCGAGGTGAGGGACGTGGCTGGACCGGGCTGGCTCAGGTAGTCGTGCTGGTCGCCACTCATCGTCACGCGCTCAGACACGCCTTTTTCGACGCACAATTAACACGCACAGGTGGGAAGCTGGCCGCGTGCGACCGGCCAAAAAACCGCGATTGCTGGAATTAGCACCAATCCGGACAATAATCGCCAATCGCGACTCAAATTGAAATGAAAGGACAAACCGACCTAAACTAACTCAATGAGCTTCAATGAAGTCAGATGATTTTGCAACAGCTTTACATTGGGTTTATATATCTCGTTAAGCGCCGCCCCGCCTCGGTGACGCTCCACCAATGGGCGACCGCCGGCGCTCTGACGTCACGGCACGTGTCACCAGTTTGCCGGCACGCGCAACCCGCAGGGGCGCGCTGCGTAAAATACGACCGGGTCTGGCTTTAACTATGGGGAATTCATTATCGCTCCCCATCGATTATTATCTGGTTACCCATCTCGTCAGCCACTGGCCGTCAATTATTCCTGTTAATTATTCCAGCATATTGTTAATTGTAACTGGATTCAGAGCACCTCTCCCGCACACCACGGCCATTCAGCAGGAAAACAATAAGTCGAGAAGAGGCCTATTAAAAGGCTAATTCTGGCGCGCAGGGGCCGGGCACGGTTTTGTTCCGCGGCCCGGATAACACGCGTCGCAGTCGGCGGGGGGCGGTGGCTGCCCCCCCGGCTGCCGGGGCGTGCGCCGTAGACCGCCGCGGTGGCGGCGGACCCGCATTAAAGGGGATGACACCGATCGGCACACAGACGTGGCGATCGGCTTCAAATGGCCGTGAAATTGTGTGTGGGAGATCACAGGTGGGCACAGCGGGGGCCGCGGGCACCACGTGAGCGCACCGCGGTCAACTGGACAAATGATCACTCGATTTGTTCACCATTAGCACTGGTCGATATTTCTTAATTTTGTTCTCGCAAGCATACCGGAATATGTTGTCACAGCACCACCACCGCGGAGGTCAAGACACGTTGTTGTTCTGCTAGTGCGTAGTACGGCAATTAAAACTACTTCCGTCTCCCACCGGTAGACTCGTGTACAGTTTCATGCTGCCCTCAATATGTCTGCGTGTCCCGAACTATTCGAAATAGCTCCACTGACAATGTCACGTGGGGGTGTCAGTGGCAAGGATGACAGCTGTCAGAGACATAGTCCCATGGGATCCAGTAGGAGTTCATACAGTGCGGTCATGTAAAGTGTGTGACCATGACAACTGACCCCCACCCTGCCGGGTGCTGTATGATGGATGCTGTTCGCCCTGTCGGTTACCGCATGATAGATGCTGCTCTCGCTGCGCTGATGACGAATACAAGAGGGCTCTTGCATTAGCTATTTCATCCCTTACAGAGGGTGTATTGTATCTCTCCCAATCAATACGCTTTGACGAGCTAGCTAATGCCCTAGATTCAGAGCATTGCTTATGTAAAGCTAGGTGTTAGAAAAAATTGTCGTAAAATGATACATTCATTAGGCTATATTAGAATGCACGAGAAGTTTCAGTCTCCGATGTATAAGGAAAGGTATTCAAAATATTGAGGCACAGGGGATAGATTTGATGGCGTTTGGTGGACGCGCTAGATCAAAATTTACATGCGGACATGGACCAGGGACCAGGGAATCCTACGCGCGAAGGGCAGTCTGCTGAATATAATTAAAATAAAGAACATAGCTGAGGAAAAGTGAGTGATGGACGGATGATCGCCACAAACCAGACTTGGACAATCCCAGTCCCTGGACTTCGACCGGCTGACGATAATCGGCGCCTCAGCTGATCTAGCTGCAGGACTGGCGGAAGAACAGCGTCTCTCCAACCTCCAGGTGTAGAGAACGAGCAATCAGACAAACAGAGCTTGTTACGCTCACTCACGGCCGTCTACATCATGCTTTGCATGCCCTTACTTGTCGCAATTTCTGTTTCAACCCCGGTATGTTGCAGATTTTCACACACCTCGCCACTAATGGGTGATTTCGAGTCCTATTTGAACTGAGGATACACTCTCCTTCAACCAACTAAACACAATTCGTCCGAAGCAGACTGCTATATTTGGAAAAGCAAACACAAACGGATCGTGAGTGGCGGAACCCGTCCAGGAGCAGGAACAGCTATTGTCCTGGAGAAGCAGGAGCCGAGATGGCTGCCGGGCCAGTGTGGGGACCGAAACAGCTGCCGTTCGCGCCGACCACAACGAGATCCAATTGAATAAGTGTCCGGCTGCAATTGGATAACCACCGCTGACGTCACTCGTGAAGGGGACGGCCGGCGAAGGCGAAGGCGCGATGGCAGACCCGGCCGCAGCGAGGGACGGAGCTGGTCCGCCTAAAAAAGCAGACGCCAACACACCATTAGTGCTACCACTGGGAACAAAGAGTACCGCGGAACCAAACAGTTTATCAAAACGATCATACGCACAGGTCGCAAGGCTACAAACCATGTGCAGGCTTAAGGCTAGCACTACCAAGCTGTTTTTATGCATGTGGCTAGCAGGGGTGAAAGAGCGATTTCAGAATTGCAGGGGGCAAGTCAACTTAAGTCGCTTCTCTGCGCGAAAAGCCATAGCGCGAATTTTAACGCATAGTTAAAATTCGCATGGGTTAGAAGTGGCGTCAACCCTCTCCCATCAACCCCCCATCCACGTTTTTCGTGGATTAATTCATCTGGGAAGTAGAGTATTACCAGGTAAACAAAAGAATACCAGAAAAATGAATCTGTATGTAGGGGTGCTTTTTGTATACTTTGGAGGGGCATGTGCCTCCCCGAATGTTAAGTTTTGTCTCTTCAATAGTGTATTTGCCCCCCCCCCACCCCCAACATGAAATGCAAATGCGAATGCAGTACAAAGCATAACACTGCGGGCTACGATCGGCGCGGGAGCACCCATCGGTCCCATCGATGATCCCGCCGATGCCTATGGCCCCGCCGATGGTCCCGCCAATGGCACTGGAACTAGCGACATCCGTCCGCTCACTCTGGTGATTTGCCATTCAGGACGGTTTCCAGGCAACTGACCACCACCGTTAACGTCGCGACTATACCTATGGTGTGGCCAGCTTACTGGTGTCCGGAGATACTGCGCCGACTGGCGCCATCTGCGCTGCTGAGCATTCTGCCACCATTGCTGACACCAGACCTGAATCCGAGGCTTCCAAGAACCTTACAGCTGCGGTAGCCAGTTAGCCCGGAGGAGCTTCCTCTGACGACAGCGATAATGCTGTCCAAGCCGCCTGCGGCAGCCATTGAATAAATAGTATTCAACAGCTCCCGAACGTGTGGGGCATCTCCTGCTGTATCCAGCTCGGAGTGCATCCGCAGGAGCAACTGAAACGGCTTCTGGTCTCCGAACTGTTGGCGCTCAGAGCGTCAATAAGGGCCACGAAACTGGGCGTCTGGGCCGTGATAACATCCGCACCTCCTTGGTTTTCGACACAGAAAGGCTTGCCACCAGAAGGTCAAATTTGGTGCTGTATTCTTGGATTCCAGCCACCCGTAAGCCATAGTTGGTCTGCGTCGGCTGGAGGTCTGCTTCTCCGGAGGAAGGAGAATACTGTGATAGCCTGATCGCGGGCAACTGCCAGCTTGCAGATGCAGTAGTCAGGGGCAGACACAGGGGGAGAGAACTGGAGACATGTTCCTCCCTCCCATGGAAGGTGGCCTTACCTCCGGCCAGGAAAAGGCGCCTATCCAGGAAGGCTTCAGTGAACCCACATTTTTGTTAGTCAGAAGCGCCCCTCCGAAAGAAAAAAGCGCCCCTTCAGTGTGCTCGAATGCACGACCTCGACTTTTTCAGCCAGAGGCTCCCGTCGAAAGAAAAAGACACCCCTCCAGGCAGGAGGGGTGTCTGGAATACAAGGTTCAGAAATTGTAATGAGGGAAACCTGGTCTCTGGAGGGGCGCTTCTAGCTGAAAAACTTCGAGGAGTGGGGTGCACTCAGGCCTTCTTCCCGGAGGGGCACCTTTACCTTCCAGGGTGCGCTTCTGGCTGAAAAGTTCGAGGGGATTTACTTCAACGTGCAGAATGGGGCCTTTTCCTTCCAAGGAGCGCCTCCGGCCGAATAACTCGAGGAGGATGCAATCGAGCACACTGAAAGGGCGCCTTTTCCTCTGAGAGGGGATTGCCGCCTCTGGCTGAAAAATTCAATGGGGATGCAGTCGAGCTTTCCCGGAGTGGAGCCTTTCCACTGCCGAGGGGGCGCAATTTCCATGGGGCACATGCCCTCAGTGACACCCCTATATCCACCCCTGCCTCCAAGTACTTTCGCAGTGGCGACCCTTCGAAGAAATGGCGCCCCTTCAGACAAATGCCCCCATGACAATTCCTGAATCCGCCCCTGGCAGGAGTCTCCGGCGATGGCATGGCCGCCGCGCCGCGGACGTTAAAATGTTGAGTTTTCAAAATCACGTTTTTGGCACATCCTCGTTGTTTTCCGGGGCTACAACATGGTGTATGATCCATCACTTAATGCCACGTCTTCATAATGGTGAATGATTATTTTCCGGCATGTTTATACAAGAAACCGTAGGAAGATATTGCGATTCTAATCCGTCTTCTGACATACCAAAGCACCGGCAAAACATAAAAAAAAAATATTTTCGTAAGTTTTCCCAACTGTATCGCATTCTGAAACTTCGCTGCTCATGCAGAATGGGTGATAGATTGTTCCGCAGTACACAGGTACCAGCGGTACAGCATTAGTCAGGCGTCGGATAGCCTGACATCTGGACAAACGGCGGTCGTCCGACAGATTCGTCTCACCGAACATTGCGCCTTTATCGATCCAATTTCGCAACTCAGATACCTGCTGGTTATAGCAACACAATCACAAATGCAAATCAGCTTCGCCAGTATGAAGCATTAGTGGTAACATTGACATGAATGGTCATACAATTTGAGAACGTCTCACCTGGAACTTATACCCACGGCAGAAGTAAGGGTATGGTCTGCAGGTGGCCTGAAACTCCCCCACGGCAGGAGTAAGAGTTTGGTCTGCGGGTGGCCTGGAACTCCCCCACGGCAGGAGTAAGAGTTTGGTCTGCGGGTGGCCTGGAACTCCCCCACAGCAGGAGTAAGAGGTGGTCTGCGGGTGCACTGGCGGATCTAGCCCACCGGTTTGGGGGGGGGGGAACTTTCGGTTTTTGGCGTCAGCCCCCCCTCCCTCTCCCCCAGTAGCGTACTTAGGAATTGCATCAGGGGATGGATCTAACGGATTTGGAGGGTGCCCATTCTCCCACTATTTTTGGTTAAAAGCATCGGATTTCTACCACTATTTGTCAAAGGGGCCCATTTTTTACAATCATAATTAATGACAACACAATTTCCTGTGTAAGGGCCCCCGCCTACCTCCATCGGTTCTAAGTTACCGGATTTTTGTTTTTGTTTACCAAAACGTTCACGTTCACGTTCAACGTCTTGTACCACGTCAACGTTCGTGCACGTGTACACACTGGCAGATCCGATTTTGTCAACTCTTGCCGTAAGCAGAACTTGAGCAGCATGGAACCCTCGATGTGTGTCAGAATGTACTATGCTACCATACTGGCTTCGATTTCTCTTTTTTAATAAAAATACCTTTAAAATTGGAGATTCTTTCGTCCAGACGCTATTTTTTAACCTCGGCAAAGGTTACTGCATTTTAATTTAGTTTACTTCTGTTGGTTTCGGGGGGGGGGGAAGACACCATGCCCCCCCCCCTTTTAAGCGCTTCGGGGAGGCCATGGCCGGAATGGCCCCTCCCTGGATCCGCTAGTGTGCTTTTGGTGGGCTAAGCGACGTCTAAGCCTGCGAACTTCTCCAATTGAGCGCCCGCCTGAGTAGCAGACATGCATTCAGTGGTGGTGAAAAGGCATTTGGATCGGGGGGGCAACAGGGCATACATTGCAGACATTTTGGCATGAGCCTTGTTGCCAGGACAGGTCAGGTCACTGGCATGAGACGATTGTTCGTGAACATGTTCCCAGCGGATTTCCGCAGATTTCACACTTTTCATGCTCGGACCCAAATAGATGACGAACTTTGTATGATATGCTTATGAAATACATTATCGTGTCCAACATTCAATCTATGTTCAACGAGGGTTTGTATGAATACATTTTTTTTAAAAGAAATTTAATCCGAGTTCTTGCTGGGGTGGCTTTGTGAACCAGGGCCTATTGCTAATCAGAGCTTATTGCGTGAACCCTGGTCCCACCACCCGATCCATGAATTCCAGTTCAACGACAGAATTTTGACCGAAAGTTTAACGTGCCGTCAATGCACCGACACGGCCGCCCGGTAGCTCGTCCCCGGCCTTATCGTGCCAGCTGCCAACTGACCCTCCCAATCGGGAGCTAAATGCGAGCGAGCGAAGCAACTCGAACCCTGTCTTGCCAGGTCGGGGGGAGACGAGTGCAGGCCGGCGCTCTAACCAACTGAGCTACCGGAGCGGCAATATGGCATCCTATATATGATTCTATATATGATCATATGGCATTCTACAGCAATCCATAACATCATATAGCATAGCAGAGCAGGTAACGCAGGGTCAATATAGGGTGTGAGATTTTGGGGCCCAAAGCAATTTGCAACCCTGTGGGATAAACATGACCACCTAATCCGAAATCAGCACACATGTGTACCATGGAACCAGCATTGACTCTGCACATTGAACCCATGTACCTGTGTTGAACTGTGGTCAATAAAGGTCAAAGGCAAGTTCACTAAGGGAGGTGTAAACTGTGTCATAGGGTAACTTTGGGTACTGCATTCGAATTCAGCGTTTGTTTTTACCTTCTAGGGCTCAACATTGCGCGCTTGGAACCCAGAAACCAAAATCACACATTTTGTTTTAAGAAATGTAGTCCGAATTCTTGCTTGGTGGCTTTATGAGCCAGAGTCCAATTGCCAAGCAGAGCTTGTTGTGTGAACCGTGGCCCCACCACCCAATCAATGAATTCCAGTTCAACAGCAACATTTTGACCGGGAATTTAACGTGCCGTTAATGCACCACGGCCGGACACGGCCGCCCCCGTAGCTCGTCCCCCACCCTATTGGGCCAGTTGCCAACTGGCCTCCCAGCCGGGGGCTAAATGCGAGCTTCTGAAACGGCTCGCACCCTGCCTCGCCAGGACAGGAGAGACTAGCGCAGGCCAGCGCTCTAACCAACTAAGTTACCGGGGCGGCCAATTGACAGTGGCATATTGACCTTCCGTGACTTCACCTGATCTACACAGGAGCACGTTAATGCTATTGGGTCATGTAACCGTCAATGGACTTCAAATTGAATGAAAACACGGTGGTATTTATTTCATAAGGATGTCATGCACAGTTAGCAATCTATTTAGATCCAAACATGAAACGTGCGAAATCTGCTGAAATCCGACGGGACAGGTTCTCGAAGAATCGTCACAGACCAGTAACCTGACATGACAAGACAAGGTTTACACCAGGCGCTCCGCAACGAATGCTCGCAGGTGTGCGCATAACTTTTGCCCGCTAGCCCTCCCCCTTCGCTTGCATGCCACTTGCGACAAACTGGGGAGGTTGCAGTCCCCCATGGCCACCAAAGGTGGCAAAATGCCGAAGTCCTGCACCAGTTAACCACAGCCCGTAAACGACATTGTGCCACGTTCACGAGAACAGGGACTCGCTTTCCCAATGGAGGAAGCGAGCTGCATGCGACGACAGCCAGCGTTGTACGCCCAGCGTTTTATCAGCTCGCCATTGATGTCCGATTTTTATTTTTGTATCATTCGGTGAACTCCAATATCACATGACGTGATATTTTTTAATGTTGACGTTTTGTTTGCTCTCATTGCCCGTGTAGCAGCGGTAGTAGGTACACGCTGGATGTGTTCAACAGTGTTTCGCAATATCCCGGGATAAGTCATGTGTGAATTGTTATACTTCGATTGATAGGTAAGGGCAGACAAAGGTGGGGCAAGGTGAGATTGCAGGGTTGACATAATCATAGAAATTTCATTCGTAGTGCCTGAAGACATCATATTATAGTGCACATGGACGAAATTTGAAGCTTAGTGCAGCATTAAGGTGCACATTAACCATACCCGGAACTCCACAAAGGTCATCTGACGTCAAGTTACGTCATTTTTCCAGGATAGTCTTGGATAAATCAGTGAGCTATTTGAGTTGTCTACCCCCTACCACATCCAACATTGATGATTTGTGGGCAGTGTGTGAGATTCATTGCTGGTACCACGCGATTTTGGAAGAACAACTATTCGTTATGTTTCCTCTTCTTACGTTATAGATTAGTGGCCTGACACGACATCTTCAATTTCCACATCATGGGGTCGGTAAAGGATGAGCCATAGCCTACGCTAAGCTTCGCTTATGTTTCGATGATTTGGATGAACACTGACTTCAAAAAAAAAATTGGGGGATGCGCGAGTCTCCTGCTCTCACTCATCAATGGTGGCTGGACAGGGCCAATAGGTGTGCTGGGTTCTATCATTTCCGTATGGGAGAGACAATGGCTCAGATAACATGCTCTCTCTCTCTCTCTCTCCCCGTCTGTTCGTCCTTCGAAGCAATACTAACACCAGCATGTTTTTTCCCCTACACGTCGATTCAACGATCAGTAAAGTGGCATAGTACACAATTCAGCATGGGTCTTAGAGAAGACGAAGGCTGCATGGGCTCGCATGGGATGTGTGTCAGATCAGTTCAAAGAGCGCAGAGTGAGCGAACCACAGGAGCGTCGGGCTCGAGAGGAACCCCAACCTTGAAAGGCGCTTATCTCACCACAGGACGATGAACTGGGTTTGGGCAAGTCATCCACGCCCATGTTCTAGACAACATGGCGACTTCGGCAATGGGCCCAGGACATGAATTATTCCATCGCCAAGGCGGGGCAGAACCTCAGGTAGCATGTTGGCTGGGTGGGCAATTGTCCCTCCAGTCGAACCAACTGGCCACCCAATCGGTGGAGTTCATTCACCCAGGTAGAATCTGTTAAATGATAAAGAAAATGGCAAACGTAGACACCGGTCCGTAACAATGCCTATCTCGCCTATTGGCGAGATAGGCATTGTTGATGGGCAGTTGGTTTTCCGGACAAATGTGTGCCCTGGAAAGTAAGCATCCTTCTGGGCCCTTCGGACACTGCTCTTCGTAATATGTGGACCATTATTGGCACATTCGCTCATCTCTGACAAGAAGGGCGTCCTGCTGGGCAGTTGGGTGCTTTGAGAATGCAGGCGCCCTCCCGGGCCAGTCGGTGCACTCTTCGCAGTCAGGCGTTTTCTTGGGCTAGGTATTGCCTCTGTGGAAATTAAAGGCGCCGTTTCAGATAGTTAGCAACCATTATGCAAACTCAGGCACTATCCTGGGGCACTGGAGCCTCTCTTGACAATACTATTACAGGCACCCTTCTGGGCGGCACTCTTTAATATGCACACGCCTGCCTGGGCCAAGCAAGCGCCTCTCGTGAGAATGTAGCCACACTTTTCGCAACATAGTGCAATAACTGGTCTAGCATGACCAAAATGGCCATTGGTAAAGCTGGATAGCGCAAAAATTGGATGCCTTCTGTCATACTCGGCACACCTCTGTCAGATCATTGCTTCCAGGCAATTCTCTGTTTCAAGTGGAGTAAAACGTGTGTCTAATTCATCATTCGCGAAAAAAAACCCAAACGATTATTTTCAAATTATGACTCCAAGGGCCAAGCATGCACGAGCCTGAAGCATGTTAACACAAAAGACACCTGATGAATTACCCGGCAGAAACAAGGACAGGGCAAGTAATTTCAATGCGAAGCATTCGTCCGGTGAGCCAGGCATCATTTCCCCTGGGGGGGGGGGGGTGCCACCAATTGACAGCCATCAATGTGGTGAAGTCAGACCTCACCAGGCTCAGATTTACTAGCGTAGTGACATTGGCTGAAAGGAGAGGAAGAGAAGGGGCTGCAGTCGACCGTTCCTGGTGCACGCCGTTCTGGGAGCATACCTTTATTGACCCCCTCCGGATCCCAAGCCATGTTTGAAAGCATTTTCACTTGGGCGATGACTGACGATGATAAAATATGTCGAAAATTAAGAATTTGGTTGGGATTTGCGAATTTAATCCGCAATTATTCAACTTGTTCAGATGGGTCGAGACATTTTCGTCCCCAGTTAGAATGTCAACATTGGCTGCGCTGAGTCCGCCACGGGACCCAGTTGGATGGAGTGGCCGTAGCGTCAGCTTCGAATTCTGCAAATAGAATCCCTGTGTACCCGGTCAATTTCCTTTGAATCATTAGAAATACTGAAGAAATAACCAGAAAGATTACGAACAGTTGTTCTAGCCGCACCTACATGCATAGCCTGTCAGGATGCTGCGTTTAGCGTGGAGTTAAAAATTATTTTATTTAAAAATGGTGGTATCTGGGAAGAGTAAGCAGCTTTAGTGAGCTCACCAAGGGGGTGCGACGCCTTCCCCTTGCTCGTTCAAGGGGGGGGCAGCGCCCCATACGTTCCACCACCCCTGCCCACGCGACTCTCAGTTAGGGAGGCCGGGGAAGAGGGCAGCATCCGTCAGCTACGCCACTGCCTAGGACCAGGGGTGTCGATTTGTATCCTTATGTGGGGCCTGGCCCCACCAATGTTGATCTGGCCCCTCCCCCAATGTTGATTTGGGCCCCCAATAACCTATGCTATTTTATGCTGTTAAGAAAGCTAAAGGGAAAAATGAAAATCACCATGCTAAGAGAAACATTGATGTTAACCAGCACATTTGTACTGAAAAGAAACAGATTTGGATTAGATAGTGGACTGACCCTCCACCTTTTCTGAAAAATGTAAAATTGTGTGTAAAAACAAATTAAATAGCTGGAATTCCCTCCACTGTGGAAGTACAGCTTACATCATACAATGTTGAGATTAGCGATGCTGATGCATTTTAAACCATATTGTCTGAAAGAAAATCTGCTAAGCAACTAAACAACAATTGCATGGTCATACTGATCATTTCTGAGATCCGAAAATATAGTGGGCTAAATCCGATGTTTTTGTTGTTTTTTTTGGGGGCGCGGGGGTCTAGTGCATTGGCACTTCGGCCCCCCAATGTTTTAAAAATCGACACCCCTGCCTGGGACTGAAAAAAGAGGCTGGTGCAAAAAAGTTTGCCATACCATTGCGAAAATGTAATAATAATTTATGGTACTCATTTCAATAAAGACAATTGCCGTTGTTAAAAGAATAAGGGAAATTGACAATGAGGTCACACAACGAATTAACGTCCATACCAGGCAGTTTTTGGGGGCAAAAGCGCCATTGCGGGATATGAAAACGAATGTCCCTTGGATCTGTTTTCCCCTCAAATATTTGGGATGGCGGGAGGGCAACCAGTCCTCCTGCCCTGTTCCGCCGCCCTTGCGTGCATTAGACTGACTTGATTCAAGATTGTGACTGACTTGACGTGCACATAAACCAAGGCGGCTTCACAATATCAACATATTTTCATGAAATTTAGATCATTGTGCTTTACCGCCAGGATTGCTTGGGGAAAGAAGGCGCAATAATTTTCCTCAACAAATAAACATGGCGTTCTCAGTGTCGCTTACCATTATCGGCCTGATTCGCACTTACCTAATCTATTCAACTAATTGGCGCAGACAAGTCTCATACAATTGCACATTGCGGGAGGATGAAAACACGACTTGCAACTTCAAGTGAATATAAGGTCGTACGTAAGTACTGCAGCGTCTTGAGCATCATGATTGATCAAACAGAAGACATCTACGTCCCGACCTACTGACTACGGGACTATGGAGCGTCAGAAGGGAGGACCATCGCCAACCGGCAGCCGTCACACGTAGCGGCGTGACGCGGGTCGTGACAGCCGGACAGGACGCCGCCGGGCGCGCGACGCCGCCGACCACCGCCGCCGGCAACAAAGCGCGCGCGCGCGGAATGTCGGCGCGCGCCAACGTCAGCTGGCGGCCCGGCGTCGGCGGCCGACGCCGCCCGTCGGGGCCGACGAGCGACGCGGCGCGGCATGCGGCGTCGGCGGCGCTGCGGGTAGGTGGTCGCGTGCCGCGGGCCGGCGCGATCGTATCTGGTCCGGTCGGGCCGGAGGCGGCGCCGATGACGCGGCCGATACGGCGGCGGAGCGGTGTGGGAGCCGGCCGTCGGCGTGCCGGCGCGCCGGGCGGCCCGGCGGGCGGCCCGCCGCTGACGTCGCCAATGACTTGGACACGGCACGGCTCCCACACCGCTGATGGCGACACGGCAACACGTCAATCCGGCGCCGGCTACTGCGCTGTCGCCGCTGACGACACATCTGCTACTGAGCCTGCTGCTGACGACACATCTGCCCAGACGTTCCTGCTACACGTCATTGCTGCTGACGACACATCTGCCCAGACACTCCTGCTACGAGCCATTGCTGCTGATGACATCACCTCTTCACCAGTAATGGAGTTTTCCGAAGTCTTTCGATAAATTTAGGTGGAATTTTTGTATGGCATGGTGGTTTCTAGGGGATGCTTTTCCGCACATCCCCATGGACGTTAATGTTGAAGATATAAACGCCAGGTGGCGCTCAGCCACTCTTAGGTGGTGCTCAAGCACCACCTCGTGACATTAAAAATCCATCCATGATTTGCACATCACATACAAGCACGGGCGGCGGAACGATTCTGGCCGAAGTGGGAGGCGAGGGGGGGGGGGGGGAGCTCCAATCCAAGAACAAGTGCTACATTTTCTGACATTCCGTCACTTAGACTACTTAAAAAGAGGTCTAGCCTTACAGTAATAAGGGCGGATGCAGGAATTGCTATGGGGAGGGGGCATATCCAGAGGGGCGCCTCTGGCTTCAAAAATTCAAGGGAGAGAGGGGACGGTCAACCCCCCTCCGGAGGGGCGCCTTTCCTCTCAGAGGGGCGCCTCTGGCTGAAAAAGAACATACTGGGGTGCAATCGAGCCTTCCCGGAAGGGCGCCGCACTTTCTTTCCAAGGGGTTGCATTTTTCCTCTCAGAGGGGTACCTCTGGCTGAGACATTCACCGGGGTACACTCGAGCCTTCCCAGAATGGCGCTTCTCCCGCTGGAGGGGCGCAACCTTCCCATGGGGGCACATGCTTCCAGTGGCCCCTTGTATGCCCCTGTACAGTGATGATGTGTCTGTGTGTACGTCAATTATTGAGACTGTTTGTGGCACCGTATTGTCTTCCTTCGTCAAGCGGGCCCGGAAGTACATCTTCGACGGACCAAGGAAGGGGGAGCTTTGAAAGCATCCCCCATAAACTTCTGATTTACATAAACTGAGATAAAATGAGGAAAGCACGCTAGAAAGCTATGATCACAGAGAACTCGAATCATGCCTTGCACGCTTCAGTATCTCATCGGTCATTTTTACCGATAATGATGTCAACAGAGGTCAGATTAGGTCAATATACGGATCTAGACATACATTTCTGGAATTAGTGCGATGTCCCCAGGGAACTTCGACGCGAGTTCCCTGGACCTGACGCAATTTTCCGAGACATCTTCTGAACTATTCGGAGACCGGATCGCTTTTCGGGGTTGAAGTGTTAACTTTTGGGGACCGGCTCAATTCGTAGGCCCCGGCGCAATATTTTTCGGAAACATTTCTTTTTGTGCGCTTTTTTTGGGTGATGTACGCAATTTGTTGGGCCTAGATGGAAATGTTTGGAGTACCAGCGCGACCTTCCGTGCCTCCGGCTCGATTTTTGTTCTGACCCCGGCGCGATATTTTTAGGCATCGGTGGGATTTCTTCGGGCCGAGCACGATTTCTTTTTCGAGTGCCGGCACTGTATTTTCGGGACCCTACGATATTTTTGGAGCCCAGACGTGAATTCATACCCAGCGCGATTTCTGGGAGTTCGGGCACGATTTTTTTGCGGTCCTCTTCTGAATTCTTCGAACCCGGGTCGTGTTTCCGGGTTCCAGTCATCTTCTGGTTCTCGGAGCCATTCTTTCGGGTCCAGACTCGGCTCTACGTACCCCCGGTTATATATTTTTGCCCCCCCCACCTCCAACGCGATTTATGTAGCACCGGCAAGACTTTTCCGGGCCCGGGCACGTTTTGGGAGGGTCTACGTGATTTCTTTAGGGCCTTCAGCGCGATTTGTAGGCCTCGGCGTTATTTTTTTAACTTCTCTGGTGTGATGTTTGGGGGGCTGGCGAGATTTTGGGGGTCAGACGCGATTTATGGTCCATTATGCTCCAGGATTTGCTTTGCCCAGCGTGATCCCTGCATTCCGCCAGTCACAATGAAGCCAACCAACAACCGTCCTTGACCGAGAACATAGAAATGGTCCGGGACGGCATCTGTGACATGGTTGTGCTGCATGACATCAGTGGCAGTTCCAGCGACCGACGTTTGTAGAGGACAACAGTCATCTTAGCTCGATCTTTCAATTCAACGCGATAGCCCGATCAAGAAATATCCTACGCGAATTTACTGCCATGATTCGTACCAGTGACGCCGCCTAATAACCGTGATGTTACATGCTTAACATTGAAGTGTCGTCTGCAAGAGCCGACTTTAAATCAATAAGAAATGAAGCTTATTAGAACATGATCATTTGTATTTTGTATTTGTATTTGCGAGATTTAACAAACCGATTCCATAAAATGATAATATTTGGTTTGTGTCAGAATACAGTCGGATACATTTCACAAACATGACAAAATAAAGCCAAACAACAGTATACGGGAAAACCGAACACGGAAGTCAATTTAAAGATGTTGTTCAGCATCGCGACGAACTCGCCCCGTGTCCGAGAAGGGAAGGCCGGCGGCAGTAGGTTCCAGGCCGAGGCGCCCGGAAGGAGAAGGTCACGACAGCAGGCGGAAAGGCGGTGGCTCCAGTGCCCCAGCCACCGTCGCACGAGTGGAGCGCCGGGAGACATCCGACCGCCGGCGAACAGAAACGGATCGCCCGGGGGCTCGCGGATCATTCAGGGCCGAACACGGCGATGTTGTCGCGGGAGAGAGGTCACGGACACGCGCCAGCCCAGCGTGCCACTGTCGGCGAGAATGATCACGACGACGAGCCCCCGACGATCCTAGCCCCGAAATGATCGCCTCTGCACTCGTCCAAGGGACATAAGCAAGCCCCGCCCCATACAGTGAGGCAGTATAGGATGTAGGAAAGACGGAGACTGAATTAGAGTTGCGGCTTCGGGGGAGATGGGACGGATATTGGGAACAGAACAAGGTGGAGTTGCACTTTTGACAACGTGGATAGTGCTCCCCCAGATAGGGTGCGGTCAATGAACTCCCAGCATCTCACGAATGGCGAGGGGGTTAGGACGACGCCAATGTTGAGTTGTAGGATGTGGCTTTTTTAGGGATTGGTCGGCCGACAAGCAGTAGGGTAGTTTTAGTGGGGTTCATCTTCAAGGAGTTGGATGAAGTAAGACTGAATAGCAAGGATGGTGTTCTCCTGCCGGGATTTAAGAACGGGTAATTCATCAGGATGTGCAGAGTCTAGCAGCTGGGTGTCGTCGGCATATGATATCAGACGTCCGTATGGAAGGTATGCTGGCAGGTCATTCATGAAGATGCGAACAGCAAGGGACCAACCAGGGATCCCGAGGAACACCATGGATAGCGGAAGGAAGAGAGCCGCCCCTCACCACCTGCCGCCGGTCAGTAAGGTAGCGTCAAACCACCTCGGGTCGACGCCGACCACGCAGCTTCCGCAGGAGGATACATGGTCGACGCTGTCGATTGCTTTGCTTAGGTCGATTGAGAACCGAAGCGAGACCAGTGTCGACACGACGTGTAATCCACTCGACAGCGTCGACCAGGGCGTCCTCCGTCGAATGGCATGGCCTGTAGCATACTGGGAGGAGGAAAGAATGATTAGTACTAGATAAGAGGACAGCTGGATACATACTACTTTTCACATAACTGATAAGACGCAAAATAGAGATGACAAAGTTACGGCACATCGCGAGGCCCAGATTTGAAGTAACAACCGAAGCAGTTTTCCACGAGGTAGGAACACCAGGAACTACAGAAGTGTTAATGATGAAGTAGGAGGCCCGATCATTAAGCATATCTGACCTAGTCCAAGGCCTATCAAGTCGACCCAGTCAAGAAAATATCGATATTTGTGGTTAGAATGCGATTCCCCATCGGTTGTCCAGGGTAAGGTCGTGATAATGTTAGTTGTCATATTTGCGGGCCACCGGTTGGGCTCGGTGGCATATAGTGGCGGGTAATTCCTATGTCAGTATTTGAATAATTAGAATAGTCAACACTCTATGCTTCTATGGCATTTTTCCTTCTGCTTTATGCATATCACATTAAAAAAAATATCTTAGGCTTTCCAGGAGACAAGTCATGGTTCAGCTGTGTGGGTGAAAGATTTTCGAGTAGTTTCTGTTCATGTAAACGCCTCAAGGCCAAGGGAGAGAATATTCGAATCAAACTAATCGGAGTTCTTGAAAGCTTCTCCTACTAACTTTCGATCTACGTACCTTAAGATTAAATTACAAACGCCATTACAAAGCCCCAGTCATGGAAGGCCCGAGCATGCGCTACATTTGCGCTTTAGCCGAAAATGGGGTCATGAGGTCATATTAGGTCAATACACAGACCTAGACTTAAATCCAAAGAAACCGTGCATCAGAAGGTACGGACAGCTTCGTGTCTCCGCGTATACTCATTCGGCAGCAATCGCGCACAATCCTGTTGACTCTTCCCGGCCTGGAGAAGGTTGACGGAAACAGTGGCTATCTTGTCATTTGCTCCATAAACTACGCTTTGGAACAACCTTCCAACGATTCATAGTCTCCAAGGTTTCAATTCATCACAGCTCCAGTAGCCAGCGGGTCCGTAAACAAGTTAGCAAACTGTATATGGACCATCGTCTCGGGATTCCTCAGAGGATTCCTTCTTGACATGGTTTGTTTCTGGTTTGGAGTTTATGTGAGTGTCTGCACCACTGAGGAGGCTTTTCTGCATTCCACGTGTCTTTTTTCACGCTTTTTTTTCCCAGAGTGCTTTTTCTCAATTTTTAAGCTTGAGGTTTTTTCATCACTCCCAACGATGGCCCCTGGCCGAAACGTTGAGTAATAAAGTATAATCTTTATCGTTACTTTTGATGTCAACTCAGCACCTCCTGGTATATTGAAGGTCGTATATTTTTTTTACACGCAGTCTAAAACCCAGGAGTATCTAAGAGCCATTCTTTGTTGTATTTCGCAATTGTAATTGCAGAGAACCGTCGGAAACGACAGAATATTTCATACCTTACTGAATCCAATAGCTTCCCGAATTGTACTCTTTTCGGCAGTATTTATCTTGCCTTCAACTTATATTTTCTCAGAGGTCCCATCTTCACAGAAAATGAAAATCTTGCTAAGATACAAGAATCTCGATGAATATGCAATATAATTTAAGACGTGTTCGAGAAGAACGGGTAGGCTAATGTACTATCAGTCATATGAAATCAATTTTTACTCTCATTTATAGCTTGCTTACGTATCAAGTGTACGCATGTTATTCGGTACATGATAAAGCATAACCTTAAAGTACTACATGCAGAACACTTAGAGATACTGTGTGCATTCTTATTTTTTAAACAAACAAAAAAGCCCGTTTCAAATGGGCAAAAATCAAGCCTAGCATAACATAACTAATAACATACTTGATTGCCACGGACATAATGCGAGACGTTTATACACATAGTTTACAAATGGTTTGTCTCGTCCGAGGCGGGGGTTGTC
The DNA here is from genome assembly GCA_034440615.1 of Ashinkailepas kermadecensis. Lineage (NCBI taxonomy): Eukaryota > Metazoa > Arthropoda > Thecostraca > Neolepadidae > Ashinkailepas > Ashinkailepas kermadecensis. The sequence continues at coordinate 93,893 of JAOTOM010004843.1, read as the reverse complement.
TGCATCCATAAGCCAGCGGCAGTGAGCGCTGTCCGGACGGGTGACTGCTTTGGGAAGGAAATGTCCAGCCATGGTTATTCTTTCTTCTGTAAACTATGATTAGGCTTATTTCGTCTGGTGCCTCGCTTTAAGCGGCAGTGTTTTACACCAGAGCAAAATCGTGTGTTATAATCTTCATATTAATACGAGTTTGTTATTCTTGCTAACAAGCATGCAAGATCCACCACTCGTTTTCATCTCTTCATGTTCGACAATCCGCGCTGCCTCAAAAGCACCACAGACAAAGTTCCAGCTCCACGACACATTTTTATTCGGTGTTAAGCTCACAACAACAAGATTTCTGGCTTGGTTCGCCCAGCACAATAAAAACGCTTACTCAAATTTCCAGGGTAACCCACACCTGCTATCACATTCAGTTCCGGACGACTAGCTCTTCACCCGGTTGACAAGCGGAAACGTGGAGAACGCCGGCGGGGGCCCGGCAGCGAGCGCTCCTACTGCGGCATGCGGAACGACTTGCCGGCAAATTTGGCTCCGGCTCCGAGCTCCTCCTCGATGCGCAGAATCTGGTTGTATTTGCACAGTCGCTCAGACCGGCACGGTGCTCCGGTCTTAATCTGATGGCAAGGACCACAGAACGAACGGTTAGCGCCTGGGAAACGCACGCACAAAACCATTACACACAACGTCACTACCCTGCCAGGTAACGACAAGGTACAACCTATCACGCCAGGATGTTCAATAAATCTATACATGTTCTGGAACTTTGGAATTGCCATTTTGTAATATTTCTGGTAGGATTGCATTGCAGCGAGCAATGCACAGAACATATCTATGAACATGATGCAATTTGTGTATATATAAATATTTCCCTTCCATCTTACACCTTCGAATTATAACATTATTTTGTCTTGGTTCATTGTGAAATCGTACCACAAACTGCAAATGCAAAGCCAACTATGTTATGTCAAGCTGCAAAAGCACCAAATGCTGATCGAACCACTGCCCCATAAACCAAAAATCCAACCAACATAACATCACGTCATTACTACGTTGTCTTTCAAAGTAAAACAATGATCACCAAGCTCACAATACCCAAAGACTAAACAACACTAGGGCCCCAATCAGCCACATGAACTCGACAGTCTGGCGCCAGTGCTGTAGTGTGGTGGTCGGACCGGTGCCCCGACTGACCTGGCCCGTGCTGAGGCCGACCACCAGGTCAGCGATGAACGGGTCCTCCGTCTCGCCGGACCGGTGAGACACCATCGTGCCCCAGCCGGCAGACTTGGCCAGCTGGTGAGCCTTGATCGCCTCAGTCACACTGCCGATCTGAAATCAACGACCACACGTGAACACCATGTGCTTCACACAAGTGTGTTTGCAGTGATACAATTAATAGTGGTTCAACGTTTCCCACGTCAATTTCCCCCGGAGTAAACCCATGCATGGCTTCGATGCTATTTATGGTCTATGTCCTGAAGAAATTCACAGGTGATTCAAGTATGCTCATTTTGCTGTAATTCATCTTTCTGATGCATTATTTCAAATAACCCAGAGCATAAGGTTAGTCATCGGAAATACTTCACATAACACTAAAACGGAGAGTATCAAAGCCGCGAAACAATGACCATATACACGTGAGGAACCACATCTCAGGAAACGTTCACTGAATCGCCACGCCACATCCAAATTAATGCAGGAAGCGAGAGATGTTCGGGTAGCGTCATCGCACTATATTGAGCAGGCTGGCAATGACAATGGTCGACCCGTCCTGGCTGACCAGAAATAGGCCACGGACGCTGCTGGCCGCTGCAGTATAACTTGCCAAACATTAACAGTGGTTAATCTTACTGAGCCGCTGACCACTCTTCGACAATTTGCCATCGCACTTGAACCATACAGCTGTAAAATGTACAATCTCACAACGGTTCCAAAACAAATTTTACAGTATCATAAATAGTGCGATGGATATCCGAGTTATCTACTGCAATAAAGACATGGCGCCTGTAAACATAATTAAATATTTGGAATACGGACCTTCACGGTGAAAAAAGCAGACGACCAAGTCAGTCTCCACGTAGGCTGAACTATTGACGTTTTTCCTAGACTGCGACAAGAAAGCCGAACTTCAAAATATAACGAAAATATTGAGTCTGCTGGAAACAAACCAGACACACCGAATTTCAAACCAATCAAACGCCATCAAGGATAACAAAACCGTGTGGCGATTTCTGGATGCACGTGCTCTGCACCGCAGAAACACGTAAAACAACCTCTTGCACAATCCCCGCACCACCGCCGGACACACCGACCTGATTGACTTTGAGCAGCAGACAGTTGCAGGCCTTCTTGTCGATGCCAGTCTGGATGCGCTTGGGGTTGGTGACGGTGAGGTCGTCGCCGACCACCTGGTGCTTGACGCTGGCCGTGTAGTTGGTCCAGCTCTGCCAGTCGTCCTGGTCGAACGGGTCCTCCACGGACACAATCGGGTAGCGTTTAGCCCAGTCGCGGTACAGATCAGCCAGCACGTCGCCACCCACCACCTTGCTGCCGTCGTTGCCTTCCGTCTTGAAGTCCAGGTCGTACTTGCCGTCCCTGTAGGTGGACGAGATAACGCTTGCGATAACGCCTGTAGGTGACTTGTGAGCATGTGCGCTGTGTGCAACAGCACATTGGCCTAACACCCATACCTTTCCAACACCACCTATCAGAACACGGCAGCACCTCTAATGACAACATACACGCCGGATTGCGGTCACCACACCGTATCGTTGAAACCCCTCGACCCTACGTCATCAGTCCGGCAACCCGCCCGGCCAAGCGGCAGCTTACTTGAAGAACTCGGAGGCGGCCACGTCCATGCCGATCTCGATTTTGCCCGTGTAGCCGGCCTTCTCGATGGCGTCGGTCAGCAGCACCAGCGCCTCCTCGTTGTCCTGGATGTTGGGTGCGAAGCCGCCCTCATCGCCCACAGCCGTGGCGTCCAGGCCGAACTTGGCCTTGATCACGGCGCGCAGGTTGTGGTACACCTGGCGGACAGCGGCCGAACCACTACTTCAGAGCCGGCGCCGGCGAACGCCACACGACTGCCGCCCGCGGCTGGGAAGCGCTACAAGTGACTATTGACGAGTTTCTTTTTGCACATCAGCACTTTAAGATAATACGGTGATGCGAATCATACAGTTTTTGTTGGCTTAAAGTGATACCATGCTGGCGTCCACACTGCTAACATCGTTCTCACTTCAATAATGCTCGCCAGGTCAACTGATGGTCGGAGTCCGCCCGCGACCAATCGGCGTGAGTAGTTAGCGACGCCAATACCCGATCAATTGAACGCGTCACAAAATAAATAACAGGCCAACTTATGAAGAACCTTGGGTTCCTTCACGACACATTCCACTGCTAGACAACACATGTCGTCGCCAACCTCTCCCATCGATTGGTCGCGGGTGGACGCGGTAATCCCGCCGGTTGTGGGGTTCAAACCCACGATTCTACCACCAAGAGTTCAACGCCCTACCGATTCAGTTACCGCGACAACCGGCCAACCAATGACACGAAGACCAGTCAGCTAATGCGACTCAAGGGAAGTGAGTTCTATCGGATCCCGATAACGGTAGCACAGAATGCAGAGCGCAACAGAACAGGACAAGTTGAGCTCAACCACTCAAGGCGAGAAAACAGCAGGAACAACACCCTCACCAAAGCTACACCACTACACCGTATCAATCATCATCATCAACAGCTTAGCAATGAACTCCAAACCATACCACCGCAACTACACAAGCTGGGATTGCGCAACAAACCGAACCTGAACCGGGCTCGCATACTAAAACAGACGCTCGCTTACCTCGGATCCCATGCGCATTGCCTCTGTGAAGTTGGACGCGCCAGTGGGCAGGATCATGAACTCCTGCATGGCCAGCTTGTTGCCAGCGTGCGAGCCGCCGTTGATGACGTTGAAGGCTGGCGTCGGCAGGATGATGTTCTTGTTGCCGGCCAGGTCGGCAATATGCCTGCAGCAGTCATTCAGGCTCAGTAGGAAGGTAGGTAGCATCGCACCACCGGGACACAGACCGTGACAATGTGCCGACCAACACAGAACTACTGACGCTCGGAGGGAAAAACAATGACGGCTTGGAACGTCATCGCCCTAGAACACACGTACAACGCTACCACGTACAACGTCTGGTCCGTTACTGAACGCGACGTGAGCTCGTAGCAGCTGGCTATACTGTCAAACTGCTAATACTAACTAATGGATAGCTAATGAACCACAGGAACCCATCTGGGTTAAACCTATAAAGGGAAGACAAGACGAGGAAAACTAGACTAAAACACCCTAATCAATGCTACTTTCGGAGTTCAAAAGTAACTATCCCTTTGTGCTACCATGGCCAATCGCTTCGGCATCATGTACCCAAAGGCTGGTTCTGAATTCTCTGAATTCGCAAAGCCGGTTATCATTGGCGAACACGACACAGCGCCTAACTTGTCCCATAGCACACAGCAATGCGACTGGTCGTGGCCGTCGTAACCGTGGATACCACATCATTACTCTGCCGCGCTATCCACGGTACTTGCGACGATGTGCTAGCACCCGCCAGTAGCCTGAGGGCTAGAGCATAACACGGATTGGATATCCACACGGATATCGGTTTGATATGGATAACGGAGCGGATCGGATGGGGTTTGGTGAAGATCAACGGACAAGGATTGGATGCCGGATTGATTCTGCAACTGGTGTCGTGGGAACCAAAATTGAACAAATATCATATTACCTTCAGTGTTCCAACCACAACTTTTATTATGTCGAACGAATTAAAAAATTTTTAAGGGATCGGAAATCACCAACCAAAGCGATATGCAAGTATGTTCCAAACAATATCGGAGGAGATTAACAATTATTTTTTGTTGCGTGGTATGACCAAATTGAAGAGTGGAAGATGATGCGGGGTGAAGGACGCCACGGAAATAAATATAAAAATTAAATTAAAGGAGGGTTTTTTCGGCCTAAAGGAAAAAGTAAATGGGAGTTTTATTTGTGAAAATCTCCGATAATACCTGGCATGAGCATTTTCCAAGACACGTGCTGGTCAAGAAAATAAGTTCATTTCTATTAATTGGTGGTATGTTGTACAGATATGATATACCAACTACAACCTACCTACATACCTCAATCTACTCAATGGCTGTGCTGCATTAAGTGTGCCACTCTCCAGCTAGGTGCGCAGATGGACACTGTAAGGCATTACAAGTCACAATTAATGAAATAGGACTACTAGCTTTAGGCTGATTAATTAGTCATGCTTTACATGGAATGGTTGCATATCTGGAATAAGAGATTTGCTTTGGTGAATCGAGCCTGATAGCACCTAGGTCTAATTTAGGTAATTATCTATATTGTTCGAAACAGTAGCAACCATTCCTATGTGAAGTGTGGATATTTTTCATATTTTACTTCGAAGCCGATGTTGCTACATTTGTTATTTGATTCCTTGGTACCTGTCCTGTTTCTTGTATGATTTGTCCATGCTCATACACCAAGCTAGCATAGGCTAGAGGACTGCCCAGTCTGCACATTTAATCTGCAGTGAAATTATCATGCTTTGGTGTTGCTAATGAAAATTGCAATCCACATTTCACACCAAATGTTAATTTAGTGTTTGCCTTGTGAACTAAAATTATTGTATACTGTTGATTGTGTACTTGATATTTATTACTGCAACCAATTAGGTTTGAACTAGTTTACTTTTTAAGCGGATTTGGTAATGGATGGATATATATCTAACCCCAATCAGGTTTGAACTGTTTTACTTTTTAAACGGATTGGATAACTGATGGGATACCTCTATCCGGTAGATATGGATAGGGATTGGATTGGTTCCTACCGACAAGGACTGGGCCGAACTTGAAAACGTCAACATCCGTGTTATGCTCCACTGCGGCCCAACTCACTTGTAGAGAGGAATGCCCTTGGCGGCGGCGCCAGCCTTGCACACGGCCAGAGACACACCCAACACGGCGTTGGCGCCCAGCTTGGCCTTGTTCTCGGTGCCGTCGAGCTTCAGCATCAGCCCGTCGATCTCCTGCTGCTGGGTGGGCTCCAAGTTCTGTAAGATACCGTTGTACGCGTCGGGTCAGATGCTTGTGAAACTCCGATTTAAAATTAAATGCCGCGGCTGGGTGTGTAGTTGGACCGAAGAAGCCGAAGGGCGAAATATATTGAAGTTACGGTATTTAATATTCCTTATTGATTGATCTAAAATAATTTTGGGCATACCATTACCTTTTATATCAGACACAAAAATGCTGCTCACAGCACTACGAACTACTTGCGAACTAAACATCATTTTATTAGTTATTTTCAGCATGCCCTTCCATTCCATGCCACGGTCAATGATTCATGAAACTAGTACCCTTATTCAATGTCTCTACTTTTATTATTGCTGTATGTGGAGGATAGTTGGTCTCCGGCTCGGATTCGCCCAGGTTCAGACCTAGTTCCGCGACAACATGCCCTCCGATTGATTACTTGGGCTTAAATGAGCGCCGACTACAAGGTTATTTAGCGCCCAACACGCCCGGATAACGTGCCCGTAAATATAACCGCCTAAAATTACCCTCACCAGCGCATGCAAACGAGCGAACTGGCAAAAGATTGGCACAAGGCGATGGCAGAGCAGACCCATCACAGACACGGCTGCGCGTCTCTCCAAAGTTCGCGTCACAACTCCGCCAACAGCACGCCCATCCCAGTCCTATGTTACTGCCGTCTGCCGCTGCCAGCTGCCGGCCCGCTCGGGCGGCGGACATTGTACCCTCTCACACGCCACACATCAGTCACGTGTCGTTAGTTAGTTATTCGGGCTTAAGGGCGCGCCGACTACGAGGTCATTTAGTGCCAATTCAGTCACGTGTCGACAAGAACCCATTGCATCATCCACACCTCTGAGGGAGGGATGCGGCCAACAATACCAGTCCCGCGTCTACACATGTCGGCATTCACATGGCAACATGGTTTCACATGGTGGAACTGTCCGTGGCTGGCGTCGTCCGGCCTTCGACATCGGCTGATTAAGCCAAAACATACCAGGCGACCCCGGCATACGCACCGCCTGTGCCATGTCACCCGATAGTGGTGTGCTCTACGCTATCTAGCACCGTTTTCGCCCCGGGGCTGTGAAGGTAACAGGTCAGGCACAGATACACATGCAGGCACAGACATACGTTTACCAGCTGATTTGTTAGTAAAGCGACAACCGCAAGTTAATTGTTATATCTGTGGTAGGATCAAACAACTGGCGTTGCCGGCACAGTGCTCTGCACTTCGGCATGGTCTCACCGCTATAATACATAACTGCCAAGACATGGTTCCACGGCGCCATGTAACATTGTAACAATATATGGCACATAACTGGTTCCTATTAACATATACTGCAACAACCAGCTTCACTACACGCTATATACTTTATGGGGAAGTTACACTCAGACATGTTTAGATGCCAAATGTCAGCTCAATCTCTAGGGCGTTACATATACACACACATATATATATATATATATATATATATATATATATATATATATATAAAAATAATATATATATATATAACAAATATAAAAAAAAAATATATATATATATATATATATATATATATATATATATATATATATATATATATATATATATACATCTATATATATATACATATATATATATATATATATATATATATACATATATATATATACATAGACATTATATTCCAGCTTAGTGGCGGCTATAATTTTGTATTACTTTTTGGGAGGGGGCATCGCCAAAAATTGAACAATCCGCAAGTTTCTTCAACATTCAGTTGGCACATCACCTACGCTGAAGCAAGAAATCGCATTTGTTTCACGAGAGTCGGAAAACGACGGCGAACACAGGGTGGCCTAAAACCGGACGATGACCGGCTTCGCCGTGCCCGGAAGGTGAAATACGAGAGGTAAGGAAAACGTTCCAAGTAACCCTGAAAGATCCGTAGTTGGTGGCGGGTCAAATCCCCTCCCTCCTCGAATTGCGAAGGGTGGCAACTTATGCCGCACTGCGAGGGTTAAGCTGGTGTAGTGCCATTTAGCACTGCACGGAGCTTTGCTTGTACAATGCGACTGCACGCAAGCTGTGAATGGACAATTTGACACACAAATCATGGAATCATTGTCAGGGAAAATTCAATGGCCTGGTACCGAACAAAAAATGATTCTGGAAACACAAATAGGGACCCAAATAGTCCTGGGAGGATTTCATGAAATAATAATAACGTTGGAGAAGACGATCGACGAGAAGCGCGATTCAAACATATTTTGATAAGAGCATATGACTGCAGATAACAAAACGTGAAGGGGATGTTTTTCTATCACTGACCAGATCAGCGTCAGTGCGGCGGAGCAGCATCCAACCTAATAACGGCACCTAGGCCCATATTACTGACCGCCTTCAGCAGCTCGGGCACGATGATCTTGTTGATGTTATCCACCGCCTTGAAGACGCCCTTGCCCATGTACATGGACTTGTCGCCATCGCGGAGCTCTAGCGCCTCGTGCACACCTGTGTCGAAGAACAGCACGCGCCGTGAGAGACAGCTGAGACTCAACAGCGTGGCAGTAGACAGCACCACGGTAACTGGACAAATGTACGTAAAGCAAATGTACGTAAGCGAATCTACGTAACCGCAGATGTACGTATGGCTAATGTGCGTAAGTGCAAATGTACGTAAGCGCAAATGTACGTAAGCGCAAATATACGTATGCGTAAATGTACGTAATTGCAAATGTGCATAAGCGCAAAAGTATGCAAAGTAAGTGCATAGTAAGTAAGTACATAATAAGTAGTGAAGTAAGCAAGTTTGTAAAGTAAGTACGCAAATGTACGCATGCAGATATGGACGTAAGCGCAAAAGTACGTATGACAGATGTACGTAAGCTCAGATATACGAAAGCGCAAAAGTACGTATGGCAAATGTACTGATGGCAGATATACGTAAGGGCAAATGTGTGTACGACAAAGGTACGTAAGCGAATGTATGTAAGCGTAAATGTACGTATGACATTTGTACCTAACCAAATGTACGTAAACGCAAAGGTACGCATGCGTAAATGTATGTACATTTGCGCATACGTACATCTGCATATTATATATATATAAATATATAAGTATATAAATATATATATACATACATACGTATATATATATATATATATATATATATATATATATATATATATATATATATATATTTCCTGTCCTGCTTGTAATCTCGTCTCTTCTATACCCTGTTACAGGGCATCAGCAGACAGCACCACACCCTGTCACAGAGAAACACAGCGATATCGTTACAGTGGTGGTTAACAGGTACTTTAGGCAATCACTGGAGTGTTGGCAAAGACAGCCTGTCTCCTTGTACGTTACTGTCGGAAAAGGCAGTTGTTACCTGTGCTGGCTCCAGAGGGCACTGCGGCGCGGAACAGTCCCTTCTCTGTGAACAGGTCAACCTCCACCGTGGGGTTGCCACGGGAGTCAAAGATACAACGCGCGTGAATCTTCTGGATAGGCATTTTCGTGTTTTTCAATATTTGTGACGAATTTTTACCTGGAAACGAGAACACACACTAAGTCTGGGTTGGTGTAGCAACTGTTGTTATTTGGACTTGTTGCTATAGCGGCGCATCGTCTGCATTGGTCATACAGCGCCCATGGAGTAGCAATAATCGTTATTTGGGCTTATGAGGCGCATCGACTACGTTGGTCATACGGCGTCCATGGTGTAGCAACTGAAGACAGCAACTAAATATGAACACTGCCGACTGTTCTGGATGTTGCCCAAATAACTGGTGCATTCCACGCAATACTCTCGACGTCAAACACAGCCACATACACGCATGTATTTTACAATCGATTGCATTGCTACTGGCTGCGTGGACATCAGGTCGCGTCCAGCGCAGCCTGGGCAGCTGAGTGATCATTCAACACTGTCGCCGACGGCAATCTGCCTGAAACGCCATGGCCAAAGCAGCTAGGCAGCAACGCTCCGGGTGGGCCACGCCCCTGTGGGGGTGGGGGGGGGGGATTTGCATAGTCCGGCAATGGCAAGTTCTAGGGTTTCCTAGTAGTAGCAGTAGTTTACCTGCACAGCAATACTTCGATCTAAGAAAAATGTACTTTAAATATATGTAATGCACTTCATAAACAGCAGATACATTTTGAGAAGAGAATTTCCCTGCTGCTTCAGCTGCCGACGAATTTCGGTTGCTGAATCGGAAAGATAAAATGAAATACAAATAGATAAACAAAAAGACAGTGCCGGATCCATCGCATGACAGGCGAGGCTCGCCACCAAAAAACAGCACATGTACATGGCACAACTTAAGCTGGAAATATCATCATGAAATATAAATTGTTATTCATGGGATGTGCCCTCATGTTCCTCTAGGAAAATGAACATTGTCCATGGTGCAAAACATTAGAAGTAAGGGAATACAGGGATATGTTATTAGGATTGTTTATTTTCACGAATTTGGCACACCTGTGACATGACCCAGCGGCCCTCGGAGCTGGATTGGACGGCCTTGTTTTGGGACTGCCTTTGGTGACGAGTAAGGAGGGCGTGCAATGTCGGAGGGTGCCCTCTGTGCCCCTGAATGCCTTTGCATCGGTTAACCCAGCATTCAGGTCAGCTGTGTCAGTATTGAGCTACGTTCTGTTGTAAACAAAACAGACACGTTTGAGGAGCACGTCACGTGTCAAGAATACAAAGAGAAGGCTGCGAATTGAAATGCGATTTTTCAGTCCATGACCCTTCGGCGGGCTCGATGCATCGGTGCCTGAAATATTGCTGGCTGAAACTGAAATATTGCTGGTTTCCCTATAACTGGGACGCGAAATCCACCCTGCATAGGAAAGGGTCGCAAACAAGCCACACAGGAATTGGAATAGCAAACAAGCCACCCCATCATGCATATGCATGCATGATGGGGTGTTTATGGAATAGAACTATGATACAGTAGAGGTTTTTGTGTAAACCATGTATGCATAAGACCATGTGTGGAATCCACCACCACACTACAATTTCCAGGATCCAGTGGTTCCCGATCCTTTTCAACTTATTATTTCTTGCGCTCCCCGAACACAACTCCGCCCATCGAGCCAACAGAACATAGATCACACAGGGCGCACAATAACGTGCTAAGCCTTATCCTAAAGTCAAAGGAGTCCTTGGTGGGTTCAACATGATCACAGATCCATCAGATCAACATACCAAGATTGACAACATATCATCTTTGGCCGATCTCGGCCTGGCTTGACCAGGAAAAATTTCAACCGTGTCATATTGACAGTGACGTCGCACAGAACATTCAATGCGAGTTTCGTATTGATTTCACCACAGCCACAACACAACACAAACATCGATGCTTGTGCAGCAAGCCCAGCAAACTTTGACTTGGAAAACCCAAACCTCTGAAAGCTAAGGGCGACCTCATCGATTGTTTGTCAAGCACATGCAACCGAATTCGGAACACAGGGAAATCGGTGATTTTGCATACTATCTAAAAAAGAAGATGTGGAGGTGTGAAGATTCAACCTCCCCTTCACAAAGTAAATGGAAATTGGAGTCTCTTACATACGTGGACTTGGTTAAGGTAGCCTACTCTTGACTTCCCAGACCAGTGAAATGAAATAAGAGCTGTAGGTCCTTCCAATGAAGATTAGGTTGATCAACAGCAGACTCAACAACAAAGGAATTATTGACCTTTCCAAATTATTCTCCCTTTCGCTCGTCGAACATGTCAATTTCCATGACTCACCAGTGCTAAAATAATGGATTTTCGTTAGGTACGAGATTTAGAAATGGGTGCAGTTGTATGTCGAAATGGGTGCAATTATGTCAAAATTGGTCATGGAAACATGCTCGACATAAGTCGCCTCAGTCCTTCAAACAAAATTGTATGTCACTAGTGTACTGATATATGTATGTTTGTCTATTTTGAGAAACCCCTAACAACATAGCAATGACTATATTAGTGATAACGATAACAAAACAATTCCATGAATGAATGGTATTGTAAAACACTCCACATCGTAGGTAATCTTTTTACCTGGAATTGTGCTGCAAGATGCCTGTGTATCACACTCTGTAGTGAACATAAACATGTGTATACACAATACACCGAGAGAAACGAGATATGGCTTCATCAAACACGATGCATATATCACCTTGGGAAGGACGTCTGTTCAGTGTTCAGGAAGTGCCACATTCCACACTTTTTCACGAATAATTCGTCTTCGTCCACAACACACCGCAAATGATATCTTGCTAAGTCCCAACCTCCAGGCAGTCTCCTTACAAAGCCTCTAATTCCCTCAGAAAACCCCTGGCATAACCCACCTCACCTCTCAATCCCGCGGTTTGGTCAGAGGCTGCTCAGTCACCGCAGATACTATGCCACCCCAATCGCCGACAAGTGTATAAGTGCACAGTCTACACACGCCAAGAACATACGCAAAACTTCGACCCAAGGACGATACAATCGCATCAATTAAACTTTAACGAAACAAGGTAAATATCTAGTGGAAGCAATTTGTGTGCATATTCGGAGATTCCTTGGAAAACTAGGCATAACTGGAATGATGTCTACATTCTACACCAAACATTTTCCTATTGCATCCTTCCCTGATCCTCATCAATTGCATTGCCAACAAATATATGGATACGTGGATATCTAATCCACGTATCCCTACATCCGTATCGATATACATAAGCTCGAGCCAACATGAATCCAGTTTCAAGCTTGTGTGATGTTGGTGGGCATAGCACCGAGCGATATTTGCCTTATACAATTGCGTATAAGTTGTTTAATATACAATAACATCGATATAATTAGTAATCCGAATACCGTAGAATGCAATTCCCACGAAAACAATAGACCATATACTAGATGCTAATGGAAGAAAAGACTATTTGCCATCATACAATGTGTTCTGAATCATAGTTTAAAACGTATGAATACTAATATGGTATAAATGGTGGAAATTCTTCAATACCGCATCATTTCCAGCGCAAAACGGCAGCTGGGGGACGTACCAGTATCACCCTACCTAGTTTTACGTTAATCACAGACCAGGTAGGATTCAGACCAAGAACGATGCGTTTGCTATTTAGCTACCAGTAGGGCAGATGTAGCGACCATGATGGCAACATGCGACCATGGTCAACCTATGCTTGGACACCGCCCGTAGTCACGTGATGAACGCTGCACTTGATTTCACTAATAATACAAAAACACGTGAAATAAAAATACTGATAACATTGAGCCCATTTCGAAGCAGCCACAACGAGCCTAGGAGCAAACTTCCCAGGCTCCCAGATCAATGAAGAGCAACATGGTTGGTTGGTTTTTGGTTTTACGACACGTCGACCGTTGAGTCATGTAGCGTCGCCAATCTCTCACGCCGATTGGTCGCGGGCGAAGAGTAGCGACAGGTGAGACTCGAACCCACAACCTTTCGATTGTGAGAAGAGCATCTTACCCCTAGACCACTCGTCCCCATGAAGAGCAACATGTTTCCCACTCGTAGCCATTACGATGATCGCTGTTACATCAACAAGTGCTTAATTTGGATTAATAATTTGCATACCTACTGAATTCGTGGGTATGCAACAATCGTTCTCTCCCCATCGTGGTAATTGGAATGTTTACGGAGGGTAAGCTCCAAAGAGTGAACATGTATAATACAACACATTTCTCGGCCGATATCTACATGTACAGTAACAACCTGTTTGAATGGGATTAGGTGATAGCGACGACTTCATGAGATCATTGCAAGATGTGGTTCGCGATTTTTGTTTGCACTTACCGCAACATAGAGCCATCTAATCCATTTGTTGCAAAGCTTAAATATTGAGGGGTGAAGGATGAGACTTTGGTTTCAGGAGGATGTAGTTCTGAAATATAAGGGTGGAATTGTGCAGCTCAAAGCACAAACACTAAACATTACAAGGCAGACAAGCCAACAACATCATTGCAGATTAAGAACATTTCAATCGAAGATCGCGGATATATACGTCAGGTGCAACGACAAAGGTAGTTTCACAGCTAAAGGAATGCTATTTACCTGTATGAAAGGTGATTATATATATCTACCTATAAAAAGATACTAATCTATATCGCAACATAAACAGAACAGTCGAAAATTTGACCAAGTCACGCGACAAAGCGTGAGTATATTACAGAACCACTTTCGGCCAAATAAACAATATGCATGGGTCATCGCGCTCAGGTTCATACGTGAAAGCCGTGTACGGGAAAGCAAGGGAAACCCATCTTGGTAAGAAAATACATTGGTAGGATTAGATTTGGCTTCCGATATAGATCCCAAGAAATACAAAAATAAAAGCAATGGATGTGATACACAACTATGTGATTTAACTACTGTTGACGCAAGTTAATGTTACGTGATGACATCTTATCGAGTGAATTTATCACGGAAGGTTGCTATGAACTGATACAATTCAGAATTTGGAAACATTCTTAAAACGCATTAGGCGTAGAAATTGTAAATTTACGAACTAGCTTAGAGTATCAAGAAGGTAACGCTGCTATATTTTATATCTGACCAGTCGCCAAAATCTCCGAAAGTTTCGGTAGCAGCAATCACCTTCCTCAAAGCCCCAACCATGTCTGACTAATGAACCTTTCTCAAAGATAGAAACATAAATAGCAGAGCGGGAAGTGTGGCATGCTTCGAAAATACACAAGGCCAATAAGAAGACACGTAAGCAAATTCGGGTTGGTTCGGAGCAGGCACACTGCCAAAGTTGATTCGTAACGCCATATAACCGGAGACGATCCCTGGAAGTGCTGCTTCGACGGTTCCGAATATGCAGTTTTTGATAGATCCCGCGGAAATGCTTCAAAGCCGTCTCCGCAGGATTCGAGAGACTGCCGCTCGACGACACTTCACGCGCACGGAAATTCCAAGTAATCTCGCGATCCTTATTTATTCCGCACAACCAGACGCTGGATTGGTGTAAATTTCGAGCAGTGGTGCATGCCTTCTTTGAAGATAAGTGGCATGATCCGACGGGATGGCGCGATATCTTGTGGATATATTAAAATCGCAGTTTACACTGGATACAGAGGTTCAGATATACAGCACATGGTGTGAACAGTAGCATGGAACACATGGCGTGGGTGTGTGACTACTGTGCATGTCATCCATTTATGCATCTTTCTAAGGTGTAAGGCACATAATAAGCTAATAGCATGACTGGTCCAGTGCATAAGTGATGTGTGACACACTGAACAGTTGACCTGCTCGGTGACCTCTCCCCAAAGGAGACCCGGGAGGAACAAGCTACGGACCTGCAACCCCCTTGGACCTACTATGGGCTGAAATGCGCTGGTGAGGCCACAAGCAAAATGTCCAGAGGAGATGGAGCGTGGTATGACTCATACGTTTACGGAGCAACCAGACTGTCTGTGTAAAATTGAGAAGGGCATACCAAGCCATCAGAGGGTCTCTCAGTTCTCTAGTGTTTTTTACATTGATGTAAACTGGCAGGCTCAAGATTATAACACGGAACTACTCTGAATCATACATTTTTCAATCCAAAATGCATCCGATGGTAGCATCCAAGGTACTATTAATGCGACCATTGTCATCTCCCCTCCATCTCCAATATTGTTTATCCATACAACGAAAACTGCTCACTGACAACTGAAGAAGCAATGTGGCAGCCATTTGCAGAGTGCAGAAGGCCTGCCCATGGGAGGAAGATTAACCCTAAAATGTACGGAATGCCCAAGAAGTGTTTAAGTAGGGATTAACCTCCCACACCCCCCCAACAACCCTAGATATATCCATAGTCTGTTGGAGTCTCTTGTCATAATGAAAGGCGAAGAAGGTTCAAATGTACAAATATCGAAATTTTCTCCAAAAAATGAAAGCAAAAAATCGTGAGAACGAAGATATGATCAGGCTGAGCGAAAAAGTGTACCAAAGCAGCCACAGTTCATGGCAACGAAGTTGGAGGTCCGAGAGCATGGAGATAATTGTCTAGCACTTCACTTCCCACTCTCAATTCCGATGGCCAGCATCTGGACCACACCAGAGGCGGCCAGCGTCTCGGACCACACCGGAGGCGGCCAGCGTCTCGGACCACACCGGAGGCGGCCAGCGTCTCGGACTGCACCAGAGGCGGCCAGCGTCTCGGACCGCACCAGAGGCGGCCAGCGTCTCGGACCACACCGGAGGCGGCCAGCGTCTCGGACCGCACCGGAGGCGG
The DNA here is from genome assembly GCA_034440615.1 of Ashinkailepas kermadecensis. Lineage (NCBI taxonomy): Eukaryota > Metazoa > Arthropoda > Thecostraca > Neolepadidae > Ashinkailepas > Ashinkailepas kermadecensis. The sequence goes on along the minus strand of JAOTOM010004843.1, from coordinate 77,562 downwards.
CCAACGACACGGACCACACCAGAGGCGGCCAGCGTCTCGGACCGCACCGGAGGCGGCCACGCGTCTCGGACCGCACCGGAGGCGGCCAGCGTCTCGGATCGCACCGGAGGCGGCCAGCGTCTCGGACCGCACCGGAGGCGGCCAGCGTCTCGGATCGCACCGGAGGCGGCCAGCGTCTCGGATCGCACCGGAGGCGGCCAGCGTCTCGGACCGCACCGGAGGCGGCCAGCGTCTCGGATCGCACCGGAGGCGGCCAGCGTCCAGGCCAGTCCGGACCGCACCGGAGGCGGCCAGCGTCTCGGATCGCACCGGAGGCGGCCAGCGTCTCGAACCGCACCGGAGGCGGCCAGCGTCTCGGACCACACCGGAGGCGGCCAGTGCGAGAGTCCGACGGTGGCCGGCCGCCACACACGACTCACGACAGCAGGCCGAGTCCACCCGACCGCCTCGCCGCAGGGATGAGCGGCGAGTGCACACCGCTGCTCTGTGGCAGGTTCAGGCCACGAAACGCAAACATCCCGCAGACTGCTCGTGTGCAGTTCTGTCACGGTTGGGCGCCAGGTGCAGATGGACTTTCAATTGTTGGCTAAACAGGTGTAACTAGGACGTGAAATTGCATATCTAGTCATATAGTGTTAAAATATTGATTTTTCGTGAGGTGTGAGATGTCGAAACGAGTATAGTAGGATGTCGAAATGTGCCATGGAAGCATGCCGATTAAAATATAGTTTCAGTTCTTGAAGCTTAATTCTGAGTCAATAGTGTGCTCATAAATGCATGTTTTTAATTTAATGTGTGGGACACCTAATGTAGGAATGACTATACTAACGTTAACGACGTTAACGGATCATATCAGCGGATGACAATGTTTGGCAGACCACATCATAAATAATCTCTGTACCTCGAATTGTGTCATATGTTTGTGTATCACAACCCATAATTGTGAACATAAGCATGCTGCTTATACACGAAATGCTTTTGAAAATGTGTCACGGAGACCTCATAAGCACACATCAACAAGCACGATGTCGATACTTCCTTGGAAAGGATGTCTATTCAGTGCTCGGAAAGTGGTATATTCCACCCTATTTCACGAATAATTTATCATTGTAGTCATAAGAGGTTATACAGTCGCATAATACAATTTTGTGTTGTGCAATGCTCATTGCTCAACAACACTACACATAGCTCATGGTGAAGAGCATTAATGTCAGCTGCATCTCATATATGGCAGCTGCCTGGGATATAGTGGTCATGGACCTGTGATTATGTAAATAAAAATAATATTTGACTTTGAATGCAATTATGTCTAGTGGTGCAATTGCCACCAAGATTTCCGAACAGCATGTTGTTGCCAACGTCCTGGCCAAGCACACCGGAATTTCCCAGTGTTAGCTGCAACCAAAATGTTGGGGCACAACCAAAAATTGGGTAACTGGTTACCTGCCTTTGTTATGGAAAACTTCACTAACATTTAGCGCACCTCTGATTCTAATAGTGTGAGGGTCGTTAGAAATATAGAGTTGTAGATTAAAAATATTGGTCTTTCTGCAAAAATGACCACTGAATACTTCCCTACTTTAAAGTGTAAACATATGCAGTGCAAACAAAAAAGAAGAGAGTAATACTAGAGTAGTAAGTCCGGGACAGAAGTGAATAGTCGGACGAGGGTCGAAAATGTTTGGATACAAAATATGAGGAATTGTATGAAAAAGTAGAGAGCCCAAGGAAGAAGCGCATGTATTTTCGGCAAAATCACCAGTAACGATCACAGGCTTGGGAAATAAATGAAGCAACTATTGAGGAAGATGGAGAACATGAGGAAGAAATTTGGAGTCTAGGTAGCGAACAGTCTAGAGGATGTACATGACATGAGGAGAAAGTGAAAAATCTGGAAAGTAGGGTGGAGTGTGGGATGAGATAAGGGGAACAGGCAGGGGAAGCAGTGAATGTTTAAGGAAGGAATGGGTTTAGTAAGGAAGTGAAGTGTCTGGTGAGAAAATGACGCGCATCAAGCGAGAATTGTGTGGCTCTGGTTTGGCATCGAGCGTCGCATGAGGAAGCGACCGTTTGGCATGAGGAAGCCAGGAGCCACGGACCAAATACAGATGGATAACTAAGAAGCAAGGAATCTGGGAAAGAAGTGAAGAGTGGCATGAATTGCATAAGCCTCAGGAGGAAGTGAGGTGCCTATGAAACACAGAGGGAGCCTAGAACGGAAGTGAGGGGACAAGTGGCAGGTAAGCAAGAGGACCTGTAGGATCTGTAGGAAACATGTAGGAAATATTGCAGCATGGGGAAGAAATGAAGAGACTAGAGATGAGATGGGAGGAAGGAAGGGGGTGGGGGGAGGGGATAAATCTGGGTGATTACGAGACCCAATAAAAATCGGAGAAATGAAGAACAGGCCAGCACACATCTAGAGAGGCAGTGTGAAGCTGTTCAACACAAAAAGCCCAGAGCTAATGTCATAAGTTTGGTGAAAACATGGAAATTTCAGGAGGGAGTAAGGAACCATGACAAAATGGCTTGGATGTTAGTGAAGAAATTCTAATTTTATTTTCCAATGGAATTATAGGGCGGACATGAGAGCAGTTCATTATAATGGCAACATTTAGAACGGGAAAATACATTCAGCTGATAGCAATTTCCACACCTACCAGTTACCACCTGTTCCAAAGAAAATGTTTTCACTTTCACCTTTCAGGATCAGAATCCTGCAGTTCTGCAAACGTTGCAATCACACTGGGTGGTGGAATATTGCACCAAGAAGCAATAACATTGTATTGAACCTGTAGCCTAGCTTATTACATACAATTGCATGTACCACTATTGCTTGCTATAACTACCACAGTTGCTTCACAAATTCATCAATTCATCTGGTTAGAGTTGAAATTCCCCACTATCCAGCTACATAAAAATGTAGCTGGATACTTAGACGAGCTAGTGAAGTGGTCCGAAAAATGGCAAATGAAGTTTAATTTTGATAAGTGCAAAGTCATGCATGTAGGTAGGCAGCATATGAAGGCTCCATACTGATGGGTGGCCAAGTACTATCTGGACTCAGCAGGAGAAGGACTTAGGTGTCATTTTGAACACAAAATTGGGGATCAGAACAGACCAAAGAAGCCAGGAAGAAGGCACTAAGAATGCTAGGGGCAATACAGAGGAATGTGTCATACAAAAGTGAGGAGGTCATCAGGAAGCTTTACTGTGCATATGTCAGGCCACATTTGGAATACTGTGTCCAAGCTTGGTCCCCTAGTTATGAGAAAGATTGTTGGCTTTTAGAGAGAGTACAAAAGAGGGCAACAAAAATGGTTAATGGTATAGGCAACCTGGAATATGAGGAAAGACTGAAGAAATTGAACATGTTTTCACTTAGATATAGAAGGCTGAGAGGAGATCTCATCGAGGTTTTTAAATTTGTTCATGGTCAGGAACAGGGATATCTCAGGGAAATGTTTGAATTTAACAGAAATGATGCAATTAGAGGTCATCAATTCAAAATTAAAGTTAATCACAGCAGGACAAGGTTAAGACAGTCTTTCTTCACCAACAGGGTAGTAGAACACTGGAACCAGCTGCCAGGAACCATTGTCAGTAGCAACACATGAACATCTTTAAAAACGGCATAGACAATCATTATAAGAATAGGGGATTGTTTTTCTGTATTCCAGGGAAGGTTGATCGACAGGGAGGAGTGGGAGTTGGGAGGAGTTTGTAATTGTTGACTGTGTTATGAAATAGCAAGTGAGTCTCTTATTAAGTCTAAATGCTTTATAACTTTATATAGGGTGTACCTAGCAGTGGATTCAGCACCTTCCTTCGGGATGTGATACTGATGAGATTGTCTATGGTAGCACAATAGGTATGATGGGAGGAGTTTGTAATTGTTGAGTGTATTATGCAATAGCAAGTGAGTCTCTTATTAAGTCTGAACGCTTTATGAATTTCTGTGGGATGTGCCTAGCAGTGGATTCGGCACCTTCCTTCGGGATGTGATGCTGATGAGGTTGTCTATGGTGGCACGATGGGTGTGATGGGAGGAGCTTGTGATTATTGAGGGTGTTAGGCGGTAGCAAGTGAGTGGTGTTAGATGGGCTGGGATATATAGCTTCCTAGGAACTTGGGATAAGGGATTGATTGGGGTGGGAGTATGTACATTCTAGTACCTTTTCTAGATAGGCTTAACCCAGATGGGCCCCTGTGGCTCTTATTAAGCCTTAATACTTTATGACTTTATGACTTTACATGTTCTAGACAAACTTCTCACTCAAATTTAATTCAAAATGAATCTGGGTGCCTTGTTAGTGGGGTAGGGAGGAGCATAGGATGGAATTAGGAAATAATTAGTAATTACAGCTTCAGGGCACTTCGACTGTAATGTAGTGCAATGGTCACGGAAACGTTACAACATAGTGGCAAGCTTCAGCTGGAGCTAACTGATACACCTGTCATACTTCTCGGAAGCAATGCACGCCAGTGGAGAGTATGCATCACCAATAATGACATATCAGAAAAAGTCCACAAATCATCCAGAATGGATAATGTGTGGCTAGTCAGATGGAACTTACGAAGACGTCTGAGAACAACCGAAATGACATCTACGCTTGTGGTCATGCGAAGGTCATGTGCCAGATGCCTGTTGCACACTGCACATATTCCAGGTTGTATGGCATTACCAGGACCAATGGGCCACCTTCAACCTCCTGCGACCAATCGGCGTGAGGTTGGCGATGGCGATGGCGATGGCGTTGGCGATGCATGACCTGGCAGTTGAATGTGTCCCAGAAGGACCCAAGGTTCTCTTCAGGCTTCAGGGCAGCGCGACGCCCGTACAGATTACTTACGGGTATCCGTCATGGACGGGCACGGGGTGTAGCAGCAGCTCCAGCAAGGTAATTTACGCTCGTCTGACTTCCGATGGAAATGGGATTTGTCTTGAATTTCAAACCGGCTTGCATGGTCGTGATACGACACAGCCAAGCCGCAAGCGCACCGCCGACGGCAGTCAGGACCAGCACCAACGTTGGGAAAAAACAGTTTTTTTTCCTGGATTTTTGGTATCCATAGAACAAGAATGGTGTTGTTTGGCAATGAATTTCACTGCGATAAAGTGCTCAAGATTCGCTGGAAAGTACAAGCCGAGATTCTGATGTCACAGGCTGGAATATGAACATACTCCATATTCTATCACCCCAAAATTTTCCTCTCCACATCCCGGATTACAAAGCACAAGTGGGTAAGGTGTTGAGCTTTGGGCACCAAAGGTCCTGGGTTCAACACTCACACCCGTCGGGACATTTTCCTATCATGCGGCCCACCGGCGAAACACGGAATTAGCCGTGATCGTACATAGTGCGTCGAGAACCACCCAATAAACAAACAAACAAACAAACAAAGGTATAATACATTGGAGGCTTCGATATAGATATGTACTTAACTAAGGGTCATCTGTTCCATTTCCATCCATATTGGGTCTCTGCCACCTCTCCCCACCCCATATACACGGCTGAATAGAGCATGATCTGGAGGAGGCAAGGGCATGTCCTCCCCTAAGGTATCATGATTTGGAACAAAAATTGCCTTCATTTGCAAAACAAAATACATACGAAAATATTATATAAATTATAGTTCAGCTCAGCTATCCAATTCTGATAGGTTTTTTAAATGTTGGGAATCATTTTCGCACTTGGTTGGTTATTGGTTTTACGACACGCCGACCGGTGAATCATGCAGCGTCGCCAATCTCTCACGCCGATTGGTCGCGGGCGAAGAGTAGCGACAGGTGAGATTCGAACCCACAATCTTTCGATTGCGAGATGAGCATCTTACCCCTAGACCACTCGTCCCCAATTTTCGCACTTGCATCGTTCCAAGTGAACTCAAAACTGGCAGCTCAGCCCCTATGTCCACATCTAGTTGATGACTGAATACAGAACAGCTTAAGCATGCAAGCATACCACAAACATGAGAAAAAACCTTTTGGAGGACTCCTTCCTTAAGATCATCTGAGTCTCCCTCTACACAACCTTTGAACTGACTGTTGTACGTGATACATGGCCCTGCTCAGATGCAGCCAGGGTTAAACTAATGTTTTTTTTCGTTAGGTGTGAGATGTTGAAACGAGCACAGCAGGATGTCGAAATTTGCCATGGAATTAGTGTCATTTAATATGCTTTTGATGTCTTTCAGACTAAAATTTGAGTCCATGGTGTAGGTACTTATGACTGGACCTTTATCATTCGTTTTGAGATTCATATTTCAAGAAGAGCTATATTTGGGATAGGGAGAATAATAAGCATGCTATAAACTGGTATTGTATGCCGTATCACATTATCGGTCATCCCTTTACCTGAAATTGCATTGCGAAATGTTCGTGTGTCACCATTCCTTATCAAGAGCATGCACATGCTATTTATAAATGAGATACTGTTAGAAAGGAGACATGAATACTGCATAAGCATTCATAAAGAAGCAGGATGCCGATACTTCTTGGAGAAGGATGTCGATCGAATGTTCAGAAAGTGGTATATTCCACCCTATTTCACGAATAATATACCACTGGATGCAGCCATCTGTGCACATCGACGACCACGACTTATGTCATTACTGGCAGTAGATGACAGTCTATCCAAATTTGCATGTTTATACATTGAGGACATTATAGAGACAGTTTCAAATTCCTGAGGAATATGGTACTCAAAATTGGCATTGGGCCAATGTGGTTCTATTCCAATTCCCTAACATACACTGGGGAGATGCTGCCTAACTGAGCAAACTGATGCCTAACTGAACAAATCACTGGTGAATGGTCAAAAATAAGTGTAAAAAGTAGATAAACAAATGGTACAGTGGCGGCTAAATGCACCATGCTTGTCTCGCACGCTGTACATTTGGATTGCTTTTCATCTCGTGGTTTTGTTTCAAGTCAAAATTTGTGTTGTCAAAATATAAAGTTTGTTTAACTAAACTTATGCTGATATATTTGAAGTACAGAAAGTTTGAAGGTGTATTTGTGGCATATTCCATCAAAAGTGATGCCTGCTCATCACTGACAAATGTCTGGATCCAACCATGTGTGTAGGTATCCAACTCTGCCCTCCACTTCTGTCATATTCTTGTGTCAACCCCATTAGTCACTTTCTACAGGAGGGGTGGCCATTTTTTACTGGAACTGTGATACCCATGTCAGAGGACTAGGTGCCACTAGGAGAAGGCACCCCTCCAGTGTGCTAGAGTGCACCACCCCACTGCATGAACTTTCAGTAGACACCCCTCCAGAGGTTCAGTTGTACATCCCCAAATTAGTGCCCCTATGAAAACTTCTAGATCCTTCCCAAGGCATGTGATGTCAGCCCCGGCGATAGCCAATGGACCTACATTAGATCACAAAAAAGTGAGTCCCTGTATCTATTTGACTTTCAAGAACCCCAGGGATCTCAATAATACCAAAGATGAAATGTCTGAACTCTTTTGGACCATGGCATATATTTTAGGGGAATTGGGTCATGATGCCCTCTTAAAGATGATGGTGCCCCTGTGACTGGAATATTGCATCCATCTAGGACCACTTGAGCACACCAATCACAGCCAATTTCTATAAACCAAAGGTGCCCAACTCCAGAAAATCTGATTATTAAGAGGTTAGAGTATAGCCCTCTTAAAAAGTTGAAGAACCTTGGATTCTTTTATTATGCATTCAACCTCTTGGTCATATAGCATCGCCAACCACTCATGCCGGTTGGTCGCTAGTGGACTAAGCAATGCTGCCGGTTTTTAGATTCAAACCCACAATCTTGTGATCAAGAGTCTGACACTGAGCTACCACAGCACCCTTCTTATAAAGACATGTCAGTCAGTGTTGCCCCTCTAAGCCAGGCTCTTTAGCCTCACTTGGTACCACTCCCATATGGCACTGGTGGCATTTGAAGTCCCTTGGTAAATTTCTAAATATACTGCTCCTCACAATTTGTCCAATACCATTATTTGTTCTTGGAACAACAGTCCATGGAATAGAAGAGAGCCAGAAAATGCCTGAAAGTCCCAGGAAGTTTGTACAGATTAGGTGACCAGGTATTTAGATGTGCTGGCAGTTATCAAAATTACAGAACACTCAAAATTTGTTGCATTCAGCATTTCATCACTTGCATAATTATGGCAACATATGGCCAACTGATTTCACTTGACAATGTAAAAAAAAACAGCTTTGCAATACACATTCAGCAATTAGACCATTCACACATATTTAGTATATCATATTCAACACTTCAATTTTGTTGTGGTCAACAAGCACAAACTTCTCTCTCCTGTCATGTTTTGTCAATTACTTCTTTCCTTCATGCTAAAATTAATTAAAGTGCTGTGATAATGTAATAGTTTTAAAACTGGGTGCACTAGTGTGTCAGCATTCCATTTTTTTTAAATTCTAGCATTCCCAATTATGGAAATCATTTCCAAAAATGATAAAACCACTGTTTCCCTAACTGTAATGCCATTTTAGTGCAGTTAGCACAGAAATTTGCCTCTGGGAAGGAGAGAATGGGGGGGGGGGAGGGGGGATGGCTCCTTTAGCCACCTGGATCCATACCTGTTGGTATTGGCAACATGCAGAATGATTGATATAATTCAATGATTGCTAATAAACTCTGTACTAGCAGGCATATTTAACTGTAGAGAACATATTTATATGAAAGTATGGCAAATAGGCATGGCAATCCATAAATTTTCAACTGGGCACCCAATAACTTTTGCTTGTTCTCTAAATCTTGATGCAGGAGAAATGAACATGGAAAGATATGTACCTCCGTAGTACCTAGGTATCTACCTAGGCAGATGCCTCAACTAAAATACTATGGGATGAGCTAACTTATGACCTCAAAATATTGTACCAGGAACTTCCTGCAGCCCTTGCCATGGATATTTTATAAAGCTGGCTGGAGGGAGGGGACAAATACAATTTTTGATGGCCAAAGCTGCCCCCAAAACCATCTGTATCTAATGCACACCAATTTGCCACAATTATGATGAAGCCAGCACCTGATTGGGGACAAAAGATGGCTAATGGAAGATACATAGGTGATTTAGGATTATTAAGAATCAGTACAGGCATCAGATTACAAAAACTAGATTTGTACTTTGTGAAAGGTGGACTGATTTGAGCAGACATTATGTTTGTTTATTGGTGTTTAGGGGTGCATCGACTGCAGTGGTCATGCAGCGCATACATTATGAAACTTTGGAGGATTTTCCATGCCATTCTGCCATCAAAATCCCCAACATGTTTGTGCTGGCACCATCTGCAAACACGTGGACATTCACTGAAATTGGCCCATAGACATGCATCAGTAGACTGTAGAAAAATACTTTTGGTATTTTTCTTCTTAAAAGGTGTTTTGGGAATTCCAGGATTTTTTTGGCGGAATACCATGTTTATGAACGTGATTTGGAAGATGCGATCATTCGTTTTCTCAGTAAATGCTTACGTCTTGGTTAATCTTAGCGACAATATCTATAATGTGCCATATATGCCACACCGCTGTTATTTGTTGCATAATTTATCCATCCCTCACCTGGCACTTCTCAGACATGATTAAAGGGACATTCAACACTTCACGCAGTTGATTCAACACTTTTTCACATCGAAAAATGCTTCGTTTCTGCCTCTTTGCCACATAGATGACACACTGATACTACTCCACCAGAATGCCGAAAAAAACTAAGCAGAGCACAGCTCGAGAGGCCGTGTGTACGGATGACATCACGATAAATATTACGCTTGTGTTTTTAAATTACAATATATGAGTTTATATTGGTTTAGTTAAGAGTAGATTGTATTACGTTAGGTTATGTTTTCCTATTTAATTATGAATTATCATACTATTTGTTGGAAGTCGTGAGGCAAGACGAGACCGAGCAGAAGCTGGCTGCTCTCTGCGCCGTGCTGCATGTTTATATATCGCCTTGGCCGTGCTGTATGTTTAGTTTTTTCGGCATTGTGGTGGAATAGTAGGGTGTCATCTATGTGGCAAAGAGGCGGAAATTAAGCATTTTCTACGTGAAAGTGTTGAATCAACTGCGTGAAGTGTTGAATGTCCCTTTAATCACGTGAGAAGTGCCAGGTGAGGATGGATAAATTATGCAACAAAGAGCAGCGTTGTGGCATATATGGCGCATTATAGATATTATCCCTAAGATTAACAGAGACATAAGCATTTACGGAGAAAACGAATGATCGCATCTTTCGAATCACGTTCATAAACATGATATTCCGCAAAAAAATCCAAAAATTCCAAGAACACCTTTTAAGAAAAATTTACCATACTTTTTTGCATCAGATGCTGTGCCAAATATAATTAATTGCCTGATAATGTAGTGGCCTTAATGCATTTAAAGCTGCACTGCACTCAGATCTCTGCACATTGTTGTATGAATATACTGAATAGATTAACCACAACATACTTATCAAACTTAAAGAGTAGCCTTCCTTCTTTACATTTAATTATGCTTAACTCTCATTATAAATATTGTGCAACAACTACCTATTAGTAGATGTAGTGGGTACTATAAGTATATTAATTATATATTATATCTATAGATTATATTTTTATTTAATATAGAGGACTGGTATACTTGCAGGTAGATAATCTAGAGGACTGGTATACGGGCTCCCCTCGATCGACCACAGGACTCATCTCTGGATGACGTGAAACTCGAGAATTTGGGGAGTCAACCAGGTGAAAGAACACGGCGAGAGGGGCCAAATCAAGGACTGAACAGGGACGTGTCCCGCCTTAGCATATACCATGCGACACCAGTGGCCCCCACGTTTGTCCGGTAAGGAAGACATCAAGCTTCAGTTTCACATCTCATGCTTCGGCATCAACTGGCTACTCAGTTTTACCCACGGCAGGGTTGTCCTTCTCACGCCTGAAGCTATAGAAAGTCCGTTTACCCCCACCTACCACTTAAAACACCACCTTCTAGGGAATAACAAAGAAAATGCCAGCACCAACTTACTTAGCAGCAAAACGCCAAGCACGACAACCCCAGACACCCACCGGCAATTTCAGAGACGGAGGACGACTCGGACGAATAGTGGGCGGCCAAAACGAGACAGAAGGTCGCATTCGATGTAGACTCGCATGTTAGTGACTTATCAAGAATGTTAATAGTAGGGCTTAGGTTTTAACTAACTTGGCACAATCTGAAACCATTCACCTGTGTTTTACGGTATGAATATTATAAAGCTGCTACACAAAGTGGAATATGAATAAATAGTGAGCCTTCACAACCGAATGCTCCGAACAAATGTCATAATAGCCCTTAGCATAATGACTGTGCGTTAGTCTTGGATTTCGAGCGAATAGATGTAATTGTTCGAATCAATTTAAATTAGCTACAATTGCTCTTTAATTTGTCAAGAGATACGAAATCAGGAGAAGCAAAGTATATTTATTTAAATTCCATTCCCAACCACATCACCATCTAGCAAGCGAGCCAATCGTTATCCCGGAACTTTTTGTGGGCTACCAACTATCGTAAGCTGCAGGAACATGACAGGAAACGAGTAGGTAGAAACTAGAAATTCTTCATCGCACAGGAAAAATCAGCAAATATAATAGGAAAGTAATGAATATCATGCAAGACTTATCATGTGGTTCGTAAAATTTGTGCGCTGTTTGGCTAAAATTATGCATAAAAACGTTGTTCATGCTAGTTTCGTAGAGTAGAGGATGAGGATATCGGAAAGGTAGTAATATATACGGCAGTAAAGGTGTCGAGTTAAATATGGCAGCCAAGCAATAATCATTCATTTGCGAAGTGGGTGAGTCAAATGTGTGCTCAGGATTCCCTTTGGTAAACAAATGGGCAAATGCTCCCTGGTCGGATCGCACGTGTTATGTGGAGTGGGAAGCTTATTGCAAGGCCCGCTTATTGTTTATATTCCCTGGTAATAGGGATCTTTCCGCCACGGGAGGTGGAACTTTTACGTATGTCTTCTTTCAGTTCACAATCTACTACCTAGTTCTGTGTCCTAAATTTCAGCGTAATTAAAGGAAACTTCCTGGAAAGCCTGCCAGCTTGGTTGATTTGCTTCAGCTCGGTTGATGTGCTTCACCACTGGTCTTTCCTGTGGAGTGTTAGTTCTGGATCATTTTATGTGTAATTTTGAAATATATTGCTATTTTGATATAATTTAATGTTTGCTTTGAGATATATCTACCACTTATTTGTGAAATGTTGATGTCTGGTGCTTTTTGCAATTGTTAGATGTTGCAGGTTTGTATTTATGGTTAATGTGTGTGTTCTTAAGATCAGAGGAGCAAGTATCCAAGTACATAGTGTGGAATTCCACATCAAAACCAGACTCTTTATATTTTCAGCCAGCAATTGAACCTGAAAGATTGGATCAGCCATCATCACCATCATCATCACTAATTAGCCATTGTCATCAGCACTGGTCATTGACTGTATGGTATGTATTTGCTGTTGAAAGGAAATGTGTTAATTGTTATATTTACCTAACTGACAAGCAGGGTGGGAATTAAGGAACCTCTTCAGATATTTTATCTCTGAAAACATTTTGCACTCCAGATTCCTACTGGATAGGATGGGCTTCACATGCACTCAGACATAAATGTGGGAACAAATAAATCAATTAAAAAACCAGAATGGCACCCACAATAATGCTGGTTATTCCACTTATGGTTTCCACTCAAGCTAACCCAGTGTTAAAATAATGGTTTTTCGTTAGGTGTGAGATGTCGAAATGAGTACAGTAAGATGTTTAATTTCTGTTGTTGAATGTTAAATGACATGGAAACCATGTCATTTAACAGAAATAATAAGTTCTTTGAACACAATTCCGATCCAACAGCGTACTCATATGTGCACATATTTCCTTTGTTTTGAGATACATAATTTAGAAGTAACTATTTTAGTGATATCAATACAAAATACCTATTCTAATCAACTGATATTGTTTAACAGATCACATTATAGGTAATCATTGTACCTTGAATTGTGCTAAGAGATGTGTGCATCACAATCTGCAATGGTGACTGCAATGGTGAGTCATCTTGCTGACAAGTATCAGCTTGATATTTGTCAACAAGGTGCTGTTGGAAATTAGATATGAGGACGGAATAACAACTCATGATGAAGCGGAATGTCGATATTCCGTTGTCAGGGATGTCAATTCAGAGTCCAGAAAGTGGTATATTCCACCCTATTTGACAAATCATTTATCATTGAGCTAACCACTTTTCATAGCAGTCAACAGCTGGACCACAGATGCACACACTTCTCTCAATCTCAAACACTGGAAACACAGATGACAACGTGCCAACAGCACTTGCAAGATGGAGTGCCTGCACACTGAGTACAATGTTCTCTGGTTAAACAGACTGGAGCCGCTTCTCCAAAAACTTGCATTTGCGCCACCCATATAGTGGACAAATTTGAGACGTCCTTTGGAGTCCCAGAGGCCGCCATTCAGAATTGGCTGCATTAGTGTTTTCTGTTCTGAAATCTGTCTGTCAACCAATCAATGCAAGATATTTTGATATGTCATAACCATTAGCAACTTTGAATACATTGTGAACAGTGTCATGTTGCAAACACAAAACCTTGACTGATCCTTTGCATTGTGCACTGCTACCACATCTGACTGTGGCATATGCTGTAGTAGAGGTGGGTTCATATTATGTAAGGAATTGGCTGTGTAGGTAGGTATGCGCTCTGAGCTGAGGGTGAAGCAAACAGTGAAAGGAAAGCTCATTGCTCATGTGAGTTATGAGAGATGAAGCTGTGCTGATTATCACTATTTGCTGTGGGGTGGTGCCATCAATTGTTCACTTCTTTGTTCCTATGCTTTGACATTTGATTTGACCAAAAATGATAATGCATGTTACTTATGCATATTACGTAGATACTGATTACATATGCATTACTGGTTACTGGTACTGGTACTGGTTGGGTTACTGGTAATCAGATTCCATGCATCAAAAAGTATTATGTCCATGAAAATGTACCCCAGAAGAAGTCGGTATGCACTCTGACTCCCAACCCAGAAAGTAAGTTTCCCACTCTGCTGACAAGCTATAGCATGATATCCATCAGTCATTCCTAATGAACATGAAGTTGTCAGGCTTAATAAGAGCCACAGGGACCAATCTGGTAAGCCTATAAGGGGAAGACACTATCAGAAAACAAAAAAGAGACAAAGAACTTCTAATCATTGCTATGTCTTGAGTTCTAGGGAAACTATTGAATCCATGGTGTTACAATGACAAATTCGTCAGAATCACACACCACAATTACCTGTTCAGGTATACCTGTCACTGGTATAATTTCCAATTTATAAGCATGAGCTAAGACACAAGAGGTTTAAGACTGACAAGAACCAGAAGACCAATCCTGAAGAGGCCTGCACCAGGCACACCTACTAGCATTAATATCATCCTATTTACCACAATTTCCTATTGCATTCCTATCCTATCCTATCTTATCCCCCTATTGCACAACTTGGAACTTGAACAACATAGTTATTCAACCTAAAGAGTTGATCCATCTTATTTTTAAATGCATTCAATAATCGATTCCAAGCCATATTAGCAGGCAGCATCTTGCATTGATCAGCAACAATTTGACCTGCTCCTGCTAACCTGCTGGCATTTAGCTCTAATACACCTTGACTCGTCCGACCTCAATGGATGAATCATATGATTTTATTAAGTAATGTGCATTATTCAGATTGACATTATCTAGCACTTCAGCTGTCAACATCTCAATGCAGTAATTGAGCTATCTTAATGTCTCAATGAAATGTCACCTTAATCTTCTATACTTCAGTCTATGCTAATATATCACTCATGATATAAGCATGTCCTGATCTTCTGCATTACCTAGTCCACAAGTGGACCTTGTAGCTTTGCACTGACTCTAGCATATATACTCCTTTCTAAGAAAGGACTCAATTCCTGCATACAATATTCCAGATATGGTTACACATGGGCAAAGTGCAATCTGCCTTATATTACTAGTATATTGAACATGCATATGAATGATGCATATTATACTAATGACAGGGTTTCTACCTAAGTTGCATTGGTTTTTTTTCTTCTGATTTTGGGTCCATTGATACTAGCATTCCTAAATATTTATCCCCTTCAATGGCATGCAATTCTCTACTTCCCATTGTACATCTATATGTCCTACCTCCAAGCCCAAAATCCATAGCCTATGCACTTGTCATATGCAAAATATGTACCCACCAAGTTGTTATGTCCTCTATGTCTAGTTGAATATTGCCAGATTCATCTGATTTATTACCGATTTTCGTCAGCGTGATGTCATGAAATTTAAGCATCCTATTATCAGCCATATGTCAATGTTACTCACAGATAGGGTAATGAGAAGTGGACCAATAGCAGAGCCCTGTGGCATCCAACTTATAGGATCCTTCCATTCAGATTTACATCAATTTAATACTCACATTTTTACTTTCCCTTAACCATGCTTCAATCCAGCTTGTAATGTTTTCCTATCAATTCCATGCTGCTTCAGCTGATGAATTAGATGTGTATGTGTGTGTGTGTGTGTGGAACTTTATCAACATCATTGCTAAAGTGTATCCTACATTTATAATCTTACTGTCAACTACCCCAGTTACTTACTCAATGAATTCCAGAAGGTTAGTTAAGCAAGATCTCACAGATCAAACTCCATGCTGAATATTCCTTACAATGTTATTCCGATCAAGATGGGCCTGAACCTTCTCCTGGGCAAGCTTTTAAAACAGTTTGCAAACTAGTGAGGTGAAGCTCATTAACTGTTGAAAAGCTGGTGTGTGGAACGTTACCAACAGCTTTGCAAAAGTCTATACCAAATGTATTATGCTTACATTGTCAACTTGCCTAGTTAAATCCCTGCTGTATAACCAATGCAGTTGATGCGCCCAAAAACCCCCTAACCCCTAGTTAAATCCCTCTATGAATTCCAGAAGGTTAGTTAAGCAAGATCTTATACATCAAACTCCATGTTGAATGTTCCTTAAAGGAATATGCATGTCAAGAAGATTCTGAATATTCTCCTTGACAGTTTACAACATTTCGTACATTTTACAAACTAGTGATGTTAAACGAACTGTTGACTTTCTCTTTTTTCTTTCTTCATTCAGTATTCCTCCCTCGGTCCTCTTACACTAAGCTCTTGCATCTGGTATGTCCACTAGATCTCACTTAGTGCACACCCTATTCCATTAATGTGTTCAGTGATCCTGGGGTATTGCTCATTAGATATTAAGCAATGATCTGCTAAAGTTGATGTTCATATAGCCAAGATGGTCATGAAAGAAAATAATTTGTGGGCTATTATGGTGAGAGGTTTTAATTATGTAGATGAAGTAATGTTGCCAAAAGTATGCAAAGCTGATAAGGTCAGTTCTTGAGCATGAGAATCTTGTGTGGAGACCAGCTTATGGTGGTGACCAAAAACATATCAAGTGAGCTCATGGAAAAGCCACACAATTGGTAGGGAGTATCAGATACCTCTCATATGAATACAGATTAAGAAGACTCAACATACCAGTTCTGGTATATAGTATAAAAAGAGGAGATATGGTGATCATTTGACTTAAGGTGATCATTTGACATTGAGTTAGGAACTGCAATACAACAGGCAATAGGGCACAATCTGAAGATACTGAAACTGCAAACTGTTGGGATGTAAGAAGTCATCAACTGGCAGTACAGTAAAGTTATTGATGACTGGAATAAACTCTCCAGCTGTTATTTCAGCCACATCACTGGAAGCATTCAAGACTTAATTGACAAACATTTGGTGCATATTAGGTTCAAGTTTCTTTGAGACTCCCATGGATTATTTCACCCCTGCATTATTTTCACTTCAATGCAAGCAAACCCAATGACAAACCTGCCCAGAAATGTATCATCTCCTTTTTTGGCTGGAAAGCTGAATGGTACTCAAGGGCAACAAGCTAGTCAAAGTGTGTTACTCCAATAATTACATGTGCTATGGCTGCTAGATTGACGTTGATGTGTTGATGTGCCAGAAAACCAAAGACATTGTTAAATCCTAGAACTATCAAGGTAAAAGGTGAAGTGATCTGATTTTCTGGCCTTGAATTAATTAATAAATAGCTAGTATATGGCTGTGCAGTTATGGGAGAAAACTACGCCCACATCTGAAATATTATGATATTCTACCTTTGTTTATTGAGTTGTGCACATTATGAATTATGGGAGTGTGGATGTCAACAAATAGTGTGGGAGTAGAAGTTACCATCATATGGTTTTCCATTATCAAGCTGATACTTTGCTTTTCCCAGGGGGATGAAGTATAAATCAAACACCAGTTGTTCTTGTTTGTCATATATCAAGTTGCATCATTGCAGATGATAGGGCATTTGATGGCGCCACCAGTCCATCTCACTATATTGCCTGGCCGTATATGGCGCGCGATCTGATCCAGTTGCATGGGGTGCAGAAGTTTTTCAGCCTTTACACCAAAACAGTCAGAGGAGGGAGATAGTTTGACCACATTTCAGGAATGGTGGACGAGCTCGGATGGATCAACACACCTCAACTCACCCTTTACCACAGACTGTGCTCACTTCACAGCATACTGCAGAGGCGCCGGAAACACACGCTTCAACAATAGGGCGCCTCTTGTACGACACGCACCATCACCAAACCAGACAAGTCAGCATCATCATCTTACCATACATCAGAATAGAAACAGAATGCAGAACACTTGCGTACGATGCTGTGTACTAGTCCAATCAATTATCGTTTGTGGCACATCAAACATGGTTTTGAAAGCAGCTAATAATTGACACTCCATGACCAATGAAGTTGATGCGCCCTGAAACCCAAATAGCTAACTAACTAACGAAAGCAGCCAAGAATGCTTTTACTTGGCAGAGGTACCTGCTCGCTCGTTGTTTTTCTCGTTATTTCTGGAATGACTTGTCCATAACAGGAGCATATGCATGTTAACATTTAGTATTCATCATATTCAACTGCTCGACCATCGCCTTCCTTGCCGCTCATCGTTTGATCTATTCCTGACATGCTTCAATGAAAAGCCGACATGGTGGATTTGCCACGAATGCATTATTGCCTCGGTGCACACCGAGTGCGTCTCAAGTTTTTGGACGTCGGTCGTCAGTCTGAAACGGAGTGGAGCAAGTCTAGAATCGCGGACACTCCGTCCAGCTCTGTTCTCGACGGACGACGGAGGTGATTCTGTGGCGCAGTTGTATCATATTGGGCATGGAAACTGCGCTAAAATTCGAAACAATTTCCACACTTCGACGGACGTCACGTGGGCGTCGGACTGACGTAAATTGTCGCTCCGAATCCGAAGTAGTCGTTGACGTCGCGTCGTCGGAAACGGATAGCCGTATACTTTTTACTGACGTCTGAACGACGTCCGACGTCCGACGTCCGTAAAATTCAAACCGGGCGCCGTGTGAACCGGCTCAAGACAACGAATATTTCTCATTGAGGTGACAAGGTTGATGCAAACTTCTCCTGTCATTACACATGTAACAACATACAGTTTGCTTGATTCTTATTAAAAAGAACAGCTACATGGTTGTGGTTTGTGCATAGTTATAGACAAGTTGATGTGTGAGCTGTAGCATATACCAAGTATCCTTTGACCCACTGACGACTTAGTTGACAGATATGATGAATTCGTCCCAGTATCAGAAATCCTGGGTAGTACTAGATGTGCGCTCTAAAGAACAAAATCAGCCAGACAATTCCTTCTTGCATGCCACTGCCCAGCTGGCCTGCTGAAGCACGCGACCAGAGTTGAGTGGCAACTGGCCAAGGACCTGTGGTTGGCCGTACCACAACAGGCCAGGAGGGCTCATTGGTCCACTTGTGCTCGCCAAAAATTCAATCCGGACTGACTTCATCTTTCTAACAATGATTGGTCCTGATTGTCAGGCTGAAGAGCCCATCGGCAAGATTGAGAGAGTGTAATTCGGTGGTTGAGAGTGGCTCGGATTTCCTTTGAAGGTCTCTTTCAAACAAATGATGTGATTTTCAACCAACATGTTGAATCGGTTTCTAACTTAGGCGTGTTTCTGCTATTTGAATGTATACCGAGCCATACCGGCATCACGGGAAATGAGCTAGCTGACGCTGCTGCCAAGCGTGCCGCGCAGTCGCGTAGGATTCGAGCTCTGCCCCTCCCAGCCAGATATTACTACGCAAATGTAAATGCTTTCCTCCAAGGAAAGTGGCAAGAAAGCTGGAATTTCTAAATTTTAAACAAACTCCGGACCATCAAACCAGTTCTGGCACCGTAGACATCATCGCGAAGAAAATGTAGGAGAGAAGAGGTGATTCTGGCACGCTTGAGAATAGGGCACGCGTACGCAACGCACGATTACCTTTTGAGAAAGGAGGCGAAGCCACGCTGTTCCCGATGTGGCTCACCGATGACAGTTCGACATATACTGTTTTCATGCCCCAACTTCACGGTAGAACGAAGACGTCACTTCGGTTCCAATTGCCACGAATGGTCGTACTGTGACGTTTTAGGTGACAATTCGGAGATCATCCAGACAGGACAAATATACCGATATATATATCGACCGCTCAGGTGGACGTAATCTATCCTTTCCGAAGATAGACTCCTGCCGCCTAGTGTAATGTGATAAAAAAAAGTTATGGGCGCTACATAACCAGTAGCAGTTGATGCGCCCGTAAGCCCAAACAATCAATCAATCAATGCTATTTGAATGTATTGTATTCTTGCATTGCTTGGTGGTGCATGATTAGTGACAGACAAACACCATGGTGTTTTGACGAGACTACCATGCATTTATCCTTAACTGTGGTGCGTATTCCACGCCCAATTTATCGTACGGGTCTCGGATTTCCGTAGGGCGTGGCCTGGCCCGAGAGTCGAGACCTTGTCATTTTGACCGGATGTTATCAGAGACACAGCTGTTACGTCTATCGTACCTTTGTCCGATGTTCAGCCAGCGCCCCTGGTGGTTTGTTGGATGATCCGCGCAGGGTAAATTCTCGACACTGGTTAGGTGTTCTATCTACCAACAACGCCTATCTGAATATTTGAAATTTTTGCAACCGTCAATAGTGCGTTGCGCTACAATAATTCGTTTCCTCCGAAGCCTCCTCCGTCTGTGTGTCACGTATTTGCCAGCTAATCATGGTTGTCATTAACAACCGATGCAGCCGATGCGCCCCTAAGCCCAATAGTCAACCAACCAACCAACCAACCAGCCAGCCAACCATGACCGTCGTTGCAGAGCTATGGGCAGAGTTGGACGTAAAAGGCGACGCGTGCAGGAGGACGCACAAGGCGCCAGCTCGTCTTCTGGTCCGGTAGCGAATGGCCAGGCTGGCGTATCGGGCGAAGAGGAGCCCGATGCCACGGGCGAGGAGGCGGAAATGTTCTATGAACCGCTGTGCAACCTACCAGATGTAAGTCGGAAGGGTGTGTTGGTTTGTTGACAAATCGATAGAGCAATGTTTTTTGTCTATCACATCCCTGTTTGGAATAGCAGCACTTGTGTGTAATACCAGTACATGTCTGATGTGCCATTAGGCTCCAACAACTAACAGCTGTCTACCAGCGGCTAGGTTGCGGTTTGGCGCGAATTTCGCTTGCTGCTTGGGAGGGTCAGCTCTCCCGCGTCTGTTTATCCCGACAAAATGTAATCTGCTTTGACAGGGGTTCTTTATGTAGGGGTTTCACAGCGCTTTTGTGGAGAAGGTAAGGTTTGAGGAGGGCAGGTTGAACAATGGGGGTATGAAGGCAGAGCAGGCGTGATGTGAGCTGTACGTACGTTGTACTAATGGAGAATGGAGATGTTTTACAATCGAAATGGGTTGACAGACCTGATCAAGAAATCTGACTGAGCCCGGTGTAAAGCACACCGTACCCGCCACTTGACGCCATGTAGCTTGCCGTGCTGCGATGTGACGTGACGTAGCGTGATGTGGTATGACGTGCCGTGATGTGAGCTAGCGTGCCGTGGCGCGGTGTCATATGACTCGTGCCGTGGTGCGATGTGGTATGACGTGATATGTTATGACGTAGCCTGTCGTGGCGCGATGTGACGTGGCATGATGTGATATGACGTAGCGTGTCGTGGTGCAGTGTGCTATGACGTAGTGTGTCGTGGTGCGGTGTGGTATGACCGCGCGCCGTGGCGTGAGGTGCCGTGGTGCGAGGTGACGCCACACTGGTACTGCCGGCAGGACGCGGCCACCCTCACCACCCTGCTGCGCGAGGTGGCGGCGGCCGTGGCGGCCGGGCCGGCGCGACTAGCCGACCCGCGGCGCGCGCTGCGCCTGATCCGCCACTGCGCGCCGCGTCTGTCTGCCGGCCAGCTGACGGAGCGGCTGGCCGGCTGGTGCCAGCTGCTGAGCGGCACGCTGCGCTGTCGCCGCCAGCTGTGGTGCCGTGACGCCGTGTGCGCGGCGGCGGCGCGCCTGCTGACGGCCGCCGCCCGCCTGGAGGAGGCGCGCCGCCTGCTGGCCGACGGGCCGCTGCATCAGCTGCTCACCGCGCTCATGGACGCTGCTCACCAGGTAGCTCGGGGCCGCCGGCGGTCGGGTAGTGGGCGGCTACTGTACCACAGTCCGGCAGTGGACGTCCACTGCGCCACAGTCTGGCAGTGGGCGTCCATTACATCACAGTCTGGCAGTGGACGTCCACTGCACCACAGTCTGGCAGTGGGTGTCCACTGCACCACAGTCTGGCAGTGGACGTCCACTGCACCACAGTCTGGCAGTTAGCGTCCACTGCACCACAGTCTGGCAGTGGGCGTCCACTACATCACAGTCTGACAGTGGACGTCCACTACACCACAGTCTGACAGTGGACGTCCACTGTACCACAGTCTGGTAGTGGACGTCCACTGTACCACAGTCTGGCAGTGGACGTCCACTGTAACACAGTGGACCTCCAGTAGTTGGTGTCCACTGTAACACAGTGGACCTCCAGTAGTTGGTGTCCACTGTACCAGAGTCTGACAGTTCTGCAGTGGCATCCACTCAAATGTTGATGCCATGTGCTTAGCAACGAGCAATGTGCACACGTGAACCTCATTTTGAACCATATGTGGGATGATTTAGTCATTCATTCAGGACCAGCGATGTTGGTCATTGGTGTTCAATTCCATGTGGTATTGCTGTTGGTGACAAATTAGCGCAATGCATGTAATCCTTGACGTCATAGCTTCGTCCTTCCCATAGTGGATGGTGTAGAAGTGACTGAGCCCTATGCCACGCTGAGTTGGGCCGGATGTGCACTCTGTGTGTATCTGTTCACATTTTAATTTATTTTCCAATGACCTTTATTGAACTCGCCAAGGCATGGTGTGTATATTGATCGTTCTATAAAATAATACTGAAGGTTTTATATCTACTGGGATAGGATCTACTAGGATATCTCCTAGGATTTTATATC
This sequence comes from Ashinkailepas kermadecensis, assembly GCA_034440615.1. Classification (NCBI taxonomy): domain Eukaryota; kingdom Metazoa; phylum Arthropoda; class Thecostraca; family Neolepadidae; genus Ashinkailepas; species Ashinkailepas kermadecensis. The sequence goes on along the minus strand of JAOTOM010004843.1, from coordinate 55,074 downwards.
TACTTTTTATATCTCTTCAAAATTATGACTGGATCAAATCGATTTGTGTTCTCCGATGCAAAGGTGAACGTGAAATGTTCAAACATCAAGCACTTCAAATACGGCTTGGCAGTAAACCTTCGCTGCTCGTGTCGGTTGGGTCATTGCCAGGCAGCATGCATCAACATTGACAATCATTGCATCACTAGGTGTCGATGAGAGAAGAAGACAATATGAATGGATGTCGGACAATGTGTCACATCAAACGTCAACACACTGTTCGTGCACTTGTACATTGTAATGGTATTCAGAAGGTCTTGTTTTCCTTAATCTGCCGATAATGTTTTGTTCTCTACTTGCCTCGTATCACGCCGGGGCAATTTGTCCGCTGCCCCAATGTAGCCACACATGGCTGTGCTCAGACTGCCTGGAGGCTGTACTGACCGGATATGCCCGCAGGCGACGCCGGCCTCCCTCGACTGCCTTCAGGTGGTGATGCAACACTTCGGCAGAGGGTGCGGCACGTCCAAGGTCAGTGTTGAAGTAATGGCATTCGTTAGGCGCGAGATGTCAAAACGAGTACAGCCGGATGTCGAAATTCGTCATGGAAGCGACGTCGCTTAACGTTGCTTAAAAGCTCTTCCAGCATAATTTTGACCCAGCAGCGTGCTCATCCGTGTACATTTTCCGTTTGTTTTGTAATACCTAATTTAGGAATATCTATTTTAACGATACCGATACAAAATACCTATGTTTATCAACTGATATTGTATGCCTGACCACATCATAGGTAATTTTCTTACCTGGAATTGTGGCAAGAGATGCTCTTGTATCACGATCCGTAATGGTGAGCATAAGCATGCCACTTATCAACGAGATGCCGTTATAAATTAGATATGAAGACTTCGTAGAGGAACATCAAGAATCAGATGTCGATGCATCTATGGGAGGGATGTCGATTAAGTGTTCAGAAAGCGACATATTCCACCCTATTTCACGAATATTTTATGACTGTCTAAGGTACATACTGAGCCAGTCCCTCTTTAAACACACACACGCCTACACCCCGGGGATGAGTGGGAATTACCTCGAATTCCAGAGGCCTGTTCCGATGTGGTTGCTATATTAGATGTAAAGGAATGTTTTTTTTCTGAAAAGCAGGGTTTAAAAAACACGTCCAGCTCAAGAGAGCTGGACGTATTTTCCAGACTAGGCAAGTCACAACATAGATTTCGCTCCGCTGAAAAAGGTGTTTATCGACTACCTTTAGGAGTTGAGAATGTTTGAAAATCCAACTGTCTACCAGTCAGTTTTGGGTGCGAGAAGGCTAAAACTACTCATTAAAAATCTTCAATCATTATTCCACGACGAATGAGAAAGAATCTGATCCATTTCTACAGCGATTAATACATTTGAGATGCAATATATAATTTGGTTGCGTTTGTTTTTAGTTTCTACACATCGGAAAATATGAGGAAAAATGTTCTGAAAACCTTGTGTTTCGGTCCCATTTTAATCTCTCGTAACGTTGTGCCTTCCTATTTGGTAGCTCTGTTTACTCTGGAACTACTTATTCTGCTGAAATTGTACCAACGTCATTTGCAGATATGAAAGCATTCCTGGTTAGAAATCGGATGCTTACATCAAGTTTTCACGTCTGATTGGGCACGTTTTCGAGCCTGATTATGTAACCTGACGGCTCAACACAATACTTTTCCTGTGTACAGGACGAAAGAAAGATCAAGTTTAATTTGATTTTACCTTGTGGTACATGCATGCGTGAAAGATGATTACACCTTCAATCATTTGCTGAAACTAGCATTTCGTGCTTGTATGCTGTCATTGGATCCTTGGAGTAGAAACCATTTGCTCCATAGCAGCTTGCCCTGAGTAGTTGTCCTTTAAGTATATTTAAGCCCAGAGTGAATTTAATGATTTGGTGGTGGAGGTTGTTAGTCTGGTGCAGACTCTCAATAATTGTGTGATTGTAGCATGTTGACGTGAGAGGAAGTGTGGAGCCGTTATGTCTGTCTGAGCACGTAAATAATGCATTTTTTCCTTAAATTTCATGTCTAATTCATGCCCTGCCTTTCGATGGGGGAAGCGATACATTTTGCAACATTTTCGAGACACCTATGATGATATATTGGTGGGATCAACTTTTAAGGTTACGCTCCTCTACACACAATTTCGAAAGTTCCTTCGGCAATTAGTTTGATGCCAATCCTCCGCAATCGCAGCGTACGGTGATGCGTTTGGACTGAGCGGCGACAGTGCGGGTGTTTGATGTCATCTCGTCACCTGCTCATAGTTCAGGTTCAGTTTCCACGGACACACGTCCTGGAGAATTGCTAAGCAGTGACGGAGGTTGCTCGGCGTCTGTTGCAGACCCAGATCACCGACCATCTCCTGGAGCTGTTCGACTCGTCTCGGCTGAGCATTAGTGTGGCCGCCTGCCGCTGTGTGGCGCTACTGCCGCACACCGGCCCGTCGGGTGAGTGCCGCTGAGCATGTGACGTCACACTCGGGGGACTGCTCGCTCCTGGCCACCGACTACCTCAGCTGCTCTGGCAGGTCACTTCAGTCACGGCTGTGGTCAATTGAGAACGAAATGAGCCGAGGCATGGTGCGTCGTAAATTGTTTATCTTATTGTATGCAAGTTATATTTAATAGTACACCCTCTTTCCAAGAAAAAAAAACACGTGCTTGTATTACCTTCTCAAGCGAAATGCAATCCCACATATTTTGGAGAATTAATTGTGCTGATTTTGATGTACTCATCTGTTCTCTGCGACCATGCAAGATATGACCGACTCATATGGAAAAGTTACAGTAGGCGATGGCTATATAGTATGCACGGTAGCATTGAATTGCGCGGTTTCGGCCTATGAAGTAAGACATTCCATATGGAGAGAAGGCCGATTCACAACTGTTTGATATTTCGGCATCTGCGTGTTCGAGCACGGATGTTGAAGTCACGGGTTTGTCACCAAGCCTGATTCATTGGTCTCCTGTGTGCGTCACAGGCTCGGCGGGGGCCGCGTACGCAGCAGCTTGGGCAAGCCAAATCCGAGCCTTGGTCCACTGCTTCCATGAGCATCTGGACGGCCTTCTGGACGGCCTAGTCGAGGTTCAGGTCAGCGACGCATGTATGATTATGGATGCTTAGCGGTATTGGGAACACACTATGTTTCCAAGCCAAACACTGGGGTGTAATTGGATGTGAAATGTGATCTTATGTTTCACTCTGTTTCACTCATGGCTGAGGCAGTAATTGAATTTAATACATTTACAATTTAAAAATAATTTAATACGTTGGCTGGGCTAGACGACAGGACTGCCGCGGTGCGGCGATGACAGAGAATATTGTTCTCACTCAACGTCCAATCAATTTCATTATAACTAATATGAATCACGACTTCTCCTGTAAAGGGCCGAATATGCTGTCGGAGATTATGGACACTGAACAAATTGACTAATATACACTAGATTACGACTAATTGTGTAATCGTAGCCATGGCATGAGTGAAATACATTCGCCGTGACGTTTGCCGGCCGACTGGCCTCGGCGTGGCCGTGCTGTACGTGGCCGTCCTGTACGTGGCCGTGCTGTACGCTTCACCGGGTACGGTGGGCGGTGAACGGCTGACGTTCGGCGGCAGACGTTCGCCGTGCCGGAGGAGACGCTGGAGCGGCCGCCGCCGCCGCTGGACGTGTCCGAGCCGATCCAGCGGCGCTACCGACTGGCCCGACGACTGGTGGCGCTCTGCCAGACTATCCAGGTCATGCTCAGGTGAGGCGAGCTCCCTGCTGCAGGACCAACGCTCATGGACTTTCGGCAACCTACTTGCTTCAGCCCAGGTCATCCAGATTCTGCTCGGACCACACTTGCTTGGCAGAAGAAGCGTGAGCTCACAACTGATTTTGCTAGTTAGCTAGTCCACATAGCTGTATCTGTACACGGAGCTGTATCTGTTATCTGGTGCATTCCACGACAGACCGACCGGTGCCGGACACCCTCATCCTTTATATTTCGACGAAAAGGATTGTATAGGATGATTTTTGGCTCTGAATCCAGCTGTGGAAATTTGAGCGCGATCCGAGCAACGGTTTATAAGTTAGCCTCGGGCATGTTTGATAAATATTTGATCGCTATTGCAAGGGTGTCTTTGATTGCACACAACTTCGTGACTATACATGCTAACTTCATGAATCAAATATTGTTTTCAAATATTGTTTCACTAAAAATGTTCCAGAAATTTATTTTTGGCATTATATTACTCCTTTGCATTGATTTTTAACAAAATGGCGCTGTGACCTGCCGTGACTTCTAATGCATTGAAAGTTACACATTTAGTCATGCAGAAATGAAGATTGATCATTTATCGGGTGAAATAAAAAGAAAAGACATTAGGACGATTTCGGAACAAATTAGCAAGGCATGTTCACCATAACCCCTCTGATTTGTACTAAAATGGTACATGTGGTTCTCGATGGCTCCGGTTCCGATTTTGAGATGTTCAGTTCTCTAGATCTCAGGGGTCATAGGTCATTGAAATTTTGAGATTAAGGAGAAAGTGTATGTATATTTGGTGTTATCTTTTACATGATAACAATTTGCATACCAAACTTACACATCATTTGAAAGAGGAAGGCCTGACAATGCAATACAAATAGTTGCGATTTGCTGAAGTGAGCTTTAGGCCATACACACTCGTGGCCTTTTATTGATCTTGTGACCTTTTTAATATGCTCTATGTTTAGTTTTCTTTCTTTCTTCACCACATATTTCCTCATCAGTTGTCTAACTGTTGGCGTCAATATTTTTGTGCAAAGCTTACCGCATAACGCGCCATTGAGGTCAATTGTCAAGATCTAACCTCACCTTTAAATGGTGTTATTGTGTGCGGCTATGCACATAGTCGACGTGGATGTTGTTTCAAAGTTGTTCTGTCATTGAACATGATGGTGGTATTGTTCAGCCCATCAGAGAGATCACATCTGGTTCAGTGATGGGACCTGAAAATGGTGGCATTGTGTGCATTGTAGAATGCAACCGATATGGGTTTTATTTGAAAACACTTTCTCATAGATCACGATAGTCATTAGTTTAAGTGTATCAGAGGTCACATGTCACACATGGGTCAATGACCTGATACCAAATGAAGGTTGTATGTGCATTGTATAATATATACGGTATTGGTATCGGTCTGCATGTCTCATGCATGGTTCGGTATCGGCCCGCTTGTCCGGTGTCTGGCTCGATATCCGCCCCGATTGTCTGATTCCCAGCCCAGTAGCTGCCTGTCTATGTGTCATCTGACACATGTTCTCACCGGCGGGTGTCTGCTTGAGAATCCCCCTGCCGGTATGCCTAGCTGTCTGGCTCAATATTTGCCCACTTTTCTGATGTTCGGCTCAGTATCCGCCGTCTGACCTGTATGCCGGATTGACTATTTGCCTGTTTGTTTGATGGCTCAGTGTCCACCTGTGTCTGTGTGACGTTTTCCTCGCCGTCCGCCTGCCTGTGCCATGTGTTGCTCAGTGTACACTGATCTGGGATTGGGGCCGCCGTCTCGTGACCGGCTGCCGGCCCTGACCCGACTCTGACCCGGCCCTGACCCGGCTCTGACCCTGCCCTCTGTCGGCAGCTCCGCCACGCAGCAGCCGGTGAGCGTGCCCGTGTCGGCGCTGCTGGACCTGGTGTGCCGGTGTCAGGCGGCCGGCGCCGCCGCTACGCCCTCGGCCATGGAGCTGCGTGCGGCGCGCCGCAGCCTGGAGGACGTGTCGGCCGGCGCGCTCCGCCTGCTGCAGAGTCTCATCAAGTGGTGCGTTGTGTGGCGGCGCCTCCCACGACTGTGTCCTCGCGTGACAGTCTGCGGTGTTAATTGTGTTAATTTGCAGAACGGCGCTAAGGGGAAGTGTTGTAAATCACCATTGTACACAGGGTTTGCGTCAAAGAAAGACGGATTTGGAGATGACCCAACCTACTCAAATGGGGTAGGTTTGTATTATTACTATTCTTTTCAACGGTATCCATTTCTATTTGTATTAAAATATTTAATAGCAATTTCTTTGTTTAATGGAAGGAACCCAACCTAACGCCATCTTTTCTGAGTCAGAGGATTTCAACCCTCTCACTCCTTTTTGAATGTTTCAGAAACTCTGTACCCCGCTGTCTCTCCTGTCCCTCCACCCCCGTGTATAGCCACTGACAGTCACCTTGTGTGGCCAGCTACGGACACAGTCTACTGCTCTGTACCTCACTGCCTCTCCTGTCTCTCGCCATGTATAGCCACTGACCTCAGCTGCGGACACAGTCTACTGCTCTGTACCTCACTGCCTCTCCTGTCCATCCCCGTGTATAGCCACTGACCGTCACCTTGTGTGGCCAGCTGCGGACCCAGTCTACTGCTCCGCGCCTCTGTGGTCAACCGTCTGCTGGTGGCCGCGCTGCAGCCGACGACCGTCGCTCCGTCGTCGGCGGCGGCGGACGCGGCGCACTGTGAGGCGGCGCGCGCTCTGACCGCCTGGCTGCGGGTGGCCGGCGCTGGCAGCGGTCTGCAGACGGACGCCGAGCGACTGGTGGCCGCGCTGACGGCCGACGTGCGTCCTCTGCAGCCGGCCAAGCTCACGCTGCAGGTGGGTGGCGGGGGTCGTGAGGTCGAGGTATGGCGATGGAGGTGGGAGCGGTCGTAGTTCGGACCGGTAGGGTGGTGTCGGGTTTTGTTTGGTTGTGTTTGCATTGTCTGGCCTGGCCTCTGTTCGAGCAGGATGGGGGAAGTCTTGTCGCGTCTGGTATGTGCATTGTGTTGGCTTTGATAGCTGCTCTTTCTCTCAGAAATATAATCATCGGTGTGGTGTCACTCCATACCGCCTTTAAGTCCACATAACCTGTTGGAATATCACCATCTCGTTTTTATCTCCCGTGTAGTGCCGCGATATGAAACCCTGGTACCGTATCAGACATGTGCCGTTCCTACTAGTACGGCCACGTATGGTGTGTCACCGCCATCGGGCCACCTGACCTCACGTGACTCCTCGGCAGACCAACACCACCACCAACGGGATGGCGCCGGCCGGCGGCAAGAAGAAGCGGAAGGCGGCAGCTGAGTGGCTGGCGCCGGCGGCCGCTGACCGACCGGCGGCTCAGTGCCGGCCGCGCCGCTGTCAGCTCGCCCTGGAGACGCTCTGTCACCTGGTCACCAGCCTCGGGCCGATGCTCAAGGTGGCCGTACATAAGGTGGGCACCGAGTCCGGCCCGCACTGCTCAGGTGCCTCAGTCCTCAACTGCCGACCTCGGAGCTCTGCTCAAGGTCTGTCTCCCCCATCTGCGCTCGACCCCCCCCCCCCCCCCGCTGAGCATGACTCCCCAGCTGTTCCTGATTCCCAACCTGGTCTGACACCTCAGCTGTGCCTGATTCCCCAACTGTGTCTGATTCTCCAGTTGTACCTGACTCCTCAGCTGTGCCTGACTCCCCGGCTGTGCCTGACTCCCTGGCTGTGCCTGATTCACCGGCTGTGCCTGACTCCCGCACCGTGTCTGCCCTGACTGCTCACTGCCTACTGCCGACTGACCGCCGACTGACCGCCATGCCGCCAGTCGCTGCACTCGCTGACGGTCGGTCTGCTGATGGAGGTGCGCCGCTCCGGCCCGCCGCCGGCGCCGTTCGAGCGGGCCGAGTGCAGGTCGGGCCTGTACGGTCTGCTGCTGGCGCTCGTCTCCAGTCCACACCCGCACTGGCCGGCGCCGCTGCAGTTCGCCACGCCGCTCTTCGCCCACGGCGCGCGCGACCCGAACGCTGCGGTGAGTGCGGCTCGGAGCCAGGTGTTGGCGACACGATTGACCAGATGCTGACACGATTGGCCAGATGTTGAAGGCGCGGTACCGGCGGACTGAGGATATTGGGCCGCTGTGATGGAAATGTGGGTGAGCACAGCGCTGGGCTAGGTGATATGGACCGTGTCTTGAAGGAAGGCGGACACAGGCGATGGGATGAAGAGAAACGTAGACGAATAGACGACAGTGCGGGGAGACAGATCAGTAGACGACAGTGTGGGGGAGACAGACCAACAGACGGCAGATTGGTTTGTTTTTTTTGGTTTAGGGGCTCATCGACTGCGATGGTCATACAGCGCCAAGAGGGAGGGAGACAAACCAACATACCGAAGTGTGGGGAGACGGACAAGCAGACGGCAGTGTCGGGGAACACGGACCAACAGACGGCAGTGTCGGGGAACACGGACCAACAGACGGCAGTGTCGGGGAACACGGACCAACAGACGGCAGTGTCGGGGAACACGGACCAACAGACGGCAGTGTCGGGGAACACGGACCAACAGACGGCAGTGTCGGGGAACACGGACCAACAGACGGCAATGTGATGGAGACAAACCAACAGACGGTAGTGTAGAGGAGACAGATCAGTAGACAGCAGTGTGGGGAGACAGATCTGTAGACGGCAGTGCGAGGGAGACAAACCAACAGACGGTAGTGTAGAGGAGACAGATCAGTAGACAGCAGTGTGGGGAGACAGATCTGTAGACGGCAGTGCGAGGGAGACAAACCAACAGACGGTAGTGTAGGGGAGACAGATCAGTAGACAGCAGTGTGGGGAGACAGATCTGTAGACAGCAGTGTGGGGAGACAGATCTGTAGACGGCAGTGCGAGGGAGACAAACCAACAGACGGTAGTGTAGAGGAGACATCAGTAGACAGCAGTGTGGGGAGACAGATTAGTAGACGGCAGTGCGAGGGAGACAAACCAACAGACGGTAGTGTAGAGGAGACATCAGTAGACGGCAGTGTGCGGAGACATCTGTAGACGGCAGTACGAGGGAGACAAACCAACAGACGGTAGTGTAGGGGAGACATCAGTAGACGGCAGTGTGGGGAGACAGATCTGTAGACGGCAGTGCGAGGGAGACAAACCAACAGACGGTAGTGTAGAGGAGACAGATCAGTAGACGGCAGTGTGGGGAGACAGATCTGTAGACGGCAGTGCGAGGGAGACAAACCAACAGACGGTAGCGTAGAGGAGACAGATCAGTAGACGGCAGTGTGGGGAGACAGATCTGTAGACGGCAGTGCGAGGGAGACAAACCAACAGACGGTAGTGTAGGGGAGACATCAGTAGACGGCAGTGTGGGGAGACAGATCTGTAGACAGCAGTGCGAGGGAGACAAACCAACAGACGGTAGTGTAGGGGAGACAGATCAGTAGACGGCAGTGTGGGGAGACAGATCTGTAGACGGCAGTACGAGGGAGACAAACCAACAGACGGTAGTGTAGGGGAGACATCAGTAGACGGCAGTGTGGGGAGACAGATCTGTAGACGGCAGTGCGAGGGAGACAAACCAACAGACGGTAGTGTAGGGGAGACATCAGTAGACGGCAGTGTGGGGAGACAGATCTGTAGACAGCAGTGCGAGGGAGACAAACCAACAGACGGTAGTGTAGGGGAGACATATCAGTAGACGGCAGTGTGGGGAGACAGTCTGTAGACAGCAGTGCGAGGGAGACAAACCAACAGACGGTAGTGTAGGGGAGACAGATCAGTAGACGGCAGTGTGGGGAGACAGATCTGTAGACGGCAGTGCGAGGGAGACAAACCAACAGACGGTAGTGTAGGGGAGACAGATCAGTAGACAGCAGTGTGGGGAGACAGATCTGTAGACGGCAGTGCGAGGGAGACAAACCAACAGACGGTAGTGTAGGGGAGACATCAGTAGACGGCAGTGTGCGGAGACAGATCTGTAGACGTCAGTACGAGGGAGACAAACCAATAGACGGTAGTGTAGGGGAGACAGATCAGTAGATAGCAGTGTGGGGAGTCAGATCTGTGGACGACAGTGCGAGGGAGACAAACCAACAGACGGTAGTGTAGAGGAGACAGTCAGTAGACAGCAGTGTGGGGAGACAGATCTGTAGACGGCAGTGCGAGGGAGACAAACCAACAGACGGTAGTATAGGGGAGACAACAGTAGACGGCAGTGTGCGGAGATATATCTGTAGACGGCAGTACGAGGGAGACAAACCAACAGACGGTAGTGTAGGGGAGACAGATCAGTAGACAGCAGTGTGGGGAGACAGATCTGTAGACGGCAGTGCGAGGGAGACAAACCAACAGACTGTAGTGTAGGGGAGACAGATCAGTAGACAGCAGTGTGGGGAGACATATCTGTAGACGACAGTGCGAGGGAGACAAACCAACAGACTGTAGTGTAGGGGAGACATCAGTAGACGGCAGTGTGCGGAGACAGATCTGTAGACGGCAGTGCGAGGGAGACAAACCAACAGACGGTAGTGTAGGGGAGACATCAGTAGACGGCAGTGTGCGGAGACAGATCTGTAGACGGCAGTACGAGGGAGACAAACCAACAGACGGTAGTGTAGGGGAGACAGATCAGTAGACAGCAGTGTGGGGAGACATATCTGTAGACGGCAGTGCGAGGGAGACAAACCAACAGACTGTAGTGTAGGGGAGACAGATCAGTAGACGGCAGTGTGCGGAGACAGATCTGTAGACGGCAGTGTGGGGAGACAGATCTGTAGACGGCAGTGTGAGGGAGACAAACCAACAGACGGTAGTGTAGGGGAGACAGATCAGTAGACGGCAGTGTGGGGAAACAGATCAGTAGACGGCAGTATGGGGAGACAGATATGCAGACGGCAGTGCGAGGGAGACAAACCAACAGACGGTAGTGTAGGGGAGACAGATCAGTAGACAGCAGTGTGGGGAGACATCTGTAGACGGCAGTGCGAGGGAGACAAACCAACAGACGGTAGTGTAGGGGAGACAGATCAGTGGACGGCAGTGTGCGGAGACAGATCAGTAGACGGCAGCGCGGGGAGACAGATCAGTAGATGTCAGTGTGGAGGAGACAGATCAGTGGATGTCAGTGTGGAAGAGACAGTCCAACAGACGGCAGAGCGAGGGAGACAAATCAACAGACGGAAGTGTGGGGGAGACAGACAAGCAGACGGCAGTATGAGAGAGACAGATCTGTAGATGGCAGTGTGAGGGAGACAATCCAACAGACGGTAGTGTAGGGGAGTCAAATCAGTAAACGGCAGTGTGGAAAGACATATCAGTGGACGACAGTGTGGGGAGACAGATCAGTAGACGGCAGTGTGGAAGGGACAGACCGACAGAAGGCAGTGTGGAGAGCCACAGACTAACAGATGGCAACGTAATGTAGACCAGCAGATGGCAGTGTAGAGGAAGACGTAGACCAGCTGACAACAGTGTGAAGGGAGGCTAACAGACGGCACTGTGGGGGAGACGACGACAGTGTGGGGAGACAGATCAGTAGACGGCAGTGTGGAAGGGACAGACCGACAGAAGGCAGTGTGGAGAGCCACAGACTAACAGATGGCAACGTAATGTAGACCAGCAATGGCAGTGTAGAGGAAGACGTAGACCAGCTGACAACAGTGAAGGGGGCTAACAGACGGCACTGTGGGGGACGACGACAGTGTGGGGAGACAGATCAGTAGACGGCAGTGTGGAAGGACAGACCAACAGAAGGCGTGTGAGAGCCACAGACTAACAGATGACAACGTAATGTAGACCAGCAGATGGCAGTGTAGAGGAAGACGTAGACCAGCTGACAACAGTGTGAAGGAGGCTAACAGACGGCACTGTGGGGGACGACGACAGTGTGGGGACAGATCAGTAGACGGCAGTGTGGAAGGGACAGACCAACAGAAGGCAGTGTGGAGAGCCACAGACTAACAGATGGCAACGTAATGTAGACCAGCAGATGGCGTGTAAGGAAGACGTAGACCAGCTGACAACAGTGTAAGGAGGCTAACAGACGGCACTGTGGGGAGACGACGACAGTGTGGGGAGACAGATCAGTAGACGGCAGTGTGGAAGGGACAGACCGACAGAAGGCAGTGTGGAGAGCCACAGACTAACAGATGGCAACGTAATGTAGACCAGCAGATGGCAGTGTAGAGGAAGACGTAGACCAGCTGACAACAGTGTGAAGGGAGGCTAACAGACGGCACTGTGGGGGAGACGACGACAGTGTGAATGGAGGCACAGGTCAATAGACGGCAGTGCAATGGGAGACGCAGACCAGCAGGCAGTTGTGCAATAGGAGACGCAGACTAGCAGACGGTTGTGTAAAGGGAAACGTAGACCAACAGATCGCACTGTGAAGGGGGCGCAGGCCAACAAACGGCGGTGTGAAGAGATGACGACCAGTAGACGGCAGTGTGAAGGGTGACAGGCTGTGTGAAGACCAGCCGACACGCATTGGTACGCTCAGGACCCGATCTGACCCCGGGGCCGAAGAGACGCTGCATCGCTAGCCCTAGCTAGTAGTGCACTATTATCCCTACCCAATAGTGCACAACCTGCGCCACTCTTGGCTAGGAGAGGGCTAGAGTGCACGGGCTCAGTGCAGAGTTGGTGCAACACTGCGAAGGTGAACGGGTGAAGTTCGCTGTGAGGGTGCGAACCTCACTCGAGTGGCATCTGCTGTGGATTGGTACCCTGCTGCTGCCGACATTCTTACAGCTGTGGAACTTGATAGTAACTTCCTTTTGTCTCGTCGTCTACCTACAATATCGGTATGCAGTCGGACGTTCGATGTATTATACGCTTAGCGCTCGGTCCTTAGGCATTGGAGTACATCAATTGCATTGACCACAAAATGTCAATGTTCGCGATAAATAAAGTCGCATGTCTGATTTGTGGTGTCCAAGCGTATCAGTGCTATATTTAGTGCTGTATATATTTCCTGCTATGATGCATCTGAAGTGGGATGTTGTATGCCTGACGTCTGACGTGAGACATATGATGTCCGTTGGATATCAACGCTATGTCAGGGCTGCCGGATGGTGTCATATGCGATGTCCGTTGACTGGCCTCGCTCCTTCCCGGCAGATATCGGCGCTGTCAGGGTGACCGGATAGTGTGATATGCGGTGACCGTTGCCTGATGCCTCATCCCTCTCCTCGGCAGATATCGGCGCTGTGCCAGGGCGGTCGGGCCGTGTGTGTGCGCTGCGTCCAGCCCAGCTTTCCGACTCTCTTCTTCCCGGTGGACCTGAGCGACTACACCAAGCCGCCGCCGACCGCCGAGGAAGCGCCGGCCACGGGCTGCGGCGGCACGCCGACGAAGCCGACGGACAGCCAGTCGTCGACACAGCTCTGCCCGCGCAGGACGAGCGCCGAGAGCGCCGCCGTCGCCGCCGCCGGCGACGACGCCGACGACGAGCCGGCCGTCGTCAACGACCGCAGTGTCGCCGCGGGCGACGACGCGACTCGTGCGGCCATCGACATGTGCGGAGGCGACGCCGGCGGGGCGTGCGTCGCGAACGACGCCGCCGCCGTCGCGCGCGAGTGCACCGTGATTGCCGGCGTCGAGGCGGCGGCCGCCTCGTCGAGGCGCGCGCTGGCGGCCGGCGCGCCTCGGCTGTCGTTCGGCACCCGGGTGACGGCGGGCGTGTCGGCGCAGGAGCAGAAGCCGGCGCTCGGCTGGCCACCGCACCGGCAGCCGCTCGTCACCGTCACGATCGCCTCCAGCGAGGACAGCAGCGGCTCGTCGGACGACGTGCAGCAGCTGGCCGACGACCAGCGCTCGGTCGAGACGCTCGACGCCAGCGACGACGAGCGCGCGCCGAGCCTCCGCCGCCTGCCCGACGACGACGACGACGACGACGAGGACGAGGTGGAGATCCTCGAGACGAGCCGGCCGCGGCCCGACGACGACGACGACGGCGACGAGCTGGCGCCTGACGTGGCCGAGATGCTGAAGGACTTCGTCAACGAGGACCCGGAGGTGGAATAGCTGCGGTGCGGGCTCGTCCCGGCTGTCCGGTGATGGCGCCGCCGGCGTGGCTGTGCGAAGTGACGGCACGTGTGCGAGTGAACGGAGCACCGAGTGGACGCTGATGGCCGTGACTCAGATTGGGATTTTAGAGCGCTGGTCGTGTGAATATCTGCAGACGGGAAGCTCATCTGAGAATCGACTACCGCTGGGTGTCTCTTCCAAAAGGGATGTGTCGTGTTGGGGTTAAGTCCAGCTTCGCGAGGGTTCCAGTTGAACGTGCTGGAGGGGCAGTTGGATTTGACGGACCAGCGGACTTGCTCGCATTCCACATCCTAGGCTGCAGTGAGATAACAGCGCCGAGGTTTGAGCACCGAACAGGGGCACGGAAAGACAACCGGCGTGCGCTGAACACATGTGAAGCCAGTGAATGACCGAAGCCTGCTGAGTACCACCTACTCCATCGTAAATTCTGACCAGTGGCCGCGCTCCAGTCCTTGCCTAGAACAACAGTCATGTGTTTGTGATGAACATGGTTGATGACTTTGATCTTCTGTTTGGTGAGCATGTTTGAAGTTTTCCTAGGGAAGCTGTACCAGTTGTGTGACGCGTACCGAATCCGTTCGGTGGTGTGAGGTGGAAGGGTTTCGGGCACGAGGAACTTCATAGACAATTCGAAGGTATTTGTGTATGTGTGCAGCCGATGCATTTGTACTGTAGCGTGCTGAGTTTCCTTTGTCGGGCAAGACGTGCGCATATAACCCGCAGTGTGTTAAGGCTGGATAACCGTATTCAGGGATCATCCATGGTTTGTGGCGCGGCTACTTGTCAAGTCTGTGGAGCTGAAATTGGCTGCGATGTGAAGAGCCCGATCCAGTTATTTCACTATAGTTCACCAGTGCTTGAGGCTTATCCGGAATGTTTTCTGACTTCCTCGTCCCCGCTATGGAAGATTTTGTCCCCCGGCTGTTCTGCACATCGAACTGTGGTGTTATTTCTAAATCAACGAGGTTGAAAACGTGGGCAACGCCGTGTAAACGGTACATATTTTCAGGAGTGCTAAGTTGATATGGCCTTATGCTCATAGTGAAATAAACCAAATAAACACTACAGAACCTTTGAACATCAGACCTCGTTCAGCTTTATCCGTAGTAATTGGTTGATTTCACGGTAGGAATGACTATATCAACTTAACATCTGCAAAATAAGGCCTCGCATCAATTTGTAAATCTGACGTGGTCAACATTCCGAGAATACATTCACGATTGATTGACGTGCCCTAAGATCTCTGAATTTCTTAATTAAAGTGTTCCGAAGACCAATTCCGTTACATGATTGACGCGCCCTAAGATCTCAGCTACATACGCGTGCCATCTTATGCACTGGCGTAAGAACAGTGACAGAACGGGAGGCTCCGACCTTTGGAGTTCTACGGGCACCGGAGGTTACAGTGAAAATGCCTACTGTTTGGCGTGCAGGCGGTTGCATGCCTGAACACTTTTTCGAGATCAGAAGTGATGTCATGGACCCCTGCTGAGGTGAGGCTTGTTTTACCTTGGTTCATTGTACGCTCTGTGGTCGTAGGGTTACTTTGAAGTTTGTAGTCATGTGCCATGGTAGCAAACTTGGCTGATATTGGAGTTCACACCTTGTGAAGCCCAATTTTGAGATTAAATATCCTTGACTTGTGCGCTGTACCATATACTATAGAACCAGAAAGTTTGTAGAGTTCGAGGTGCACCAGGTGACCTGATGCCGAGGTCAAATTAGTTGGTGTTGCGTTTTACCATATTTATTGACAGCGAAGTATATTCTCCGCGTGTAAGATTGATTCAAACACTTCTTTGGAGAATGATGTGCTCGGTGGTACAAACATAGTTTCGTTGAAATTCGAGATGACACCGCGCGAATTCTTGTACGAACTCAAGCTGCATTGAGCTCCTAAGCTTAACAGAAATGTAAAAGTGAAAGCTGAAATATAGTATGGACTGAAGTAAACCAAGTAAAGTGGAGCAATCTAAGGTAAGGTAAAAATAGCTACTCATTGCCAGTAGTATTGCAATTTGCTGCACTACTATTTTTGGCACTAGATTAAATGTGATGCCGTGCGAGTTATTTTTGGCCAGTGATGTACCAATTCAGTCCAAATGCAACAAATAGTATGAGAAATAAACTTCGTTGTAATGGAATGCGCGTGACAGGTCACGTCACGTTAACGTAAGTCTTAGTGAGGTCAACTTCCGTGACGCCGGGAGTTAGTGTACCTCCATATCAGTATAGTTGAGAGTTCTGTCTTATAGACCGACTTCTACAACACCTAAGAGTTTGATTGACGTCGAAGATGTTACCGCGTGACCTCTAATACTGAGGTCAAAATTGCTCCGAAAGTCAAATATGCTTTGTACCAGGGAATTTTCTTTTTATGAACCGTTCAATGCACGGCTTGAAGTCTGGTTGAGATCAGTTATGACGTCTTGTGTATCCTAGTACCGAGGTGAAAATTATTGAGCCTCTAACGTCAAAGTATGTTCTGTACCGGCAGATTCGTGCGGAAGCATTCTTTCGTTTGCTGGGTCACGACATTCAGAACCCGAAAGTTTGGTTGAGATCAGGAGTGACATCGTGTGCTCCCCCTTCTCTCCCCATCCTAATTCCTGTATCAGTGAGCTCAGCCATTATAGGCGGCTGAGCAATGGAGGTGACCGATCTTCCACCTTACCTCTGGAAGTCGAAGTATGCTCTGTACTAGAACGGTTGGATTTTTCGCCATGCAGACGGCTATGGCACCTGTGAGTTTGGTTGCGATCGGGTATGACGCATGTAGCTTCTTGCTTAAATGAAACGTTACTTACCGCACTGTGTCGCGATATGCTTCGTATTGCTTAGACTACTGGGATGTTTTTGTCGTGTAATGACTACAATGTCCATGAGTTAGTTAAGTTCAGCGATAGCATTGTGTGATATCACTGAAGTCAAGGCTATTTGCTCCCTGTAGATCAAGGTATGTTCTCTACCGATAAGGTTGCATTGCTGCTTTAGTTCGCACTTTGCGTGACTAAGGACCATGCCACCTTACACTTTGGTTGAATTCGGAGGTGGCGCGAGTCTGGTTCTGAATCTCAGTCACAATCTGACGCTGTTTTGTTTTGCCATCATCTGTTGCCAGCTTACTTTCAGCCGAAGCCAGAATACCGGCCCGTACGGCAACACGAACACTGTTGCCAAGCAAAGGAAACAGAATTACAGCACTCTACCAACTGACAGAGGCGTGGGGACAGGTTCAGGTTTCCAGGGGACATACTATTTTAGTCCTTACTTTCCATGCAATATCCTGGGCCTGTTGTCAGAATTCCGAAAAGTTGCGAGGTGGAGGTTCCTCCTCCGCCGTGCCGTGTCAGTGAACTGAACCATAAGGTTGTCGTTATCGGGTAACCGATTCTCTAGTAGTACTATTTACCAAACAGCCAGCAGCCCAACGTGTGAGGTTAGGGGCGGATGCAGGGGGAGGGGACAGTGGGAGCATGTGCCCCCTTCCATGGAAAGGTAGCGCCGATTCGGCCCCAAAAGACGTTCCTTCAGAAAGGCTCGAGCGCACCTACCCCCTTCCCCCGTTCAGATTTTGAACAAAAGACACCCTGTCAGAGAATT
Organism: Ashinkailepas kermadecensis; assembly: GCA_034440615.1. NCBI lineage: Eukaryota > Metazoa > Arthropoda > Thecostraca > Neolepadidae > Ashinkailepas > Ashinkailepas kermadecensis. The sequence goes on along the minus strand of JAOTOM010004843.1, from coordinate 37,662 downwards.
GTAGGGAAGTTTTGCTCCCCCAGAGCTTATCAGACATTTTTTCTCTTCAGATGTCTAATAGTCAAACTTCCTTGGCACGTAGATAGCTAGTCAGGACCTCAACGTTTGCGATATTAAAGATCCCGGGAGTATTACTTCAATACTCTGAGCCTCCATCTCAGAGCTCTGATTCGACCATCAGGCACCTCAAAATCCAGCACCTTTATATTGTGCAATTTGTCAACAGTTAAACGGACACAATGCTTCAGATTGTAATGGTGCAGCGTGATATACGAGTTATTACTACAGCTTCATCTTGACACAGACAGGTACAACTGCTTCGCATGCGATCTCCAACTCATACTGACCGATCTCCAATCACGCTATTCTCCCAAGTATTCAAGCGGTTACATCACCAACAGTCACGCAGCGAATTTCAGTCAGTCTCACGTACCTCAAGTGCCGTAGTGTGGGGCCGGGACAGCCAGCCCGGGCAGCCCGCCCGTCGAGCCCAGGCTCGCGACCGCTCGGTTGCGCGTCTCCGTGGCAAATGTGCGCATCTCTATCTCGCGCGTCAGTTCGCCTCAGGGCCAACGCCCCTGGCTCCAAGCCAGGGCACGTGTTCCGGTCACGCGACTTCGGAACAATACTCGTTATCAATGCACTCCACACCAGCCCGGCGGGTCCCGCTGTCTTTATCTCAGAGACAGACTACGTCAGCTCAGAGTCGCTCTGAATCTCAGTCCCTCTGTGGGAATAACTGCTCACTCTGCGTCGTGGCAGCCTCGCGCCGGTCCGGCGTCGGACACCAGAGCTGCTGCCTTAGCACATACTTTCAAACAATACCGACTCGGCGGCTCCACGCTGTACACAGACAGCCGGCAGATCGGGGCGTTGCAGCTTAATTGACATTTCACATGTCAGAGACACATGTACATTCATCCAGCAGTCATCCAATATTCCACTACATTCATAAATCATACACACATATATAGACTAGATACACGTGCATCATACATACCGTCCCACACCTGACAACACAGACATTGGCCACGGGGTAGGACATCTGTCATACCTCTGTCATTTATCCATACATACACACGTATAACACGCACCTGCCCATAGGGTTCCCAGAAAGGCTATTTAACATTTGTTACCCATGACGGTCACGTCCAACATGAGACACTGACATTTCATCATCAGTCAGACAGCGGCGGCCGACGGCGGTGGTGGTCTATTGAGGTCATGTCATCAGACAGCGACGGCCGCGTCAGGGTACCGGGGTACCTTGACCGGAGGGGAGAGGTAACACTAGGCTTTTGCCTCGGCGGCCGGCTGGCACCACGGCTGACTAAGCAGCGATAGCCCGGTCGACGGCGGCTCGGATGATTTCCTGTCGCGAGACCTGCCGCTGCATCACCGGGGAAGGGTAGATTTCTGGAATTAAAATGCCCCCAACAGGAAGCTTCACTACAGGATAAGGCACCCCTTCACCATGCTCGACTGTACCCCTCCTGTTCAGCTAATTATATTCCGCCGAATGCGGAATAAAATTCGCTGAAAATTCGCTGAAAATTCCTCGGAAATGTGCCCCCATGGCCATTCCTGGATCCGCCCCTGTGCTAGGTGACACCAGGCGGCGAGACAGCGGCGAGGTGAGGCCAAGTGTTGGCATCAGGCACCGCTGAAGCCCGCTGCGACAGCGGCTCCGGAAAAACGATCCGAAGCGAGGCCGCCCTGATCGTGCAAAAACCCGACCGCCTACTGCTCACCAGGCAGAACCAAGTGTCGCTACACACGCGCTAACGGCACCGCCTCTGGTCCATCTGCCCCCCTTGACCGTCCACTGCTTACCAGGCAGTGACGGATGTCAGGCGTTTCCTCCGGCCTGTCCGGTCCCCTCGGACCGTCCACTGCTCAGAGAACGTTGTGCGCTTTCTCTGGTCTGCCTCCGACCGCCGGCCAGTCTCAGGAGCACCGATCTCGGATCGTCGATGCAGTTGATGATGGAGGCGAGTAACATGGCGTTCAGGGTGGGGTCGCACTCTGTCCTGATACGGACAAGGCGCTGGTGATGAGCTGTGATCCATTGGGTCGTGTCTGTCGATGCCCCGTGTTCGCCGGGATGGTGGCGGTCCGACCTGGCCTCGGAAGAGAGGGGCGGCGAGCGAACGGATACATACGGTCTGACATACGCCGGGCAGGCGACGGTCCTCTACGCCCTCCGGGGGGGGGAGGAGTGGCGAGCGGACGGATACATACGGTCTGATCCGGTCAGATGTTTGCCGAAACAACCTCCGTCTCGGGTGAAGTGAATGCAACGAACCGGACGTCAATGCGTCCATAATGACCCCACAGGAATTCCGCACCGGTACGTGTGTTGTAGGCGTCTTCGAACTGCACTCACAGCTCAGATATGCATGCATTGTCTCGTGCGCACGTAAAACAAGCCCGCCAGACCGGGCCAATGGTTTGCAAATCATATACACATGCCATACCAACCTTCGATGGCTGCAAGACCACGAGCGTAGGAATGAGCTTGCAGTTCGGGCAAAAGCCATTTTCGAGTCGTTTTTCGTTGCTAGCAGTTGGATGTTAGCGTCCGGACTTTGCTACCTTGACCGAGGGATGAACAAGACCTCTAAGAGCTGAGGAGGACCTGTGAGGGTCCATCTCGGAACTAAAATTCCCCTGAGATGAACGCTAGGCCGGGCTATTAAGAGGACCATAGATGAGGGTAATGGACCTCTAAAAGCAGGATAACGTCCTGAGTGATGAAGTGAGTCTCTGGGAACCATAGAGGATTCGACTGGGATTTTCCTGAGGTTGAATGAATCCCTAATGGATGAACAAAGTTCTCTGGGAGCTTAAAAAAATACCTGTGGTCTAGCGATTGCTGTGAGGACTATTGAGAGCCAGCCTCAGAGTCAAAATGTCATTAAACCAACAGAGCTGTCGATAACTGGGAAGGGCCCTAGCAGCCTGAGAGGGCCCTTGTGGACTAACAGAGCTACCTGAGAGCTAAGGAGAGTTCCTAAGGCTGACAATGGTTGTGAGAAATACTGAGGCCCCGCCTCAGAGCTGGAATGCCCCTGAAGCTAGGAAGACTGTCATGGACTGGGAAGGGTCCATGAGAGCTAGTGCGGTCTCAGCCCGCACAGGCAGGAGCATCACAGGCCAGTCCGCCGGAATGATGAATTGGAGCTCAGGGGCGCGTCGACTAGTCCGCCGGACTGGCCGAAAATTCGGCCTAGAAACCTTGCGTCGTGGCCCCGGAACTTGCGCCTGGGTCCGAAAAAGTGAACCGTGGTCCAGACAAATCGCACTGGGGCCTACAAATTCCTGTCGGGGACCCCAAATAAATGCGACGAGGATCCAAAAATCGTAACGGGACCCCAAAACATCAAGCCGCTTTGCTCCCTCACAGGAAGAACGGATCCAAAAAATCAAAGACCGGCTCGGAGAATCGCTCGAGTCCCTAGAATGACGACAAATACACTTAAAATAACGTAGGGCCCTGAAATGAACATACCGAGGCCAGAAGTCGTGACGGGGCACAACTATGGCGCTGGGGATAAAAGCACGCTGGGGCCTGAAAAGGCGACCCGGGCTCCGAACAGCTCAGAAGAAATCCAGAAAAATCATGTCGAGCCCAGAAAACTCGCGTTGGGGCCCTGGAGCCTCTCGCCTTGGCCCGAAAGTCGTGCCGGTGCCCCGAAAAGTCGCCCTGTAGACTTAAAAAAATGCGGTGGGGGCCCACAAATTTCCGTCTGGGACACCACACAGCAGGGCCCTGAGATCACACCGCCAGACCGAACACGTACCGCGTGTTGTAGAAATCGATAGAAACTCCAAATATGCGCTGGAGACCTAAGCAAACATGCCTGGAGCCCTCAACCACAGGAGGCTCTCAAAGCACTCCGGTCACTAAAAATAATGTGGGTCCGCAAAAAACAACAAAGCCCTATAAAGCGCCCTGGTCTCCAAAACGCAAGGGGCTCTAGAAATTACGCTGGCCCCTAAAGCAAAACAATGGATGGAAAAAAAACTGAGCAGGCCCTAAAAAGGACACTCAGCCAGCACCTCCGTTCGGTACCCAATCCGGGGAATATTTATATTAAAAATAGCCACATCAAGGCTCAGCGAAGTATCCGGATTGAATTGAATTCATCAAATTATTCCAGCGAAACTCTGCATAAAGTTGACGACAAATATAGCGACAAATATGGCACAAGACCATCACATTGTGGCAGTTAGCAAACCGAAAGAGGTAAGCAGAATCCGCAGAACCTCACGAAGTGTAGCGAATACATCGAATGCGCAACATGGGTGTCAATGGCAACCGGGCGTTATGGACTGAAATGCGTGAAGTTCGAAATTTGATGTATTTAAGTAACTTGGGCAATTGCAATTTCAGCAGCGTGAGCTGACTTATCAAGGGATACCAGGAAAACCCTTTGAACATGCCGGAGGAGGCTGAAATCCGGGAACGTGCCTGTGGACGATGTTGGTAGGTCCAGCCATATCCACAGGAAAATTAAGTTATCGCTACTTCGATTTTAAGAAGAACAGAAAATGGGCCCCTTAAAAAATAGCGGTTGAAATGCGGTGACGTTATCAAATGGGGTTTGTGAGCCTCGCGGGAGCCATCACCGATACGGTGAGCCTCGCCGGAGCCATCACCGATACGGTGAGCCTCGCCGGAGCCATCACCGATATGCTCAAGACATAGCGACCGGTTCCAGTTTCCTCCCAGAATGCTAGGCAAGATTAAAAGCCGGGCCTAGCAGTGCCTAGCACAAGCACTCAAGACAGTTCTGAAATCTCCACACACCGCCCGTCAAAGGTACGTAAGGCAATTTTCTGTGGCTTTGCTGCCATACGATATGTAGGTACTCATACATTTTCACACTCATGGGATACTCACTCATGCATGCTGATGCATACCATATGTGGGCACATTATTGTATTTTATCCTTGTGCACACACACCCGCCGTGCGTGGGATAGTATCTAACCGCAATCGGAGTGAGGCACTGAGGCTGGAAGTGAGGACAATTGCGAGTCTTGGCATGGTTTGAGTGCGGGTTTTTACTGAACGTTTGCGAAAGAACGGGATTGTGAAAGAACGGTGCGCTGCCGCGCGCCGCTCTTTCAGAATCCGCGGAAAACCTTAGGGGGCCTGTAACCCCCCCCCGAGACGGCGCGGGTTAAAAATAGCATGGTGATTGTCCGGAAGGTTACGATTGGTCATGTGACCTTAGGTCACGATGTCACGTTTTCAACTAGGGAGTAAACAAAATTCCGAATTACCCAAAAGATGCAGTGGATTATTGTGAGTTCAACGATATATACTTTTGCACAATTCGGATTGTTCTTCATTAAGTTAAACACTCCAAAGACACCCTTGTTAGGTGACATCTAAAAAAATATAGGCTATAACTCCTTGATCCTTGATCTGATATTTCTCAAAATTGCACAGCTCGATTCGGCGCATTAGATAACCCCACACTATTATTTTAATGAAAATATAAAGTATTGGGTGCTATTATATGTCATTGCAGTTTTTCAATGCAACAATTATCAACGGTCTTGAAGATAATGCTGTCCCTTGGCATGGTAGTCGGTAGGCAGGCATGGTGTTTTTGAAAGCCCATTGGCTGTGTGCATGCGAAAGAGCAAGTGTTCATTTCGCATCGTCCTCGAATATCGGCACCTGTGACTGGCAGGCGGCAAATCAGCCATAATTGTGACATGTCGGCCACGCCCAGTCTGGCCGACGGTCTCAAATCGGGCTCACTTTAGCTGCCGCCACTGCTGGGGGTCGCACACGCCCAAAACGCGGCCCATGTGCTCCACACCGCCGGCAGCCGGCCGGCCGGGCGCCACCCGAACCGGCCGACCTCGTCTGACAGGCGAACATGAAAAACGTGCACCTGCAACTGGGGTGTGAGAGGTCACGGCACTTCACTTCCTCGGGGGCAAGGTGCAGCGGCGGCTTAATGATATCTCGCGGGGGGGGGGATACAGGCGTATCGATCAGTCGTGCCAAAGAGCGTACTGGTGCGGCACGCTCTTGCCCGAGTGTTGCACCCGATCAGACCCGAGGGCGAAGTTGCACGAACTGCCAGCCGCGTTCGCGGCGTCTGCGGTCGACTGTGTCGTTACGTGGTCATCCTCTGTCGTGACGTGGTCAGCCTCTGTCGTGACGTGGTCAGCCTCTGTCGTGACGTGATCAGCCTCTGACGCGGACGGCCGTGCGGCATATGGTCGAATGGCCTCGAATGATCTTGGTAAGGTTATGTATTTATGTACATAACCAAACAAAGATATGACTTATGTAAGCACATTAGACAAGCTATCCATCGACATCCAACATTTAGCATTTAAGGAACGTGAGTGAGATTAATTGCCAACAATTCATCAATTCAGTGAAAAAAAACGACATATGTGCCCCCTTATGACGTCACATTTCAGCGACCTGGAATGACACCTTCACGTATCTTATCTACCACAAGGTCGGCAAAGAATGCTCCATGAGCTACACCAAGTGGGCGCGCGCCGTTTTTTCTCCGTGATCACGGATCTACCGCCAATGGCTGCTAGTGTTCTGCAGAATACTGTGCACTGGGTATTGCTAGCATAATTGTTAGCGACAGTCGAACAAGCCAATCTGAAAACAAGGCAATTGGTGACGCTTATGAGACATCAAAATGCAGCTGAACATCAAAAGTCATGCTCATTGCTCACCGTACTTTGTGTGCGGTATGTTGCTCTGTGCGAGAATCGGGGAATAGTTCGCCCAAGTCTGCTCTTGTTGATCTGTGTTGGTTTAAAAACCTTCAGATTTAGCTTCCTTTGTCCTTTGGAGTGTTAAGCGTTTCATAGAAAAACTTGCTTAGATTTATTTTAAAATCCAGGAATTACAATTTTGCCCTCGATTGGACATTCGTTCCACTTGATGAACGCGAACCAGCCACGATGGACGTGCAACGGCAAGGTGCTGTCAACACCCTGCCACGCGACTGCGAGCTGACCTTCGCAAGCCACATCGGATCCTTGAAGGTCAAGATGGCCAAACGACGACAGTGCCTCCAAGCGCTGACAGGAAAATCATACGGCGCTCGCTGAGATACACTCAGGGTTGGATGCGCCTGCTACATCCGCTCCGTATTCAGCTACATCCGCTCCGTATTCGGCTACATCCGCTCCGTATCCGGCTACATCCGCTCCGTATTCGGCTACATCCCCTCCGTACGCAACTACGGAGCCGCAATGTACTTCACTCACGTACCGTCCCCTCCCGAGCTATGATCGAGGCTGAACAAAATAAACGCGCCAGCATCGTTTCCGGCTGCAGCAACCTCATTGGGCAGAAATTCTGCTGGCTGAGGCCGCACTTCCCACGCTAACCGCGCCACGAAGCTGGCGGCCGTCGAAGCAAGTCGAAGGCGAGGGATTTGGGGTGCACTCGACATACCCGGATATGCGCCACCAGGAAAGGCTCCGTTGAGGGCTGCTTTCGGGATGCCAGGGCGAGGGGAAGTCACCCCTTTTGCTTCCTTCCCTCCCCTTGGATCCGTCTCTGGTAGGAGAGTGTTTGTAATCATAGCGTTGTGATGGATGCAAGTGTCATTCGTTTGTTGGACACAGGATATTTGCCAGGCGACGACTGCACGCTACCATGCTGTTAACCCGAATTATCAATCTGTGTTTGCCGAATACTACCTCCCATGATCCTGATGATTATTTCTCGATTTTTTAAATCTGATCGCCATTTAAATTTCACCTCGATTTCCATTCCGATCGTCGTGTAGGAGGCAACAGATCTGGTACGATATTCCCAATAATGCATTATGTGTTCTACGGCCGCATATTGCAACGTGTGAGCTGCTCCGTGAAGAGCACTGACGAACGCCACACATTTATCATGCACAACATTTTGCGACACCCACGAGGCAAAGCGGAAACAGGTAAGACTTTGCCCGGGTATTAAAAGCACTGCTGACAATTATGGCCGCCAACAAACAGCGGTGCTAAATGATGCCAAACGAAGCAGTGTGTCTTGGCACCTATTCATCTATGTATTGGTGCGTGATTCCGATGCTTAATTGTCACCTACGCTTAACGTCCTCGTGTTGCCCCCGTTCCCTGAGCAGCTAGCTTTGTATCGGACTATCGAGCGCACCTGTATGGTGCGGTAATTACAGGGTCGTTGCCGGCCAAGCGGGCTCTCTATCAGCCTGCAATTACGTGATCGGGCTACCTTGAAGACACACGAGGAACATTTCGGCAAACGCCAAGCCGGCACGAATTCGTCCAGAATGTTTCTGGTTTCCAACTTCGGATAATCTTGCCCTTGCCCCCACCCGGCCCGGGATTCGGGGAGGAACTTGCGAAACCACAAAACATAATTTTTGGTGGATAAATTCGGTTTGTGGTTGATCCACATGTGATTAACAACGATAAATTGCAATACGCACTTGCTGGAAACCATTACCCAACGAAGCTTCGTATTCGCATCGTGAGAACAACATTTTGCTACAGCTATGTTCTTAGGGAGGCACAAGAGCCTGATTATATTGGTTTATATGCGATGGTCTGCGACATATTGGCAGTACTCAGTATTCGTCCTTTCTCGCGCTTCAATGCTATAAATGCTCACCAGCTGCATTTTCTATATGTCTGATTTTTTAAAACCTTTTCACATGAACACCTGTTCTCTACTGAATAATAATGTGCGTTCGTAAAAACGCAAAAGTTAAGCTATGCCAAGATGCATAGCAGGTGACAGCAGAAGAGTGAATGCGGTTCTGCTTCATTTGCTTGTCAGGTCGGAACCTGTGTGACCGGAGGCTGTGCTCCAATATTCGGCCGGAATGGCCTGTTTACCTGAGTCGATTGCCAACCATTACAAAACGCGTACTGAATGTGAGGAGCCGACCAAGTACTGTAATCAAAGCTGCACTTGCTTGGCACGCACATACTGATTTGCTGAAACATTCACTACGATAACAGCTCTTTTTCTTGGAAATACATAGCCTGAGATAATAACTTACCATAAACCCTGCCCATAGGCCATAACCATATCTTTATGGACACTAAAGCACCCACATCGCCACCCTCTATTACTCCAACACCACACAAGCTTGTCTATATGACGAATTAGATCCATGACGCTGTATGCGAGCTGTCTGCATAGGATATCTAGCGGTCTTCTATTCTAAAAGTTTGCAGAAACACTTGGTGTTACTCTTCTGGGGCGAAGTACAGTTGTAGTTATTGCAACTGCTGGAACGACAGGTCACTGGGTGTCACAACTTTGAATTGACTGACTTTGAAGTCGGTATGCAACTCAAATTTATGGTGTCAATCTCAAGGACGAAGATGTGAAGTGTGTATTTGGTCATGAAATCGGGGTTCCATTCTTGATTTCTCCTAACTAGACCCTCAATTTATATATATATACATATATATATAATCTTAGGTGTGACTTGGGGAGGGGAACTCCGCTCCATCAACACTAATCAGGATAGAACGATTGCAGCCCACATAAATTACGAAGAAAATCGAGTAGCACATGCGGGTAATGTGTGGATGACCGTCAGCGCGCTGATGTTGTGCACGTGGCCATGTTGGCCGGCAGCTCCGTGGTGAGCTCTCGGACACGTGGCCTGTTGGCCGGCACCCCGGTGAGCCCACACGTGGCCATGTTGGCCGGCAGCCCGTGGTGAGCTCCACACGTGGCCATGTTGGCCGGCAGCTCCGTGGTGAGCTCCGCGACACGTGGCCATGTTGGCGGCAGCTCCGTGGTGAGCTCGCGACACGTGGCCATGTTGGCCGGCAGCTCCGTGGTGAGCTCGGACACGTGGCCATGTTGGCCGGCAGCTCCGTGGTGAGCTCTCGCGACACGTGGCCATGTTGGCCGGCAGCTCCGTGGCGAGCTCCGGACACGTGGCCATGTTGGCCGGCAGCTCCGTGGTGAGCTCTCGTGACACGTGGCCATGTTGGCCGGCAGCTCCGTGGTGAGCTCGCGACACGTGGCCATGTTGGCCGGCAGCCCGTGTGAGCTCGCGACACGTGGCCATGTTGGCCGGCAGCTCCGTGGTGAGCTCGCGACACGTGGCCAGTTGGCCGGCAGCTCCGTGGTGAGCTCGTGACACGTGGCCATGTTGGCCGGCAGCTCCGGTGAGCTCGCGACACGTGGCCATTGGCCGGCAGCTCCGTGGTGAGCTCTCGCGACACGTGGCCATGTTGGCCGGCAGCTCCGTGGTGAGCTCCGTGACACGTGGCCATGTTGGCCGGCAGCTCCGTGGTGAGCTCTCGTGACACGTGGCCATGTTGGCCGGCAGCTCCGTGGTGAGCTCGCGACACGTGGCCATATGGCCGGCAGCCCGTGGTGAGCTCCGACACGTGGCCATGTTGGCCGGCAGCTCCGTGGTGAGCTCTGCGACACGTGGCCATGTTGGCCGGCAGCTCCGTGGTGAGCCTCGCGACACGCGTGAGAGCGGCAACGGTGCGCACGTGGCGGCGGCCTTGGCGGCCAGCCCGGGATCCGCAGTCCAGCCGTGGGCTTGTGGCGCCACTCGCGGATGTTTATGATGCGAGAATGGCACGCGTAATGGATCTTGGTCGCGTGCGACCCGCCCCGCGCAACCCGGAGGTCCCCGGTTCGAATCCGGCTTGGTTTGATGTGTTTAGCTCCAATAGGCTGCCGCCGGCCAGTCGAGCTGGTTTTGTCGTGGAGAGGTGGGGAATTCAAGTTATAGTTGGTGCTTCCGACATCTTGTTATATTGGTATTGCCATCCATGAGATGGCTTCCTCGGTCGATGCAGGATCAGCACGCATTGAATGAACCGATGTCAATTTTGTGGACGCAGCGACTCACGGCAGGTGCGATAATTTTCAGGTATTCCGGTCAGAAAAAGACGTGCTGAAGGATGCTACTTGCGAGATGGCAACGGCAGCCCTTGATTGCTCACTTCCGGAAATGTCTGAGTCTCTGCATCCCCTTCAAGAGGAACTCGTCCCCTGTAAGCATGGCTGGCGATTGTGCTGGAAAGTGTGGAGAACCAGGATCGGGGGATCTCAGGTCGTAGGGCTAGTTCGAGTACGAAAGGAATTTCATAAGGGATTCCCGCTCCGGGTTTCAAAATCCCAAGACTTCGATCACTATTATTTTTACTCGCCTGAAAAAAATGTGGTTGTCAATGTGTTTTTTTAATGAAAAAAACACATTGTTTTGCTTGCTAAAAACGGAAATTTCCCTCCGTCTGTTACGTCCATCCTGATTATAAGTTTGAATTCCGGCCACTGTCAATTCAGGCGCGACATTTTTTTACGTGAATGGATTCAAAGCTGGCAATAACAATAGGAATTATCGTCTGCTTCTAAGTCCACCACCACATAAAACATGGGAAATTCATCCGTAGCTGGCCAGTACCAAAAACCAACAACATCCAAGAAGTAAATATCCGTCTCCCATGGATCTACACCGACCTCCAAAGGGGAGGGATGTGGAGAGCACCACATGTACCACACGTATTGCACAGTTCATATTCAAACACCGGCATCACGCATTGCTGCAAACTGAAGTGATCTTAATGTGGGAGCGGCCTTGTTAGGCCCGGGCTAATTGCGGGCGAGCTTCACGGCGAGGAGGTAGTCAGTGTTAGCTTGTAAACACGGGAATTGAATGTCTTGCATTGTCTGGTGGTAATGCCTACTTTTACCTTAATTTTCTCCTCGTGACAACCGATGTTTTAGCATCAGACTTCTTATCACCCCAGACGGCGACCGTTGTGCATTGGCTTCGTTGGATTGTGCCTGTTCCATGGTAGGGGGCTAAGATGTCCGATGCATTTTTGAGGGGCTGTTGCCCCCTTCTTGGTGTTGATTTCGTGATGTCTTCTAGATTTAACATGGGACCTATGAAACTACCCCCTCCCCAATGTTCATGTCACTGTAGATAATACATACATCGCTTCCTACCATCGATTTCACAGCAGTCGCTCGTGCTTACAAATGATTGGATCACAACACCATTGGATCTCAACACCATTGGATCTCAACACCATTTGATCTCAACACCATTGGATCTCAACACCTTTACCTACAGCGATATAGAAACACCTCAGAAGCACGAGTGCTTCTCCCGCTTTGTCGATTCTTCGACTAAACCACCGGCATTCAGAGCCCTGCCTTTTCTGCCCTCCTCTTGATCCACCAGTGCCCCAGTAACTTGCATGGCACGTCATGTCAGCAGGGGAGGTGACATGACGTGTCACTAGAGCAGGGGAGGTGACATGACGTGTCACTAGAGCAGGGGAGGGTGACATGACATGCCACCAGAGCAGGGGAGGGTGACATGACGTGCCACTGGAGCAGGGGAGGGTGACATGACATGCCACTAGAGCAGGGGAGGGTGACATGACGTGTCACTAGAGCAGGGGAGGTAACATGACGTGCCACTAGAGCAGGGGAGGTGACATGACGTGCCACTAGAGCAGGGGAGGGTGACATGACATGCCACTAGAGCAGGGGAGGTGACATGACGTGCCACTAGAGCAGGGGAGGTAACATGACGTGCCACTAGAGCAGGGGAGGTGACATGACGTGCCACTAGAGCAGGGGAGGGTGACATGACATGCCACCAGAGCAGGGGAGGTGACATGACGTGCCACCAGAGCAGGGGAGGGTGACATGACGTGCCACCAGAGCAGGGGAGGGTGACATGAGGTGCCACTAGAGCAGGGGAGGGTGACATGAGGTGCCACTAGAGCAGGGGAGGGTGACATGCCACTAGAGCAGGGGAGGGTGACATGCCATGCCACCAGAGCAGGGGAGGGTGACATGACGTGCCACTAGAGCAGGGGAGGGTGACATGACATGCCACCAGAGCAGGGGAGGGTGACATGAGGTGCCACTAGAGCAGGGGAGGGTGACATGACGTGCCACCAGAGCAGGGAAGGGTGACATGGCATGCCACCAGAGCAGGGGAGGGTGACATGAGGTGCCACTAGAGCAGGGGAGGTGACATGACGTGCCACTAGAGCAGGGGAGGGTGACATGAGGTGCCACCAGAGCAGGGGAGGGTGACATGACGTGCCACTAGAGCAGGGGAGGGTGACATGACATGCCACCAGAGCAGGGGAGGTGACATGACGTGCCACCAGAGCAGGGTGAAGGTGACATGTCGCACGCTCCGGCCACCAGTCGCCGCCACCACCAAAGCGCAACATCCTGGTGGGCTTGGGAGCGGCCTCGAACGCTGCCGACCACGCCCGCGCCCTTTTTGCACACTGGCGGCGGTCGTCACCGCCGCGTCAGCGCGCCGACCGGCGGGCAAGAGGGGCACGAACTGGTCGACTGTGCGCAGCTCGTCTGTACACCACGGTCACCGCCCGAAACGGTAGCGGCGGGTATATAACCGACCGCCGGTCCGCACTCGACATCCACTTCTCTGCCGGCTCTCCTCAGCAGCACACCTCCCAACCGTACCAGCGCCATGAAGATGGTGAGTGGCATCTGACAACACGCCATCGGGATATCGGTAGTGCAGCTCAGTGGAGTGGCATCTGACAACACGCCATCGGGATATCGGTAGTGCAGCTCAGTGGAGTAGCTTGGGAGACGTTAATCGTGCCTGCAGTCACTGCATTGAGTCCCAGCGTCCTACTTGCTAACCGGTACTCGTGGCATCGTTCACAGCTTTCGAGTTGTCAAGCTTTTTAACAACCAGCTACTGACAGCCACAGCCAATGACAACCAGCCACTGGCAACCACAGCCAATGATAACACAGCCACTGACAGCCACAGCCAATGACAACACAGCCACTGACAGCTACAGCCAATGACAACGCAGCCAATGACAACCACAGCCAATGACAATACAGCCACTGACAGCCACAGCCAATGACAACTCGGCCAATGACAACCACAGCCAATGACAACACAGCCAATGGCAGCCAGGCTATGTATGCGGATAAGTCGGCGTTGACAAGCGTGGAGTTATGGTAGGAGCTCATCAGTCCAGGGGAAGGGATGTCACAACATTTGGCATCCGGGCCCTTTAAAGCCAACGCCTTAAAAGAATAAAGATAAACAGGCACTTTGCCTCGCTCACACCTTCCGCTTCTGACATCCCTACGTGGTTGACATTGGTAGCAATACTTTCCCAGTGCGATAAGCAGTGTCCAATGTGAAGACATCGGACACTGTTTATCGTACACCGTACACTGGACACAACGCATGCATTGTGGTGTTGCTGGAGCGACAGCTGACCGCGCCGCCGTCCGCAGCTCGTCCTGTGCGCCTGCCTGGCGGCCGCGTCGGCCACCACCCTGCTGCGCGCTCCAAGCCACGACTCGGCCGTCATCCAGAGTCACCGGTTCGGCGGCAACTTCGCCTACCGCACCGACGAGGCGCACGCGTACGCCGCCATCAACCCCATCATCTCCACCGTGCGCGAGCCGGTCGGCGTCACGTACAACCGGGGCGCGCCCATCGTGCGCTCAACCAGCGTGCACGCCGCGCCCGCCCTGGTCGGCCACGCCGGCCTCGGCTACGCTGGCCTCGGCTACGCCGGCCTCGGCCGCGCTGGCCTCGGCTACGCCGGCCTCGGCCGCGCCGGCCTCGGCTACGCTGGCCTCGGCTACAACAAACTCGGCTACGGCAACCTCGGCTACGGTAACCTCGGCTTCAACAACCTCGGCTACGGCAACCTCGGCATCAACAACCTCGGCTACGGCGGCATCGCCCACCTGGGCTAGGCTGGACGCGCACTGCGGGCGGCTAGGAGTTGCGGCTGGCACGGGGAGTACCCCGCGAGCTGCCGCAGCCGACACTCCCGCCGCGGTGGCCGTTTGTTTACTGAGGATACATTTGCCGGGTGGTGAACGCGATGGACGGTGCCTGCTGCTACCTGTCTGCTTTGTTCGCGTCAGCGTCTCTGTACGACGAAAGTGAGAAAGAACAATGTGATGATACTTCGTGATAATGCTGCGAAATTGCAAAACACTGCAGAGCGCGAAATTCCTGTCCTGATTTTGTGAGCCATCACTGCCAATGACTGCTAGTGACTCACGATTGACCTTAAGTGACTCGCAATTAGTTGCTGTTCCGTTTTGTCCGCCCCACGAAGCAATGATGATATTTTTGTAATAAAATGACACCCTGATGCACACCTTCAAATTCATCAACCAAATGTTACTCAGGAGTGAAGCCTATGGGATGTATTAGTGGTCGATATAGGACTGGTAGACGGAGAAACTGGTAGACAAATAATGAGCTGAATGGAGGCGCACTTGGATTTGCTACAGGAAAGAGTCAAGACCAACCTTAACGCCTGGTGTTTTATGCTTCCTTTCGAATAGCTGTGCTTGCTGTTCAGACGAGTGGAGCACAATTACAGAATGTGTCTGCGTTCTTTTATCACTTTTTGACCTGGCACCGGCCTAGGTATTTGGCCCCTCATGGTAGACTTAACATCTATTTTCCTCCTGGACATACCTAGAGTCATTTGCCCGACCTTGGCTCTAATTACAATACACAGGTAAGGAACATGACACAGATTAGGGATCTGCAAGATCATATCCAAAGCCGTATCGGCAGCTTCAGTATGGCTAGGTGCTCGGCCTGGTCATGAACGAAGTTAAAAGATAAGATAAAAGATCTGCCTATGTTTTTCAATGAACATGTTCCACCACATGGCATGAATATTTTAAGCAATCGATTTAAGGCAATGAGATACACAATACATAATCCGGAATACCGATATTAGATGAAAACAATTATCAGGACATTTATTTCTGTTCATATCAGATCGGAGCCAAGCAGAGTGAACTTCTTAACTGATCTGGCTGAAAGATGCACTCACCTAGTCGAATATTATATGCGGGCGATGTATGGGTGTCTGACACAAAAGTTTGTAATGTTGTACATCAATCGGAGAGCCTATGTTAATATCATAATTAACTTGGCCGATAAAATTTCCTGAGAATGCAAAATGCAAGTTATGCATTTAGCCTAAAGTTAACCGAAAATATTTGTGTGATTTGAACACATTAAACGGCATTCTTCAGTATATATTGGAAACCTCATGCAGTATACGCCACCCAAATCATATTGTATAGATGTCGGATCCAACAAAAAGGAATGTAGTCATTTATGATTGACCCTTTGCTTACATGGGACCGGAACGTAAGGTGGAAAGGGATTTGCTTTTATCACATCATACTTACAGTGTTGTTTTGAGGGTAGTGCCAGCTTCTTCTTATTCTTGCCAGTGGAAATAATTTCGGTGCAATCACGGTAGGGCTGATAATATATCCCTCAGCAACGTTTGGTTCCGAAAGCGCAGTCGTTGCCAGCGTACATATAATACATCGGGGAAATTGACGAGTAAGTCCACTCATAGCAATTGTGTGTCGATTTTCACTTTGTTATTTCCATCTGCGAGAACTTTCGAACGTGACCAACTCCTCATCATCCGTTTCTTCACCTTCGTCACACTCGCGACCACCAGCTGATCATGAAGTAAGAACAGTTTGGACCGAGCCCAGGGACTCATGAGTCCAGTAAATCATGACGCACTACTTTTCCTTGGCCTCGGGTGCACTCAAATAGGAAGACATTCTTTCGAACACTTTATACCACAAATTCGCTAAAAGCGCTACAATTAGCTCACATTATCAGACTAGCCGTGCCAATCTGCTGGAAATAAAAGCAATTACTTTGTGATCAATACGCATTTCTGCCGACCTGTATTTGATCGAACTTGTCATCCTACCAAAATCTAATAAATGCCAAGAGCTGCATCATGTTCGGCGAAGATGCTTCGGTTGTGGATTTCAAAACTAACAGCAAGGCATGTTTTTAATCGGATTATTTACGATTAAGGAAAACCTGATGTAACACAAACTACCGCTGACTAACCCTAATTCGTCGATAACAGATATTTGGGTGAGAAACTCATCGCTGCGATGCGACCTCCGAGCGATCTGCGCGTGCGCAATCCTCAGATCGGAGGAAGCCATTGAGGAGTGTTGCTGGGTATGAGGGCTTATGGGAGAACATATAGGAGGGATATTTATTTAATAATGTACAATGTTGATGGTAACTCGGTAACATTTCTGAAAAATCTCAAGGTAAGCACACAATGGGAGCTGTGAAAATATGGGTTGAATTGTTCTTACTTCTGCAAACCGTCCGTGTGTCGGCCAATATGGCATCAAGTGGCGATGACGATGTGAGTAAGTTGGCAACAAGGATCTAGTGGGAGATGGTGCGAAGGAGGCGTTTTGTACCATTCATTGTCTAACTTGTACCATTAGCTGTCTAATTTGTACCATTGACTGTCTAATTTGGCTCATTGACTCTTTAATTTGAACCATTAACTGTCCCATATATACAAATGTCGATCCTATTTGTAGCAACACACATAGTAAAAGTGTTATTCTTTCCACCGGTACTATTCCCCTCTTCCATAGTTCCGTGGTACTTATGCATTCTTACGTGTTGCTGTTGTTTTTTGTAATTCCTGCTATTGCACACCATCGCCATGAAGTCATAAGCACTGCATACACGCGATAGCCAATTCCTGCCATTGTGAGCGAGGCAAGGAGCTGGGGACTGGGTAAGGGGAGGGGCTGAGGTGGCCACTGAGTGTCTGTCAAGGATGCGCGTTTACACAACTTCCGTAACTACAGTATGTCATTGCATAGAGAATCAAGACAAACGCAGACTAGTGGGGCTCACGCCACCATAGAAACTCCTGGACACATGGCCGCATTCTTCCATTATATCACCTATGGGTGAGCTGTGCCGACCGACAGTCCCGCGCGGGATCACCTGTGGGTGAGCTGTGCCGACCGACAGTCCCGCGCGGGATCACCTGTGGGTGAGCTGTGCCGACCGACAGTCCCGCGCGGGATCACCTATGGGTGAGCTGTGCCGACCGACAGTCCCGCGCGGGATCACCTGTGGGTGAGCTGTGCCGACCGACAGTCCCGCGCGGGATCAGACCTGTGTGTTACGTTTTGCATTCCTAACGTATCGCAGGCGGCGTACCGTCGCACTCACCAAACGCAGCATACCTTGGCACCGGACTTGGGCGCAACTTTGGGCGCAACAAACAGACTGCGCGCGGCTGCGACTATGACAGACGCGGTAGGTGAAGGTCGACAGCTTCCGGCCGGCCGCCGATCGGCCGTGACAACAGCCAACCAGTCGGCACCGCCTCTCCGCCAACCGCCGGACCACCCGACGGGGGGGGGGGGGTGCGAGACGGACTGTGTGCCCGGTGATTGGGTGCAGTTGCGTTAGCGGGAGCGCAGCCAGGATTTTCTGAAGGGGCCCGACTGAAGAAAAAAATGTCGAGGAACAAAGACCGCATTTGGCTCGCGAAGCGCATCTAAAATTGCTGGTTCTGTGTGATGGAAATCTCATAACATTTTATTTCATCCAGTGTGCTTTGTAATGCCAGGGGGCCCAGGTTTAGGTTAGCCCAGGCTAAGCTAACCCGGCGCGCCCAGCCGGAGCATAGCGAGACAACACCGGGCTGAGTGCCGGGTGATTGGGCGGCCGCACTTGCACCGCGATTGTTTTCATCGCGAGGCATGTTGTGCGCAACGACATGCCTTGGGCCTGTTACGTGGCCACAAGTGACTCAGAGCAATCGGTGCAGGAATGCGGCTGGGTGGCGAGAGCACCAGTCAGTGCGTAATGGCGGCCTCATTAGCGTTTGGGAGAATGAGGGTTGGAGTGGGGTGGTTGTGACATTACGACGCACTCAGCAGCTGAAGCCGTATGGCGTCGCCTGCCTCTCATCCTGGCAGGAAGGGCGGGCACCGCTGGGAACCGAACCCCGTACATCTGGCTTGCCAGATGCTCAGCTTAACCACAGAGCTACCGACGCCCCGTGAAGGTTGGAGCTAGTGAGAAGCATGGAACTGATATGGTTCGATTTGTTCAGGAAACGGCTCTTGCCATGCTAATCTCAAAATTCTTCATATGCTCGAGTAGGCAAAATACGGAAATATTCATCGACAACTTTGGTTTCTTTCAATTGCAGGATATGCAACGTATCATTTGCAATAGAAGTAAAGCTACTGTTGTTGTCCTTGCGAAAGATAAAAGTGCTCATAGATATTAAAAACTACTCTCAACTCAACTACATCTATACGAGTCATGCATATGTACATATCTACACACACACACACACGCACGCACGCAAACACGCACACACGCACACACGCACATACGCACACACGCACACACGCACACACGCACGCACGCACGCACGCACGCACGCACGCACGCACGCACGCACGCACGCACGCACGCACGCACGCACGCACGCACGCACGCACGCACGCACGCACGCACGCACGCACGCACGCACGAACGCATGCATGCATGCACGCACGCACGCAAGCACGCACGCACGCACGCACGCACGCGCGCACACACACATATATATATATATATATATATATATATATATATATATATATATATATATATATATATATATATATATATATATATATATATATATATATATATATATATATGTATATATATATATGTACATATATATATATATGTATATATATATATATATATATATATATATATATATATATATATATATATATATATATATATATATATATATATATATATATATATATATATATATTTACATAGACCACAGAGAGCACACAGCAATGCACCATGCACCCACAACAACAACAATGCACACAATGCCTCCCATGCCACGAATAGATTAGATCTAGTCCTCGATCTTAATAATATCGGTCGTTCAAAATCGCTGAATGTTATCAGTTGACCTCGAATGACCTCGACATACCTAGCCTTGGCAATCAAAATATTGGGGTGTACAGGTGCGTTAGTACGGATGCGTGCGTACCTTCCAGATTTTGTTCGAATCATCGAATGGATTTTGGAATGAAAAGGGTCTGGTCCTGTGGAAGTACTGCCCCATTAGGTGTCTAGTTGGCAGAGGTAGACAAGACTGCGTGGGGGGACAAGGGTATGTGGGGGACAAGGGTGCGTGGTGGATAAAACTGCATGGGAACAAGTCTGCATTGGGGGATTAGGCTGCATGGGGGGGGGACAAGGCTGCATAGGTGACAAGGGTGCGTGCGGGGGACAAGGCTGCGTGGGGGAACAATGGTGCGTGTTCAAGTGAATGAACGTGGCTCTCATTTTGAAACTTTTAGCAGCGCCCAGATTGCGTTTCTTAAAATGGTAATATTCATAAACATCTTGTGTCCAAAGCGTAATTTTCATAAACATAAAATGAAAAAAGAGAAAAATGTCTTCTTATCATAACCAGGCTCATAAATAAAGCAAAACCAAGCCTCGTAAACAAGTTTTTTTTAAAGGACAAGCACGCCGACTGATTCAAAACTATCCGACTGCGACCATATTATGACCTCGTCTGACCATGCCCCCGACGCCGCTCCGCGATAATTATCTCACAAGGATGACAAAACTCTGGAGCCTAAACTTCTAAACTTAATCATCCAATTGTTTTCTAGCACGAAAGTGAGATCACACACAGTAGGCTATCTACAATTGTAAAGAGCAGTGAAGGGGATCTCCTTCCACAAAATTGTTGCGACTAATAGAGAAGATACGTTGTAGGCATATATCCTAAAGAGCATTATTCCTAAGAAACAAAAAGTCTGAACATCAAGCTTAAGATATACGAAACAAGAATGTCGAAGCAAAACACAAAGCGATGAAGACCAATAGTGAACCTCAAGCTTCCACAACTGCATCACGACACGCTGCTGGAAATCAAGGGAAGGGAACGTCAAACTCACTGATGTTATCTGAGGGTGAAATCCATGAGTCATGATAATGTTGTCATCATCCTCGCGGTTTCTAAGCCATCCATGCTGGACTTTCAGTTTGGCTAGTTTTTTGCTTGCCCTTTCTTCATTTCATCATCATGTTTATTTCTGCATAGAGCTACTCACGCTGGCTCAAATGACCCATATTGACCACTTCGTGCCCTGTCCTTAATTAGAACCACCTAACCCAACAGTATTTCCAGTACTCGCTGTGACATTTTTTATCTTCGTGCCACTCATTTTGAAATATTCAAAAAATAGTCATACACTTTGTGGAAGTGTTTGCAATGATGTGGTAAAGTACGTCGAAATAGATGACTATGGAAGTCCCCGGCAGGGTATGATTGATTGATATGATTGATGTGGAATGATTGATGAGAAAGTCTATTCACACTTGCTAGCTCAATTAAAAAAACATACGGTAGCAACGCATACAAAATGCTGCTTTTGGTTGGATTTCAACCGGCATCAATGATATGGTAGTGGACACCCAAAGAAGCACAAGTAGATCTAAAGAAACACTGATGGGCACTGCATGACCGACGCAGCCGATGCGCCCTTAAGCCCCAATAATCAACCAACCAATTAAGAAAAACTGAGCTGAATTCATCCCATGCGATATTCAATGTTGCATGGCTACCCAAGGCATCGACTCCTTACACTACCAATCACTTCCCCTTCACCATTTTTTTCCTTTTCTCTCTCTCTCTCTCTCTCTCTCTCTCTTTCAGCCCCTCTCTCTCTGTGTCTGCCTCTGTGTTAAACCCCACCTTCCAGCACCTGTTGCCTGCCTTCGTCAATGATTATAGCGCCACCTATGCGTGCTTAGTGCTGTCACCTATATCACAATGAATACTCTAGAGGACCTATCACCAAGTCCGCTCACTCGCCGACATTTAATTCCAGCAATTGTTCATCCACACTTTGCATTCAATGGCTTCAGTTTATTGAACCAGCACTGATGGTCAACATCACCCAATGATTCTAAGTATTCTGACGATAATAATTAGAAACCAGCTTCACTTTGCTTGTGCCTGATAAATGAGAAGATATTTCTGAAGATATTTCTGATCAAGCGAGGAGATGCCATTCGGCGCAGGAGTGGATAAATTGGAACAGATGTAGCCGTAGTGTCGAACATCATATCGCAGACAACTTGCGAACCGATACCAGGTGCTGTTTTTCATGAGCCAGTTTTGACATACGTAGCGAGTGTAAGTGAATAAATCGCGGTCAGCTTTAACACAAAGACACCGTTTTAACACAATTGTTTTAACCGTTTGTTTTAATACAAACGACACCGACCTGGGCGAAATCCGCACCGGTTTTCACAGCCTCAGCTTTGCCTGGCCAGTAACATCGGAGCAATACAGCACTGCCTGATGAGCTTGTAAGGAATCCCAACAGACAACGCAGTCGTGGGCGAGGCACTTCACCACAGCGACCTCAAAATCCACTTCGGCACTGCCTCCCCCAGCCAGCGATCTCATTGTGGCGCCGCGCCGGATGCGGTAGGGCTTGCCAGCGCCGCCAGCTCGGCCTAACTGGCGCTGAACTGTGGCTCTGTTCGGCGTCTGGCACACCAACCCGAGTTGTCTACCACGCAAATGAGCCTTCTCAAAGGGGGCCTATTCCCGGGTGTAGGGGCGCCACCATCCTATGGGGGAGGGGACGCACGTCCCCAGTGTCCTCCTTCCTTCCTTTATCAGCCACTGGTTGGTGATGAACTGGCGCATTGTGCATCGGATATTTTGTTTTCAGTTGAACTATCTCACCACATCAGCTCTCAAAGTACTCCATCTGGGAGAAAAGAATTTCGAACATGAATACGACGTATATCAGCAACTTTTGTTTCCAAGGCATACTGTATTTATGAGGAGCTGGCGTTGGAAATTGGAACTAGGTATAGGAAGTGGAATTGGCTTCTGCGGATCGAAGTCAATACAATGGAGCTTCATTCCACATATCTTGTCAGCAGGAAGCTGGAGGCTTGATCCAGAAGCTTCGCAACATGCAACTTCCATACCAAGTGATGTGTGAACTTCTCAAAGAAAAACGGTTGGTGGAAAGGGAATGGTTTTCCGATACACTTTTCAGTGATATCTAGGTATATTTGCTGTGAATTTTCACGAGCACGCAGTCCGCGGCTCTCAAATAGCGCAGACACACGCACACACTTGCGTGCACACACACGCACACGCACACGCACATATGCACACACACGCACATGCACACGTGCATCCACGTTTGTTACAACGATATGGAAAGAAAAAGAAACTGAGGGCAAACTGAAAGCAAAGTTCATGGTTTTTTGGTGTCACCAGCATTATTTCTCTTCAGGTGCTCACTGAATCTGAGAAAAGGTGTTCGTGTAACAATCTTGAACACAAACGACATTCACCGTTGCTTTCAGATCAAAAATGGGAAACTTACCAGGGTGCTGAAGATGTTCTGGTTGGTCAGCCTCTCAATGGTGGTGTGTGGTTCCTCCGACCTAGAGAGAGAGAGGTAGATTTTGGAGGAAGGATTTTGGAACTTCTCGGTCCTTGAGCATCCGTATGCCAGCAGCGAGTCCCACCAAGATCTGCTTCATCTGCTCCACCGTCCTTGTGAGCCTGGCTATCTGAAGAACAGTCTTGCTCTCTGCAGACGGGGAGAGAAGGAACTCACCTAACAATTTACTTTATCCTACGGTGTAAATGAAGATATGCACAAAAGTGAATGTGTAATTTTACATTGCTAGCAAACAAGCCCGCCCAATTTCGTCCCATCAAATGTGCGACATTGCTCAATTCCAAAATTATTTTGCACTGGTGTTTAATGATGCAAGGCTTCGTGGGGAGCGAGGAGCGAGTGCCGATGGCGTCCTACCCGCGGGGACGGTGGTACTCCTGGAACGTCGTGGGACGAGTGCCGGTGGCGTGCTTCCATCAAGATAGGTAGGTGCGCCGATTTCTCTGCAGGTCTGCTGAGGCGACTCGACATGGAACTGTTGGTTATTGATCTAAGCTGATCTAGGTTATTTATCTTTATTGATCTAGGCCTTCATTATATTTTAATCCCAGGTTGGCTTAATTTCGGTCATCCATGGAATATGCGCGAAATCAGTGCAATGCGCTCTGAGTAGAAAACAAGGAACCTTGGGAGAGAAATTGGTAGTTGGAAATGACAACAAAGCGAATGGGACATTAGTTAGGCATACAAACAGAACCACCACCCATCATTGTGTGCAACTGATGCGATGTCGCTCTTATCAACTTCCAATTCAGCTCAGTTAGTTATTTCAGTTCAAGGACGCTTCTACCAAAAATGTGATCATGTAGCTCAATTCAGTATTGCCACTATTACGTCAGTCAGTTTGCGCCTAACAGCCAAGTGAATGCAATTTTGTTCGCAATTACACATGGGCTTGTGTCCATGGTAAATGCACTATATGTGGAACAACAATATTCAAAAATAAGTTCGGAATTGCTATGTTCTGTTGTAGCAATAATCCTTGAGCTCCTACCAAAACATAGCACAAGCTGCTGCGCACATTGATTGTTTGCTGAAAACGAACAGACTGCAGAACAATAACGCAATTTGCTTCACATCGAATGCAGCATAAAGCACGGAAGCAAACACTATATTTTACTATTCATTGAACAATCTGGTTCCGATTGATTTATTGATTATTCGGGCTTAGCGGCGCATCAACTGCTACTGGTTATGCAGCGCCCAAATCTGGTTCCGATTGGTAAACAACAATTCAGTGCAATGGCCTAACACTCCCTAGTAGCTGCGAGGTCTTTTGGAACAGACGGCGATGTTAACGGCGATGGAATTCTTGATTTTTTTGGGCGGCATATTCTCCTCGTCACTTGAATAGAGTTATTGGCATGGGTTTTTTCTTAACATCAGGATACAATCTCACACGTGTACATTGAATCCGGTGAGCATTCCTATTCCATGTTCATTCTGAACTATAATAGTAATCACGTTGTTGTTTAGTCTCGTTTTCATCACTTCGGTCTGCTCAGTTAAACAGTTAAAACATCCGAAATATTTTGTTGCCATATTTGGCAGGAAACAAAATGAATTAGTCATGATTTGGAAATCAGTTCTTCTCCAAGAAAGACAGGATGTAGAATCACGAAGAACATTTCACATTAATCAAAATACCACATAATATATTGTACCACACCTGGTCAGGGGCGACAATTTTTACGGACAGTTACGTAGCACTTAGTTTTCAAATTGTGCTCGGATTCCGGCATCAATGGATACACTCTTCCTATCTTTGCCTGAAGAGCAATTATTTACAACACCCTGCTGCCGAATGAGCTCTTCTGGCTGCTTGAATCGAGCACGCAATCACTCAAAATGTACCCATTTAAGGAAGCTCTGGAAACCGGTAGCGGTATCAATCCTACATTGTGAACTCGCCCGCCCACTCGTTTAGGCACTGCCGTCTTATGTGGGCGAAGCCCGAGCAAGACCGCCATCGGGCCGCGCCTGGTGACCTGGAAGACGAGTCCATACAAAGAGATGATCCTGGCGCCGGCCGTCCGATCGGCAGGCGCTCCACGGCGGTGCGGCGAGTCACCGCAGTTGTAGTGACGCTCGTCGCCGCCAGGTGTCGGCCGGCGACGGCCGCCCTCAGTCGGGCCGATCTCGCGAGACGAGCCGCGCCACCTGCCGCAGCCCGCCGGCGAGCCTCGGAGACGACACAGAGCGACCGCGACATCTCGGACCAGCATCAGCCGCGCCCCACGCCAGCTGCGACAGCGGCGCCTCACACCCGCGGCGCCTACCCAGCGCGAGCGGCGCCAACCCAGCGGCGCTTCACACCGGCGGCGCCAAGCCGGCAGCGACCCACGTCGGAGGCGCCGACCCAGCGGCATCCCAGGCCGGTGGCGCCTCTCCGGCCCCATTTCTGCACTGGCCATCGTCGGACGTCCACCTGCGAGGGCTACCCACCCGCCAGCTGTGTGAAGAGCCAGCGGGGCCCTGCGAACCCGAAGTGCCCGAGGTGCAAGACATGTTCGAATGTCCACCAGAAGTCTGTGAAGCTGCACCGCCGCCTTGCGCCAGATTTCACCGGCTGCTCCATCGGCCGCGACATGAGGCGATCGCATTGTCTGCACACGTCGACTGCACGCCTTCCTCTCGAATCAGCTCCGCCTCACATCCCTCAAATGTCGTGGCCTTTATCCGAGACAAGTGAATTTTTCCTCAGTCGAGATCCCAGCTAACAAGCGGCGGTACAGAGCAGCGTTGCGCGCCGGTATGCATATTTTCATGATCAGCCCGTCGTCGGCGATCAGCTCTGAGCAACCTTTGAGCACGAGCTGCTTCACTTGAAGAGCATACTCAACAGCGGCAGCAGAAGTCTTGACACGTGAGGCAAGTGTCGGCGTCGCTTGCTCTGCTGCACCAGAGCTACTACGGAAGTGGTAAGCTAGCTCAGACTTAATAATGGCGAAAATCAAGGAGTCATGCGAGTCATCTGTGGCATTAATTACGTCCAAGAGCGGTGCCGCGACACTTAGCTGGAATGACGCTGCACAGCTATACACCTCCAATGCCACCCGGTTGTGCCAAGCGACGGCGCCGATAAAATTATCCGGCTCCGATAGCCTACCACACACCGGAAAATCACGCACGGGCACCAACGGCCCAAGCTGTTCTTCATCGCCAAAACTACTGAGCCGTTACGTCACAGAGCGTCGAGCGCCGTTGCCACCATGCTAAACACGCACCATCCGGACGTCCGCACATATCAGGAGTCGGGCCAAGCCTGTACTGCCAACCGCCCTCGGCCAGCCCAGGTCGCCTCAGCCGCAGGCCATACAATCGACACGGTCGGGCGTAGGGGCGCTCTCAGCCGACCCACACTGGGTCGGCTGAGAGCTCTGCAGCGTCAGCTGCAGTCACTCGTCATTCAGCAGCACTTATGTAGCAAATGCATCAAGCATCTGTTGGAAAAGTCAGCTGTTGGGTAAATCACTTCACGACCCACCTTTGTCCACAAATCCCATTTTTGAAAGTACCATCTGACCAGTTCAAAATCGTTGCTCTGCTCCCCACTAAATCCCAATTCAACTGGCAATTTTTAGGCCAACATCTAGCGTACCGGCAATACCACCACGGGCCGATGCAACTGCCCAGCTAAAGGTGAATCTTACCGGCCGCTCACTGAGAGCTTTCCAGCTTTCCAGTCACATATCGACCGCGGGAGGCGCACAGGAGAAGCGGACCCGCCTTGTCGTTGCAGGTTCGACCACATCCCAAGGGTCGGCGCTCTACCAACTGAGCTAACTCGGCGGTGAACTGCAATTCCTCATGCCATGCATTTCATGGTTGGCTGGTGGTCATAAATATCACAATTTTTGTTGGGACACGTCCCCCCCCCCCCCATCCCAGCTAGTTATTTTAGCCAGTAATTAGCTAGCTGCTTAGCTAGTTATTTGGGCTTCAGGGCGCATCGAGTTCATTGGGCATGTAGCGCCCCCTCCCCCTGGTGTCACAGTCAATGCCTACGATGCATTCCAAGGAACTTATTCCTCATTTACCTGAAATTAAGCATCGTACTTGGATTGCCGGAATTCAGTGATCTAAGTTTACATCATTACAACAACCCGCCAGGTAAGTACATAGCCTTCGTATCCTTACATAGAGACGAGATCATAAAGCGATAATCGGTGAAATTGTTTTAGTAAAGTGACAACACGATCACCTGCCAGCTCCATTCCCAATCCCCCCACCCCTGCTCCATTGCCATTGTACATACAACGGACATGTCAGCAGACACACGCCCATTGCTTGCTGTGTGTCAACACCGAGCTGTGTCCTTCTGCTGTCGCCTGAATACACTGAGCCAGCGCGTCCGTGCAGCTGACGCCGTGGAGCCAGGACGACGCCTCTCGAACAATCGCATCAGATAAAGCATGTGCGCAGCTCAGGAAATAGCTCTCTGCTGCGGGTGATGGCATCTTGAAGCCGGAGGATTTGCTGCAGTGAATGATAGCACATAGAATAGTGCAGAAAGAGAGAGAGAGAGAGAGAGAGAGAGAGAGAGAGAGAGAGAGAGAGAGAGAGAGAGAGCGAGAGAGAGAGAGAGAGAGAGAGAGAGAGAGCGAGAGAGAGAGAGAGGGGGGTGGGGAGGAGAGCACCTCAGGGTAGCCCCATGAAGCTTCGCATAGTGATGCATAATCTGAGTCAAACTCAGGTCAGGCTAAGAGTAATGCGCTTTTCTGAACTCCACATTTGACTCCTCGATGCACATGATGCGTTTCAATCGTATCAGTCCGGAGCCATTCGTCTTTTGCTGTG
The DNA here is from genome assembly GCA_034440615.1 of Ashinkailepas kermadecensis. Taxonomy (NCBI): domain Eukaryota; kingdom Metazoa; phylum Arthropoda; class Thecostraca; family Neolepadidae; genus Ashinkailepas; species Ashinkailepas kermadecensis. The sequence continues at coordinate 9,484 of JAOTOM010004843.1, read as the reverse complement.
AACTAAGTGGCGACGGAATAAAAAAAACTTCATACACCAAGAACACAACATACAACATAGCGCACTCAACACATCTCACACACTGCCACGTCACATGTTTCGAACATGAATACAGCGGTGAATAACCAGTTGAGATATCTGTCTCCTAGTGATGCTAACCCGTGCCCCACTGATGTCGGCATCCGAACGTGCTCCACTAGGGATGGAGGACAGATTCTGGCCCCGAGTTTAACTTCAAAAAGTTACGGCACGACTTCGTTCCTTTGGGTGGAAAGCGACAAAACTGAACAACATGAGCTAAAAAAAGCCAAATATATTGATCTAAGTGTTATTTGTGACGTCACAGGTTAGCGCAAAATTTAAAATTTGATCTACTTGGCGACGTTTCGGATATAGTCGAACATCATACAACAAAGCATCGCAGAGGCCGAATTTGAGTGCCGTTATGGACCCTACATCATAAGATAGCCAAGACAGGCATAAATGAGTAAATAAAAGATTGAGATCATGGGGATCGCGTGGTATTCTGAGGTCAAATATTGAATCTGATCTTATGCCCTGGCGGTGCATGTTTCTACACAAACATTTTGCCAGGAACTCGACAGAAGCAATATAAATAAGCCTTGTCCAAGCGCATGGGGTAATGGAAACATATTTTTGAAATAAGATGTAAAAACGCAGTGGAAACGGAGCGACGAAGTTTCGAACAACGTGTCGCAGATGCCGCAGAGTGCTGCAGATGAACAACAGCCACTGCCGTGGATGCTGCCTCCATGCTGGTCGCAAACTGTGCGGCGACGAAGTGCGACACTCAATTTCGAACAACAATGAGACCATCATTGGACATATGGTATGTCATACCTGAGTCATTTTAAAATTACTGACTTGTAATCTGCTGTGAATATTCACAATCTGGGCGTGAATTACATGTTCAGGCATTTTTTATAAAGTCAAAAACTTCGAGAAAAAAAAAAAAAAAAAAAATATATATATCGATATATATATAAATATATATATATAAATATATATATATATATATGTGTGTGTGTGTGTGTGTGTGTGTGTGTGTTGAGTTGTTCAACGTTTGACAACTACGTTGCACAAAAAAAAACAGAATCATGAGATGGCCGCATTATTTTCCATTACATTTGCTGTCAATTGCCGAAAAGTGATTGGTGATACCTTCGTTCCTCGGTTTATTGCGATTTTCCTGTACACCCTTCATTTCGGTTCAAGTTGCGGGAGTTGAAGTCACTATGACTGCACATCCTGGGTGAGTCGGAAGGAGGGTCCGGATTTCCCTGGTGTGGCGCCTTGCTATTGTTATTTTGTCATTTTCCAGATTCAATCTGAAAATATTCCCTGAAATTAAGCGCTGTAACCCCCCCTCCCCTGGCTCGGTGAGAGATATCCAACCTTGAACGTCACTATGCGTCACTGACACCCGAACCACAGTGAGCTAGAAGTTGATTGTGTCACATGTATAGTTGAGGTGTGAGCATGTACTGAAAGATTCAAATTGCGTTGCGCTTTTTCGAGTTATTAAGACAATTATCCAAGGGGAAGATTCTGCCCTCCCCTTCCCACTCCCAGTGGGGCAAGGATGAAAGAACGAAAATAAAAATTGTGAAGTTATGTGCCGAGAATCGAGGAGAGGTCACACACGTCCTACTACGTGCATTAAAAACATGTCTACATTCAATCTCTAACAAATGTAATATTATCACAAGCAGTGTATGCTGGGCGCACCTGAAGCTACCACCCTGTCCGCTACCCTTACGTGGCACGGCCAGCCGTCCACGAATGTTGGCACAGGTGCCATCCGTCCACGAATGTTGGCACAGGTGCCATCCGTCCACGAAGCCAGGTCAGCCGAGCCACCTGGGGCCATCTGGTCCACGCATGCCCGGCACAGGTGCCATCAGTAGCACTGATGGCACGGTGCCTGGCGTTACTAACGGCGGCACAGGTGCCACTGCGTCCGCGAATGATCACGGTGCTGGCCGTCACTGATCACGGCGCTGATGTCACTGTGTCACTGATCACGGTGCTGGCGTCACCTGATCACGTTGCTGGCGTCACTGACCACGGTGCTCGGCGTAGCACTGATCACGGTGCTGGCGTCACTGATCACGGTGCTGGCGTCACAGACCACGGCGCTGATGTCACGCGTCACTGATCACGGTGCTGACGTCACAGACCACGGCGCTGATGTCACTGTGTCACTGATCACGGTGCTGGCGTCACTGACCACGGTGCTGATGTCACTGCGTCACTGATCACGTCAGGCGACCGACACCGACCACGGCACGCCTCACACCGCGGCGACGACACGTGTGCCGAGCTTCTCCTGCCCAGCCAGCGTGTCCGCACGGTGCGCGCTTCCTGTCCGAAAATGGTGCGTGATATCGCTCCAGAACTCCCCTGGGTGCGTCTCAGAGCTGGGCTGGGCCTTCGCACCGGGCTTCATCTTCACCAGGCCGGCAGGGTACCGACACCGATGACTAGCACCTCGACCATCGCACACCGACATACCGACCCCAGCTGACCTCTGATGACCTCTCCTGATCTCAGACCTCAGCCGGCCCGGTTGACCTGAGCTGACTCGGTTGACCTCAGCTGACCTTGAGCGTGTCACCGCTTGTCGATTCTGTGAAGGTAACATTGTAAAGACACGCATGTGGAAGCTGAAGCATATATGAAGAGATGTTAAAAGTGTCCACACCCGAACGCTAATGTTTATAAGCTACTTCGGTTTGCAAGCTACTTCTGCTATCTCATAATCCTTGCCATGCTCACCCTTGACAAATGAGCAAAAGACATACCCCAGCTCAACTTCAAGTCAAGAAGGTATGACATAAGTTTCGGAATGGACAGCAACACTCAGAAGCGCACACACAAAGTGCATGGAAGCATGCGCGAACCAACAAACATGTAAAATACTGATGTTAATCAATCAGCGTCAGCTGGCATAATTTGTGTAGTTGCAATGCATCGTGGGTGTAGGTGCTTTGCGTGATGCCGTGGCAAGGGGAGATGAAAACATTAGACGTTGTTAAGCTGAATTTGTTCACAAATCGAGTATCCTATTCGCTGTTGGTTTTTCAGATAAACTCAAAAGGAGCACATCAAAATGTGTCCGCTGGCTCCCTCATAAGAGATGCTGACAACGGCTGTCTATTCAGGGACGAATGAGGATTGAGAGCTAGACTTTGAAGGTTGGGTATGGAAGGAGGCCAGCTATAGCATTGCACAGGAGACCTATGGAAGGAGACCAGCTGCACACATTGCAGTATGTAATACTCGTAGCGACATCCTGACTGAGCGATAAACCGAAACAAAACAGGATTGATTGTTAGTCGTGGCTGCACCTCCACCCATAAACAGTGGGGCCACCCGAATATGCTCTCTACTCTCTCTAGTACTCTCTCTCTGTCTCTCTCTCTCTCTCTCTCTCTCTCTCTCTCTCTCTCTCTCTCTCTCTCTCTCTCTCTCTCTCTCTATCTCTCTCTATCTCTCTCTATCTCTCTCTATCTCTCTCTATCTCTCTCTATCTCTCTCTATCTCTCTCTATCTCTCTCTATCTCTCTCTATCTCTCTCTATCTCTCTCTCTCTCTCTATCTCTCTCTATCTCTCCTCTATCTCTCTCTTCTCTCTCTATCTCTCTCTATCTCTCTCTATCTCTCTCTATCTCTCTCTATCTCTCTCTATCTCTCTCTATCTCTCTCTATCTCTCTCTATCTCTCTCTATCTCTCTCTATCTCTCTCTATCTCTCTCTATCTCTCTCTACTTCCTAGCTTACTCCTAGCACTCTCCACGCACTGCAGCAGATCAGTCACAACTCTGCTACTCACTTGTCGATCAACAGCTGCCGGAGCATAGCTGGCGCCCTCTGTCAGGTGTCAGGTGTCACCGGTCTGGCCAGGTCAGCGAGGTCAGCGAGGTCGGAGACGGGTGCAGTCAGGTCAGTCGCCGCGCGGGCATCCATGTTTGGAGCGGAGGCGCCCGCCTGTGTCGGTCCACGTCGTCCGCATGCTGGGTGCTATCGCAGCCGGTAGTAACTCTACACGTCGATGTCAGCGTCGAGGTTCACGAGGAGACTGGCCCAGCATTGTGCCGCTGTACAAGGTGTCACCCGCTGGCGCAACACGTGATGTGGCGAACAGCCCAGCTTAAGAATCAAGTGTGGTCTCTGGTCTAACTTTCTGTTAATGGGATGGAGCTATGGGTGAGGAGAACGAACGTGCATGTGGGGGGGGGTGGCCGCTACACATCAACTTTGTATAAATAGTATGTGCTTTAGCATCTTTATATTCAGACACGACTACTTTGCTCCCTTTGCCGCAGCATCCACTTAGTGATTTTCCCAGAGCAGTGACAAGATCGAACCTGGATAAGTGCACAATAAGACGACTGTTGTTTACGCTATCATTTTGTACTGGAATGTTCGCTGCCACAGACATCTTCCGATGCAATTTTGAAAAGTAAGCCTTCATCAAAGCGGAATTAGATGATCCACATCCTTGAGCACAAAGGAGCATGACACCGCATGGTGCTTGCCTGCGGTGATCTGAGTAGCAACCTTGCTGACCATTTCAGTGATACTTTCTACATTGGACAGCATAAATGTGTGACATGTGTGACATAAATGTGTCACGTGGTGGTCTGACGTCACAAGGTGCAACAGCAGCTTGCTGACACTGCGAGCTACAGGGTGCGCAGGTCACGTGGTGACCTGATGTCACAAGGTTCAGCCGGACGTGGAGTTCGAGAATACTGGAAGGGCGGCGGGCGGACGCCGGGCTAAGAACTGGGATAGGAACTGATAAAGACATTATTAAAACAAAACAGCTGACTCTCAGTGGAGAAATTAGAACATATGTACCAGGACACGGGAGCCGGGAGGGGGGCGGGGAGGAGCAGCCACCCCTCCACAATTAGAACATATGTACCAGGACACGGGAGCCGCGGGGGGGGGGAGGAGCCGCCCCCTCCACAATTAGAACATATGTACCAGGACACGGGAGCCGGGGGGGGGGGGAGGAGCGGCCGCCCAAAGAGGGCAGCCGCCCCTCCCAATTAGAACATACGTACCAGGACACGGGAGCCGCGGGGGGAGGCAGGAGGAGCGGCCGCCCCTCCCCAATTAGAACATATGTACCAGGACACGGGAGCCGCGGGGGCAGGAGGAGCAGCCGCCCCTCCACAATTAGAACATATGTACCAGGACACGGGAGCCGCGGGGGAGGCAGGAGGAGCGGCCGCCCCCTCCCAAAACGCAGGACACGGGAGCCGCGGGGGGGGGCGGGGGGGCAGGAGGAGCGGCCGCCCCTCCCCAATTAGAACATATGTACCAGGACACGGGAGCCGCGGGGGGGCAGGAGGAGCGGCCACCCCTCCACAATTAGAACATATGTACCAGGACACGGGAGCCGCGGGGGGCAGGAGGAGCGGCCGCCCCTCCCCAAAACAGACACACGGGAGCCGCGGGGGGAGGCAGGAGGAGCAGCCGCCCCTCCCCAATTAGAACATATGTACCAGGACACGGGAGCCGCGGGGGGGCAGGAGGAGCGGCCACCCCTCCCCAATTAGAACATGTACAAGGACACGGGAGCCGCGGGGGGGAGGCAGGAGGAGCAGCCGCCCCTCCCCAATTAGAACATATGTACCAGGACACGGGAGCCGCGGGGGAGGGCAGGAGGAGCGGCCACCCCTCCCAAATAGACATAACCAGGACACGGGAGCCGCGGGGGGGCAGGAGGAGCAGCCACCCCTCCCCCAATTAGAACATATGTACCAGGACACGGGAGCCGCGGGGGGGGAGGCAGGAGGAGCGGCCGCCCCTCCCCAATTAGAACATATGTACCAGGACACGGGAGCCGCAGGGGGAGGCAGGAGGAGCGGCCGCCCCTCCCCAATTAGAACATATGTACCAGGACACGGAGCCGCGGGGGGCAGGAGGAGCGGCCACCCCTCCCAATTAGAACATATGTACCAGGACACGGGAGCCGCGGGGGGCAGGAGGAGCGGCCGCCCCTCCCAATTCTGAAGCTGGGGAATCTCCCTTCCCTATCCCACCCCAGACTTTGCTCGACACTTTATATATGTTATATTCAAGCGCAAATGTGTGGCATTATTTCACGATAGATTGTTCAGGATGTCCGAAGTACTCCTAAGCGAAAATAAAGACAAAATCTGTTTTTCCCAGAAAACAAAAAGTATCGGAATAGTACTTTGGCTGCAATATGGGAGCTATTTGAAGTAAATTTTTGCCGCGGCGTCTTTGGCGTGAAGCAATATGTATCACTTGGTCGTCAATTGACGTCATTCAGAACTTCATAGCTTTCCTCGCTGAAGTGATTGGTTCAGGCTGCAACTTTTAGCAATCATGACGTCAGAATTTGCGAATAGGTAGCGAGTATATACGAGGCAAATGGTAGATAGTATTGTTAATCCTGCCTTCCCTCCGCCACACACCTCAACAAATTTTCCCTCCCCCAGTTCAATTAGCTTCCCGCGTCAATGTGCTTGAACTTATCATATGCACAGGAGTCGATTCTCTCGGGCTTCACCATCGTTCGTACTGTGTTGTGCGCATCATGTATATCTCCTCAATTTGCATCATTAATAGGTGATCATGTTTAATGCTGCATATTTGTTCCATAAGTGAGCAGCATAACACTGCTTGGAATTATTGCGATGTACGGGCAGCTAAATGTAAAATGTCATTCAAAACGAATTTGTTGCTTCAAACACTTATTACGCACCGCAGGCATTTCATCCTAGCTTCACAGTCAAGGAAATACTGCTAGATCGGTTGGCCATGCGACATGAAATAAAACAGACACCATTAATTCGCAGTTTGCATGGAAACAAAATGGATGCCGCTGGATAACTCCAGCCTGTCAAACCATCGGGTGTCACTGCCATGCGATCGTAATCCTCTAGAGGACAGGATGGCAGGCCCTCAGCGTTTGGACACGAACAAAGTCATCGCTCTTCCCATCTGTCTCGGAAGAGGCATTTGCCTGTCGAGTTCGAGGGATCATCGACGCTTTCAAGCATGCCAAGAACGATACAGGTCATCTCCCATGCTTAGCAGAAGTGGATGTGGACGCCAAAGCATCGCTCCTTCGCCCGTGAGCGCTGCCGAGGGTCAGCTGATCGATAGCCTCAGGGTGTTGTCAGGAAATCGATGCCATTGTGTGTCGCTGACGCTAGCGATGGCGAGTGCCGCCAAGGGTCAGCCGATCGACAGCCTCAGGGAGCTCATTGTGTGGCGCTGACGCTAGCGATAGTGAGTGCCGCCAAGGGTCAGCCGATCGATAGCCTCAGGAGCTCATTGTGTGGCGCTGACGCTAGCGATAGCGAGTGCCGCCAAGGGTCAGCTGATCGATAGCTTCAGGGAGCTCATTGTCTGGTTCTGACGCTAGCGACAGTGAGTGCCGCCAAGGGTCAGCTGATCAACAGCCTCAAGGAGCTCATTGTGTGGTTCTGACGCTCGGGAGCGGACGCGTCAAACCGCGCGAAGCACAGACGTTTGATCGGTCCGTACAATGCCATGCATGCCGGGAGAACGCCAGCCGGCTCGATTGTGTCTGCATAACGACCGGTATCCGTCTTCCTGTGACGAACAACAATTGCTCAGGCCGCCGCCGCCCGTACGCGTGTAGGCACGCCGACCGACAGCAGCGCGTACCGTGCGGCCCTCGCCTCGCTCTTCAGTCACATACTGTGACAGGCACGGTCCAAATGAGGACGGCGAGCGTCTGTGAACGCTGAATGATGTCCGTTGGGCATGCGCGGCGGCCGATACTTGGCTGCAGCAGATGACCTCTTGACGCCACGCTCGCCACGTCGGCGCCGTCAGGAGCTGGTGAGGCGCGCACCAGCTTGCTCTCATCGAGCCTTTTTTTAAAAAATGCGCCGTGCTCGTCTTTGCTGTCGCGTGGAATGTCCAGCGTGGAGTATCTCACCGAGCACGATGTATCTCAAACACGATGTCTCTCAAGGTGACAATTGACATACGTTACCTCACAAAGCAGCTGCTGCTAAAATAAATACAGATACGCAAACACACGTTGTCCTGCTGGCACGCTGGCCGCCCTAGACACACTCTGCAATTGTCCGACAGTAGACGTGGATAATTGTGGAGAAATCCATGACCTAACCTGTAAATATGCACGTAATAAACCACAGCACGGGTGTTGGCTCCAGACACCGGCCATTGCCCATCAACTCCCGTATACCGAGGCGGTGAAACGCGGAAATGCATCACCCGACGGCACGCCCGACGATCACGACACCAGGCAGTTTGCATGATCAGGATAACTTTGCGAGGTCAGCAACTGAGTTGGCCGTGGTGAATCCAAGGCTCCTGCCGTCTCTCTTCGGGATGGGCATGCTGTCCACATGGGAACCGCCCCGCCACCCGGTCCTGCGGTGTTCTGATCACCACCGCACATCAGTTCAGCCGCGGCACAGCTACTGCCATCCATCTTGTCGCACTGTCCCGTCACACCCGTCACAGTTGGCGCCGCCACTGAGTTCGGTCTGTCGCCACATCAGTTCAGCCGCGGCACAGCTACTGCCATCCATCTTGTCGCACTGTCCCGTCACACCCGTCACAGTTGGCGCCGCCACTGAGTTCGGTCTGTCGCCACATCAGTTCAGCCGCGGCACAGCTACTGCCATCCATCTTGTCGCACTGTCCCGCCACCGTCACAGTTGGCGCCGCCACTGAGTCCCGTCACACCGGTCTGTCGCCACATCAGTTCAGCCGCGGCACAGCTACTGCCATCCATGTTATCGCTCTGTCCCCTCCCCCCCTTCTAATTTTGGCGCCGCCGCTGGGGTTTTGGTTGGTTCGCCCCAACATTACAACCGCGGCGCCAAAGCTACTGCCATCCATCTTGTCGCACTGTCCCGTCACACCCCTCCAGTAGGCAGCCCCCCCAGTTTGTTTGTTTTGCCCCATCATTACTCCACCCCGGCACAGCTACTGCCATCCATCTTGTCGCACTGTCCCCCCACCCGTCACAGTTGGCGCCCGCCACTGAGTTCGGTCTGTCGCCACATCCGTCCCGGGAGTTCGGCCACAATCACCACTGTCAGTCGCGTGAATCACATGATCACCGGGAGCCCATTACAATCACCACTATCAGTCCGTTCGGTCACATCACAATCACCACTATCAGTCCAGTCAGTCCCATCACAATCACCACTATCAGTCCCGTCAACACATCAAAGGTGACACCACAATCAGACCCGTCAGTCCCACCACAATCACCACTATCAGTCCAGTCAGTCACATCACAATCACCACTATCAGTCCAGTCAGTCACATCACAATCACCACTATCAGTCCCGTCGGTCACATCACAATCACCACTATCAGTCCAGTCAGTCACATCACAATCACCACTATCAGTCCCGTCAGTCACATCACAGACACCACAATCAGACCTGTCAGTCCCACCACA